>VHKM01000934.1:0-335693 GCA_007210695.1 Neogobius melanostomus | reverse complement strand
AGAGAGAGATTGATGTTGCTCTCTAAGATAATAATTAGACCGAAAATTCCATAGACTGATTGTTTCTGACAGTTAGTGAGACAGTTTCTTCTTTCATTCTGAGATATAGCTCTCGTCCAAGGCGTCACAAGAACGGTCTGTGGTCAACGTGAACGACGTTAATGTCTTTACTGGAGATGACAACTGCAATGCTCGTCTAACGCTATGATGATTTATTGGATGCGCTTGCAGCGACGTTTTTTGTTATTGGTGCAACTGATTCGGTTATTTTCACCGCTTTGGAAAATGAGTGGGTCCTCCCACTGGCCCCTACTAGGTAATCTGACTGACGAACTTGAACACGGAGACCACATAGTGGAGTTTGTGTCCGGCGGACCTAAATGTTATGCATATCGCACAGTGCGAGAAAAACACACATAAAATGTAAAGGATGTCGCTAACCGTGATGCTTCTAAACGGTCACTCGCGACTCTTTAAAGGGGCTTGTACAAGCTTTTGTGAAAGACAGGAACACAGACGCGCGTCTGACTGTTGTGAGTGACAGAATTACTCGAGATAAAAAGCGGCTCCGCCTACAGAACAAATCAGTCACAAAAAAAGTCAGAGTTGTATACAATAAACGACGGGTGCTCCCAGACTATTCCACGCTCCCGTATGGATACTAAACTGAAATAGATGTCCGCCTCAACATCCTTTCAGTTGCGTTGTCAGTGGCCCGTCAAAACTGTGGTAAAACTTATTTTGTCAAAAGTCTTATTGAAAACGCTTCAAAGATTATTTCGCACAAAATCGAAAACATTGTTTATATCTATTCTTGTTGGCAACCGATATATGACGAGCTTTTAAAGATTTGCAAATTAATTTATTAACGGGATACCCGAATCTCTCTGCGACGATACGCTGCTCCCCACAAACAAAAACAATCTATTGTGATCGACGATCTGATGAATCAGGCTTCACAAAATACAGAAGTCCAGAACCTTTTCACAAAATATTGTCATCATCGCAACTTGAGCTGTATTTATCTTGTGCAAAATTTGTTTGTCCAAGGCAAAGCAAGTCGTACAATTAGTTTAAACACAAACTATTTAGTACTGTTTAATAACCCCGTGATAAATATCAAATATCCTTGTTGGGGAGACAAATGTTTCCCGGTAATTCAAATATTTTTTAGAAGCTTTTAATGACGCAATGGCGTCGCCTTTTGGATACCTTCTCATCGATTATAAATCTAAACACCAGACCATTTAAGACTCAGATCAAACATTCTCTCGGACTGTCCGGTGTTTTATCTGCCCAAAAAATTAAAAAGTGAAAAAATGTCTTCACGTATACAAGGAATTTGTCCTTAATGGAGCTGCTATATAAATCGAAGCCGAGCGTGCGAAAAGTTATTGTTAGCAAAGCAGGTCGGACTTTATTAATGCTCTCTGTGAGCTAGCCCTGAATATTTTAAACGGCAATGTGCCTTTAACAACAAACAGTACAAAAAATTAAATAAGAAAAAGTCTGTAATTCGTCTTGTGGCCGACAAGAAAGTTAAAGTTTTCAAAAGAAAAGGTTTTAAACCAACACGGTGGTTTTTGGTACCACTGTTGGCAGCGGCACTGCGTTCATAAGCAGCTTTTTCACGCGAGGGTGATATGGAATATACACAGAAAATGTTCCTGGTTCCCCAACATCAGCTGGACAGATTAAAACAACAAGACGCAAACGTTCTATCAGAAGAGTTGCGCAGACAGAGCTTGACCGGGCTATGTCGGAAGTATTAGAATCGGAAGATGTCAACATGCACGAAAATGCAAAAAAAATTCGAGTATTTTGCAACGTTATCTCTCTCTGACGAAACAAGAAGAACGCGACAAATCTGTTTTGACATTGTCATTGCCGGAGACTCAGACTAGTGACATCGGCGTTACGACTGAAACTACCGCTGCAGGCTCAGACGATATTGCGTTGTCTGATGTTTGAGACATTTACCCAAAAGAAGTCAAAAAAACGCTGAACACGTTTTAAACACCATCAAGCGTGACGCGGGTAAACTCACATGGGATAAAGATGGTCAAGTCGTTATGAACGGACAGAGTATCAGAGGCAGTCACATTTTTGATTTAATTAAAGCGTGACAACATCTCATAATGTATCAGATACAGCGAGACCTACAGGCTGGAGCATGTTTTTGAAAACGTTAGCCGATGTAAATATTCCTCTATCTGTAGTACCAAACAAGGCTGTGCGTAGTGCCATATCTGATATGAAAAATGCTGTGGAATCAGATAATGGTGTTAGTGTTGACAAACAAAGTTTTGTTAAGCGTAAATATTCTATGTCGCCAAAGTTCAGCACGCCTTATAAGTCTCCCAGAGTTGATCAGGAATTAAAATGGACATCTTTTTGATTGTGTTGTTATATGTGTGTATTCTCATGTTTTAAAACTGTTTGAATATGATTTGCTGTAATGTTTTAAAAACACTTAATGTTTTTCTGAATAAAAACAAAGAAACAAACTTATTTTCTCACTGGTATTTATTTATGTCTGAACACTGAACACATACAAAATTGAATCTCTGACACAGTATTGGTCGTATTCTCTTAACAAAATGACATACCATAGCATCATTACGCGTCAGATTCTCTGAATACATACACATGAACTTTCGATAAGACATGCCTGTTTGCATATTATGTAGAAAAACACACATGCTGGCCACATGTATGGAAAGATTACTCTGAACTTGTTTAGACGAGTGAGACATTGTGCACAATTTTTTAATAAGGAAGTTTCTGATTTTAGACGGGAAATTCTTATAGCTGGGGGCATTACCAAGCTGTCGAAAAAATAACCGTGTCTATTGGCTGTAATGTAGACTGCCAACCAATGCTCTCCAGGTTTGTTTGCCGGGTGTGTGTTGATAATAGCCATTGCTGGAACTTTCATAAGACGTTGGCTGGCAACATGTCACACGCCAGTACTCCCAAAAAGTCTGTTCCTCTTTTAACACGTTTCCTCATAACGTTAGTCAACTCAACTGTGTTCATTTTGTCAAGATAGTAGTAGTCCAACAGAACTTGTCTCCTGTTCGATATCTCAATAATTGAGTCAAAAACAGCATAACATATTAGATTAACTGTTCTCGGAAGAGGCACTCTAAACCGTACTTCAAGCTGCACATTGCCAGTCTAATTAGAGACACATTTCCACCATGGCCTTCGTCGGGCTCCAGATTGAAACAAACAGCGTATATCCTTCTCCATACTCGCCACGCGTTATTGCCATAGGTCTGTCTTTAAGATGACGACTGTTGTCTGAACTAATTGATAATATTCACGCACATATTGTCCTCGTTGAAACAGAGGCTGGAAAGGCTTCCCAGGATAAGGGTGGTCCGTCGGCATGCAAAGTCATAAACTCGGTGTCTACATGTTCAAAATTAAAAGGGTTGCGAACATAGCTACCTGTGTATGCATCGTTGTCAACAAATGCTACAACTAGAAATTTCGGAATTTGCCCCAGGTATAAATTGTCCTGGTTGCAGACTCTAGTTCCGGCAGGGATAGAGAATGTTTTAATGCAACACGATCAACTGAATATTTAGCGTTTGTATGTTGAAGCGCTCTGCCGTGCGCTAACGTATAGTAGGGGCTACAGAAACCTTTTTAATGAACAAGCTTGCCGATATGATTTTACACAGAAAGCAGCATTGTTAACAGGCGACATTAGGGCAAACTCATTTTTGATCTAATAAATTCAGTGACATATCCACTCCGTTTAGCATAAGCTTTTCCTGAAAGAATAAATCAGCATGAATAGGCCCAATTAATTCTACAATCCTACCGCCATCGGTATATGTTCCTCTCTCGTTTAAACCCTGATTATCACCCGTCACAGACGTGCATTCATTTTTCCAGCGTGTCCTTGTAAAATAAAGCTGTGCTGAATTGAGTGTTTAGCGTAGCTTCGGATAATTTAACAAACATTCAATAATTCCTCTATATGCGTATGTGTTCGAGGATTGAGTGATCAGTCTATCTCCCAGCATTATGTCAATCTGTGAGAACAAAGCACATGTCGGATAGTTGACAAGACCACGTCAGTGCCTAGAACAGTGTCGTCCCGTCTCCATTAACTATTTTTACACGGAGGTATAGATACGAGTCGTTGAGGTCCAAATAATTTTCGCCGGATCCTGTCAAGAAAAATTCTATGGGTCTGAAAGAATATACGTATCCCTAACAATGCTGTCCACGGATACATGTTAATAACAAATACATCTTAATGCCTGTTGCCTGTAAGTTTTTACCGTATCCGGACAGCACTGCGTATCCATGACTGGAAGAGGAGTTCAGATGCATCGTCACCACTGAGCGGTCAGCTAATTAACACATACCAGTTATAAAGATGACCACGGATTCAGAAGATTAACTCACGAAGATTTATTCCCTGCACAATTGGAATCTAAGCACAACACATTGCTTCCCCATTTCCCTGTCTGCCCGCCTCCGTTCCCCCCGGGGAGAGACTCTGACTCCTTTCCGGGGCAGCCGAGCAAACGTCACATTTTTCCCATCATGCCTTAGACTACGTCTCGTTGTTTCCATTGGTCCCAAGCCGTCATGTGACGTTTGGCTCCGCCCTTGGCGGCCATTTATGAGTTCGTGTGTTAGAGACGGTTTTCCTGTCATTTTGAAACATTTGTACAGACTGTTGATTAACATTTCTCAATAGCTAAAAAGGCATAACTTCACATAAAATATTATAACTTTTCAACCCCCTTCTGATCTCCTAGGAGATCATTTAACCATAATATTTTTTAGTTCACAAAAGTACAGCTCAACCAGCCGCTCGGTGGTTTCAAAATCTTCTCTTCCCAGGTATAACTTCGCTTATTAGTCTTTCCAGGCGGAACTTGGGTGGTTTGTAGTCCATGTCGATGATACATTTTAACTTTTCCTTCCCCCTGGTCCAGGTCGTTCCATTCATAGTTCAAGGCTCGCTGTACTCCTTTCAAGTACAGGCTGGGACCGCCCCTTCTGGCGTTTCACTCGCCCGAACTCAGTGTCCCCTGGTCCGCCCCACTCCTTGCATAGATGCCCCCAGTGGAACCAGGAGTAAGGACAACATCCAGCAGATTACAATCAACACAGTGTCATATTACCCTTAAAGCCTATAACAAAACATATATAAAAATAGCCAACAATCATCCTTTCAACGTCTCTTAATATATCGCAATCAACTGAATATTTATCATGAAATTAGAGTTACAGATGAAATGTTCTTGAGCTAGTCATTGGTTGTTGTTGCCTCTGTCGTGCAGCTTCAGCGTCTGGGCTATAGAATTATACTCATCACTGGGGTGTTTTTATTTGGTGTGTTTTGTTTTGCACCTTTAATCATTTTTAATCATTTGGGTCAACTATTCTCATAATTACAACCACTTACTTGCACCCACAGAGGCAAGGAACCAAAACCGAGTTCTGTAACAGAAACACAAAGAACAGACATTAAAAAAAATTACAAAACAAAATTCTCATCAAGATCGCTCACCGTGAGCCGGAGAACGACCATGCCAGCTAATTATAAAATATGGCTGTACTCAAATTTAACTATTTAACTTGATTTATCTGTTGGAATGTTGTTGTCAATTTTATCTGAAAATTCAGGGATATAAGCACACAGGTTTCATTAATCCTAAATTTGTAGAGAATAAACTCCTTTTAGCTTCTGGTTTTCCACATTTGCACAATTCAGTGTCGACCCAGAACTGCAACAAATGCCGAAAACAGAGCATTATAAAATGTATCTATATCTGAAACGTATGTCTTATATCGTAGTTTGCCATAAAATGTATCAATTTTTGTTTGTATTTTAGATATATTTGCATCTGTTCTTTCCCGTGCCCAAAATAAGCCAAATTATAATCGTCCATAATTAACACCTCCTTTTTGGACTGAGAAAAACTCAGTCCAACAAATTGTCATGGTAAACGTGTAAAAACAACCTTCCATAGACGACACCTCTTATCCTTGAACAGGAAACACAGCAAACCAGCTCAAAAGTTCACTGGAGATTAATACTTGCGGCATCTGCAAAAACTAACACAATACATATATCACCACAAAGAAAAATGAATAAAAACTAATAAATGTTAGGGCAAGTCCATGGAGATTCTATTTGGCTTTACTGAGTCCCTGTGGTTCAACAGGGCGAGTGATAGGTTTGGGACCACTCGTCTGGTTTCTTTGGGACCATGGCAACATCGTATTAGGTCCAGTCCATAACTCCAGAAACGATCAGACCCACTCTGTTCAGTCCAATTCCGGCCAGATACAGGCAAGGTTGGCAAGAAGCATTTTCCGCAGCTCCCGGGAATTCAGATTCTGGGTGAATAAACTTAAAAAACTAAATCAGTACACGTAGTTCCGATATAACATACAATCTTGTCAAATCAGGGTCCTCTTTAGTCCCATGAGTAAAGAGGAGCCGGATCCCCCCTTCATTTCAGTCTAAGACCATTGAGTCAGTTTATAATTATAGAGTTCTATTACTCCAACATAACAATGCCCTCTAAGGCTTCACATTTAAATTTTGTATTTAGGTATTCTAATCTTTGAATTTACTTGTAATTTTAAAGATAATTGATTAATTATTAGTAAATAAGCCAGCATCATCCGGTCTTAAGGACCACTATATATTTGGTGCATTTTAAAGATATTTTTCAGCTAGTGTAAATGATTCTCCACCACCATTGTGTCGTGGAATGAATTGGAATGTTGAAACAATTGATACAAGTCTAGCATTAACATCTAAAAAAAAATAGGAAGACACAGATTAAGAGCACAGACTTTTGGAAAAGTCAAAAAATGTTACAAAACTTTTGTTTCACTCAGCACTTTGACCATGGGGCCTAATTTTAGCCTGTTTGCCCAGGAGAGAGAGCAATGAGAATCAAAACAAGACATTTCATATTATTGTCAATACAGGTGTAAACAATTTGCAGTCACACCGTGTTTACCTTTTGCAATTTTGTTGGTTTAAGGGAACATTTACGTCCCTTAAAATTAGCCTTAAAAGCTTCTCTTTATACCTAATCTTAATTTGTCATAATAAAATTTTGTGTAGCAGTTTACGGGTGATTAGGCGGTATGCAGAGATGATTTGTGGTGGGTCCAGTTCAAGCGTCAGCAACCACGGTCTTACGGATGTCTCAAGACATCCATGTCCCTCATTTCCAAGGACAGAAACAGTAATCTTTAAGGCTCTAATTGCATATGTATGCTAGAGTCCGTCCTGCGAGATTATAGGCACTGGTTAGGTGGCAGCTCACAGACCCTGTGGTTCTTCCAAGAAGCCACTAATATGGTGTCTGGTAACATTCTTATAGTTCAGATGTGTTTCACCTGTCTGCACCAACATGCCAAGAGAGATGTCTGTTCACTGGCAACAGTTTCTGCCATGGCTGTACACCTACAGCCAGCATTGTTGCAACCGCCTCGTTCTCGAACGTTGCTGGTCCAATTTTGGTTCTGGATCGCCGTCTGAAAACACCTTAACCACAATTATCATCAAAACCACCACAACCATAAATCGCTCCACATTTAGGTAAACTTTTTAGATTTTTCTTTATTAAATTTTGTTGCTTACTTCTTTAAGCTGCATCTTTAAAAGTTGCACTTAATTTTCTTTATTTTTAATTCAGCTTGCTCTCACTTCTGGTCAATGGCGTACACCATATTATGTACCATAAATGTATTCATTAATTTATTAAATCTGTTTATTTGGTCTCCTAAAAATAACAATTCAAATTTTGCATATTGCTTCTTCATAACTTTAGTAATGCATCCAAGATGGTGCATAAACAAAAAACTTTAAATGGATATCGGTCTGTACTCCAAATCAATGCCTCCAAAATTATAACCTATAAACACTTTTGTTCTCATTCCATGTCACCACAGTGGAGAGAGATTCTAATTTGTCAGTAACCTCTCTTTCAGGGGCCCAAATGTTCTATTCACCACAGACACACAAAAAAATAAAAATCGCATCTATCACACATTAGTTAATTTTGGATATTTCAAAAATAGCAATTTTATGCTATTGACATAGCACTGCCTTCAGCAGAAATGTCTAAAAAAATAATAACTTCGTTATTATACATTCAGGATGTTTTCCCTTTTTTAGGAGGGGGAGCTATTTCCTCCACACCTCCTTCACATGGGTGCCCGGATACAGAGACGATTGGCCACTCCTCAATGTATCCAGACTTCCCGTTTAAGGCGAGACACTGCAGGTGAATAGGGAAAAAAAGTAAATGTAGAGATATCAATTTGAAACTTTTGCTGAACATCACTGATATAAATATGAGAAAAAAATGTATTGCATTTTTTCTGTCATTTTATGTTTTCATATAAAAATAAGACATTTTGTGCATGAAAATGGCCAAAATTGCCTATATTTTGGGCAACGAAATAAAAATAATGGATTGAGCCAGATTAAAATTTATGGTTTCATTTTATTGACATATTAGTAACTAAGATTTTTTCAGAGGGGATTTTGGATTTATTGTTTAGTTTTTCAATTAACTAATCATAAGTGAAAAATCTGTAAAAACTCAAATTCCGCCTGTTTTTTTGGGTTCAAAGCTGAATAAATCAGGCTAGGAATTAGATATTAAAAAATCCCTCTGAAAAAACCTTCAAAATCTTGTTAAGTCCAAGACTGGAAAGTTTGGAGTCTGTAGGAGCGACTATAAGGGCTCACCCGCTGCCCGAGTGGGGCCTTCTCTCATTCAGAGAAAACAAGCTCTGAAGTTTTGTAGCGAGTGCGCATGCGCGGAACTTTCCTTTTGACTCTTCCGCACCAGGCGTCTCCCAGAAGGAAAAATACCATATTTGGGCGATAGCGTCATCACGGAGGATCCCTTCGCAACACATGTGGATGTAAAGTCTGTCAATATTTGTGAATGAATACCCGCATGAGAGCGGTCTTTCGACGCGCCGCAGCTGCTACTTCCGGGTTACCGCCGCCTCGCAAGCGGACAAATCATCATAAAATAAGCCTCATGCGGGGTGAGTTTTGTCATTTTTATACTCTGACATGAAAACTAAGATGTAAAGGGAGGAAAATAGATAAAAATCTCCACTTCGACCACTGCGTGAAAAATCAATACTTTCACCTGCCGTGTCTCGCCTTAATCATTCTCAGTTTCCTTCTTTGCTCCATCCACACTGATGCAGACAGAGCAAATACAACCTCTTTTTTTCTTTCTTTTTTTTTTTTTTACCCGTGTAACATCTCTAAACTTTCACATGCACAGATTTCTTCTGAGCAAGGAACTCCCTTATTTTATAACTTCCGTCACTTGCAACCACCTTCATTTCCACCTTCATTTTTCCACTTACACACACCTTATTAAATAGCCAACCACATTCAATGCCATTTCAGCATCCACCAAACACTTTTCAATACTTTCCAAATCTCTCTCTCTTGCCTCCACGCCACTCACAAACTGCTTTTCCGTTACATACAAATTTTCATTTCCTCGTTCGTTCACACAAACTCCACACTCGTCACACACTCGTCACTCCACCATAAACACATAACGACAACAAGACAAGACACCAAAATTTTACAATAATCCCAAATATCTAACCTGACCATACAAGAGCTCATTTGCATTTGACCAGTAGAATATTCGCAGATATCATAACATAATTCTTTATCATTTCAAAAACCGAACATTACTTCACCAAATTAGTAGAATTTAAAGATCTTAGATTTTAGATCTTAGGGACTCCAACCACTCTTATATTTCACCAATTAGTAGAATTTTAAGATCTTATTCGATCCTATGGCCTCCAACCAGAGTTTTAGACAGCCCCCAAGTCCTGTCAACGACTATTTCAACGCTTATTTTCAGTCCGCGCGTCCGCGTCCTTTGGGAAGTCCTACCTACGTACTTTTCAGCTTTTAAAGGGAAACACCCAACGCGTAGTCCTGTACTTAATTTGGGGCCTTAAGCCCAGTGCCAATTATTAGAATTTAAGGACCTTATTTCGATCCTTGGGCCTCTAACCCTTTTGGAGACTCTAACTCCAGCGCACTTTATCTTTAAGGATTCCCAATCCTAGGCCTTTAACCACGACACACTTAACTGTAGAATTTAACTTTACTTTATTTTCCCGTTCGGTATCTTTTTATATTCACCAACAATCTAGGGCTGAGCAATGTGACATCAGACCGTCGTACGATCTCCAAAGCCATCTGCTCCGATTAACCTTTTACACAATAAAAGACACAGTATGTTATATTCTATTTTGTCACCCCTACAACAACACCCCACAAGACAAAAACAAGACACAATAAAACACAAAAGACAAAACAAAAACAAGGCAAAAACAAGACAAAAACAACACAAAAACAACACAAAAACAAGACAAAAACAAGGCAAAACAAGACAAAAACAACACAAAAACAAGACACTTCTCACCCTCCCTGCTGGCCTCCAAGAGATTGAAAATCAAGCCGTGATTAAAATAAAAACGCAGAGCTGCTTTTTCCCAGAGCGCGCGGGCTCTCTCTCCCTCTAAACGCAGCTTCACTGATTCACTTGTATCAGTGCCTAGCTAGCTACAGTAACGTCCTAGTCACTAACAACCACACGGGAAAGAAAACCACGATCCAAACACGGTTAAATATCCTTCTCATCTTAAGCCGCTTTAACCGTAACTCTCAGGACGAGGACGAGCCCGTCCACCTCTCCTCTCTCCCCCGCGCGTGTGTCCCTGTGCGCGGCGCGAACCGGCAAACACCGTCCGCGGTTTATTATTCTTAACGTTAAAAGAGAGGGCAACCAATAAGCTCCATTAACACCCCCGCAGCACACACAACATGCAGCTCACACACAGCCCATGTCCCCAAAAATTGCCTACAATGTGAGATTAATTCATTAAGGACAAAAACAACCCATGACGGATCCATTAAACCTGCCCGTCAAAATTAAGGAGAGAAATTATCCCAAGCGAAACCACTGCTCACAACAAAAGCCAAAATCAAAAAACGGACTGGATCCGTAAAAAACACGGACTCGGACTGGATTTAACAGGCACGCTATGGTGGTAACTCAAAACCCGAAATGGATTTACGGAATGGATTTGGTTTAGTGGCCGCTCATACTCCTAAAATGGCCGCGATGTGTTTGGACTACAAAGATGGCCACCACCGGTATTACTGTATAAACCGCAACAGAGAAAAACAAACGATGCTTCTTTAATTCTCCACACCCAATATCCAAAGCGATGACAAAACAATGTACGCAGGCTAGATTTCCGCTGAGAATGAATTCTAATGTCCAGCTACCTATTAACACTAAGAGCTTACAGCGAAAGCTAATGCTAATGTTAGCCTATTGTTCTCAAGCTAGCTTAGCAGCCTAGCACCCTAACCAAACATGCTTTGACCAGATAAGCACCTCGAACAATCATCAATAAAGCCTTTAACCCCACAAAGCAGCCATCACAATGATCACACACGAAGCTACGCCCAACACATATGCTTAACACCCGGTTTTAAATGCTTTTTATCAACTATGAGATGCTAGCGATCGCCGAGCTAACGCGGCTAACAGCTAACCACAAGGCCTGACTAGCCTGCACAACATTTGAACAGAAATAGACTTAAGTACTAAGAAATATTCTACACAGACCATCAATTCACAGATTTCCACCATTCAACAGTCAACTTCGTTAAAGATTAATCTAAATTCTGGAAAAACATGCCCATAGACGCCCTTTGAGAGTCGTCTTACCTTCATCTGGACTTCCATCTCTGGTATGCCTCAAAAGTTTTCCGCAAAGTTTCCAAAAAGACGGCTCCAAACTGCCCCCTTCAGCATGTCGGGGTCACCACTGAAAGAATATACGTATCCCTAACAATGCTGTCCACGGATACATGTTAATAACAAATACATCTTAATGCCTGTTGCCTGTAAGTTTTTACCGTATCCGGACAGCACTGCGTATCCATGACTGGAAGAGGAGTTCAGATGCATCGTCACCACTGAGCGGTCAGCTAATTAACACATACCAGTTATAAAGATG
Organism: Neogobius melanostomus; assembly: GCA_007210695.1. NCBI lineage: Eukaryota > Metazoa > Chordata > Actinopteri > Gobiiformes > Gobiidae > Neogobius > Neogobius melanostomus. The sequence continues at coordinate 323,597 of VHKM01000934.1, read as the reverse complement.
ACCACGGATTCAGAAGATTAACTCACGAAGATTTATTTCCCTGCACAATTGGAATCTAAGCACAACACATTGCTTCCCCATTTCCCTGTCTGCCCGCCTCCGTTCCCCCGGGGAGAGACTCTGACTCCTTTCCGGGGCAGCCGAGCAAACGTCACATTTTTCCCATCATGCCTTAGACTACGTCTCGTTGTTTCCATTGGTCCCCAAGCCGTCATGTGACGTTTGGCTCCGCCCTTGGCGGCCATTTTATGAGTTCGTGTGTTAGAGACGGTTTTCCTGTCATTTTGAAACATTTGTACAGACTGTTGATTAACATTTCTCAATAGCTAAAAAGGCATAACTTCACATAAAAATATTATAACTTTTCAGGTCCAGAATCTGTTAGCGCTGAAACAGGAGGTATTTCAATGAATGTAGACTTTTCCACGGATGTCTGCGTGAACGGTAACGAGAATAAATCCAATTCCGTCTTGACACATTCGGCCGATTGGTTATGCAATAACGACATTATTTAAATATGTCTACAGAGAAAGCTCCTGAACGCGTGCTCTTGGTTCTGCTTCCTCTGCCAAATGAATTCTTTGTCGAGGTCTTGCGTCTTTTAGTTTTGGGTTTTTTAGACGTCCGATCACGCGGCACAGACCTGGTTCCGGGGGTCTTTTCCGTCCTCTCTTTGTCGTAAATGCCAAACCGTCGCCATCCTGTTTATTTGTAAAAGCTGATCTTGTGATGTTCGACATTACTTCTCCGGCTATGTTTTTAACGGCTGTTTTCAGATGGGGTTTTGCTATATTCACGCCTCTTTTTAAAAGCGGTATAGCCATTCTGTACAGGGATCTAAAAATTCCGGCTATCCCTGAACCGTATTGTGTTCTAGCGCCGATGAAACCATTTAGATCACCGCCAGCTTGGTTCATGTAATATGCTGTATACGCAGCATCGTCACGTACGTACGGGGTGTGCATATTTTTTTTTTTAGAAATAATTCTTTATGGGTTTAAAGTGCAACTTTAAAATCACCTTTCCGTAAAGAAATGGTATGAGTTCGTTCTGATCGTTCTTAAGAGATATTTCTATGTCGTCGAGCGTCGTCTTACAAATAGGTGCGTAGTGAGGCTTGTCGTATGTTAGAGTGGGGATGCTGCGTGTGTCGTTACATATATTTATACAGCGCAGTAGCTGTGCCCGGCTATCACCCACCAGTTGATAATCTACAATATCGCTGTAAATAAACATGTTGTAACTTCCGCCAAATATATCTGCCGGATGCGGTGCTTTTGTTGGAGTTTCTTCAACCCTAAAAGTAGCGTCTGGTTCAAATCCTAATATTTCAGCGAGACGCCCTCTAAAAATGAAATTTAGACCGTCAGCCCTTAGAACATATATTTTGCTAGTTATGTCATTGTACATCAGCTTTATCGACGATAAGTCCTTGACGTTTGCTAGTTGAGAGTTAATTTCTTTAACTAGTTTGTGAATATCGTTGTAAAATCCCAATGTCGGTCGAATGACATATTTCTTTTTCTTGGCATCGGATCCGAATATCGCTATGTTTGAATCCTTGTCAGTAAAACTCAACCAATTACGAGGATACTGAACTTCTATGAGACCCACCTCATATGCAGAATTCAACAGCAGGGGTTTTGCCAACTTAGTTCTAAAATTACATATCTTATTGTTAGGATAAACATGCATGGAAGCGTTACTTGCTACAGTCACATAAAATCCATTTGTGTCGTTCATCTTTTCTTAGGCTGTAGATCAACAACGTTTTTTGCAGAAATCCACGCGTTAAATTTGTCAGGCCAGCCTAACCACTTTACAAAGACTTTGCTTTTTTGCCCAGATCCTCTTCGATCCAGGATTTTTTCAATCTTAAAAGTTTTGTTTTTGTCTACAAGCACTCTTTGCAGCTCAGGTTCATAAAATGTTCCTTTTACTATTTCCCCTGCAAGGTCTGTTAGCTTATAAACGGGAGGGTCTCGTCCTATGCACTGTGTAATTGTGAAGAATTCGTCCGTAAAGGTTTGTAGGTATCCTTTTCTGAAAATTCCTCTGTGTTTCGAAATCCTCACCTTTTCGCCAACGTCAAATTTAAAAACAAGTGGTTTCTTTGACTTTGACTTATACAATGCCTGAAAAACTTGTCTCTCGTTATCTTTATTTACAGAGACAGGCGTAGTTTTAATAGATCTGTGATGTGCATTGTTATATGCGCTAACGAGATCATTAATAACGTCTATATATCTACAGGAGTTCACAGACGTTAAATAACGCCACATACGTGTCTTCAGCGTTCTATTAAAACGTTCTACAACGCTTGCTTTGGTTTCGTTGGCTGTTGAAAAGTGTATAATCCCATGCTCTGTCATTAGCTGTTTGAAATGTTTATTATAAAACTCAGTGCCTTGGTCTGTCTGAAGTTTATCAGGGATGCGTCCTTGACTCAAAATGTCTTTAAATGCATTTGAAACAGTAGGTCCTGTTTTGTTTTTCAGACATCTCACCCATGCGTATTTAGAGAATATATCTATACATGTTAACAAGAATCGCACATCGTCATTGTCTGCCCTATATTCTGACATGTCAACTAGGTCTGCTTGAAACTGCTTGTTTATACCTCCGACTAGCACTCTATTCCTAGGAAACCGTTTGAGCGCTCGCGCGTGCAAAGTGTAGACATCATCCCCTTGTAGAAACGTTGTGACTGACTCTATCGAAGGCTGTGTACCGGTAGCCTCCTTTGCTGCTTTTTGAAGATTAATGATGCCACTTAGACCCCAGGGTGTGTCGGGTCATGGTATAGCTTTTGTAATGTCTTATCCATAATGACAACAAAACACGAATGAGTCAATGCATTCATATACAGTCTCTTTTTATTCGGAAAGAAACGGTCTCAACTTATATCAAGTGTAAAAAAAGACAGTTAAAACTTATATACAGTGTAAAAAACATGATAGTTAAAACTTATATCAAGTGTAAAAAAAAGACAGTTAAAACTTATATACAGTGTAAAAAACATGATAGTTTAAACTTGTATACAGTGTAAAAAAAAAGACAGTAAAAACTTATATACAGTGTAAAAAAAAAGACAGTTAAAACTTATATACAGTGTAAAAAACTTGTATACAGTGTAAAAAAGACAGTAAAAACTTATATACAGTGTAAAAAAAGACAGTTAAAACTTATATACAGTGTAAAAAACATGATAGTTTAAACTTATATGCAGTGTAAAAAAAAAAGACAGTAAAAACTTATATAGAGTGTAAAAAAAACATGATAGTTTAAACTTGTATACAGTGTAAAAAAAAAGACAGTTTAAACCAGTTTTAACGACGGCCTCTCCATGCTTCTAAAGCCGTTTGTAGCACGCTGGATTTATACCAGTCACCGTTGACTTTTTCATACGTTTCATTAAACGTGTTGTGTATGTTTTCCACACATTTCAGTTCATATAAGACTGTCTCAGCAGCCCCTTGCACCCTTCCTGATGTACCATAGACACCACATGTGTTCAGAAAACGTATAATCGAAGATGAAAGTCTTCCGTTCCATAGCTTGACCATTAACTTATCAAAACGGTCCTGATAATAAGATTCTGGAAAGGGGTAGAGACAGGTGTGCTGCCGTTGGCTGGGGTGATCCACCTGACATCCGTTACACTCCTCTTTCCAGACATCATGTAAGGCATGGTTGACGATGTGAACAACGGCGATCTTGACAAAATGTACAAACTTCTCAGACAACCCTCCAGGGCAGGTCTGATTGCCTCGCCCTCCGTCATCATTCTCGAGACGTCCTTCGATCGCTTTTCCAGCCTCTTTCACGATCCACTCCGGACCACAGCAGTCGTGTTCTAAGTCAGGATACACCGTAGGAGGTATCGGGTCTTGAAACAAAACGAGGTTGGCCATCTGGTCTTGAGTCAAAGTCTGTAATGCCCATGTTTCCTCAGGAATAGAACCCGAGACGGCTATGACAAAAACAAAAACACATATGAGAACATGAGAATAAAAGCAAAAATGTATATCCTCATAAAATACCCACCGTCTGTTTTTCATGCAGGACTTTGTCTTTTTCGCATAACGCATGAAAACAGTCTACCGATTAGACGGCGAATTGTCAAAAACAAGGCGTTTCCTAACAACCTCCAAACGATCTTTGATTCTGTCTCGCTCGACTGTCCTGTCAACTTGTCTAAACATTCTGCGCATGTATCTCCAGTCTTGCTGTTGTATACAAAAAAGGGTTTCAAAAAACGGTTTAGACTTATCGTCAAGGAGAGAAGGACAAAATATGTTGATCTTGGGTACTTTTTCTTTTAACAACATGTCTCTATCCGGACAGACAGATACACGAATAACCCCCTGTGTCTTTCCGACACCGCCGTATGACACTACATGATACATTTCGGGCCCGGTTACACTACCCCATTGACAGACATAAGGATCCCTACCGAAACCCATCAAATCAATCTCATAAACACAAGTCATTAACCATTTCCAGTCCATGAGAGACATAGAGTGCACCCTTTCAATCCTACGACACGCATCGTGACAAGCGCCACTTTGTAACGTGATTTTTCCATCAGAATAAGCTATCCAACAAACATACCCTCTGGCACGGCTAAAGGTTTTCTCGCAGCTACACTGGTTTGAGATCGGAAAACGTCCTGGTTTAGGACGCCGACGTCCTTCCACCACGTCTTGCGTAGTACAGGCTGACGTACCGACGTTGGGGGTAAGATCGGTGTGTCCGTCCATAGCGGTCCAGTCCGTTGGCAGTTACAGGATGTTTCGCGAGGATCAGAAGATGATGAAATGAGAAAAAGAGCACCGGTATTTATACAGCCCTGAAAACACGCCCCTAGGCAGAGCTTAAACATGTCCGGACACTTCTATAGCGTCAAATTCGCCTATACATGCCATGACATGTTACAGACATGTCTGTGCATGTCGTGACTAGTACGTGTAGGGCTAGGCGAGGGAGGGGGGTGAATGGCTCCCTCTGATGGCGTAGAGCAGTAACGACAGGGGGAGGGAGGGGCATTTTAATTAGCATATTTGCATATGCTAATTAAAAAACAAAATGGCGGAAAAAAGGACCTATTTATTACTACTGAAGAGCCTTTAGCTACCAAGCTCCGGTTTTATGGAATAAACTCCCAGCTCACGTTAAAGAAGCAGACACAGTCCCTACATTTAAGACTAGGCTCAAAACGTACCTCTTTAAATTAGCTTATGATCAGGTCAGTTAGGTAAAGCTCTAACCCACAGCCTGAAGTAAAGCTGCCTTAGAAGAAACACTGCGGTGAGATGTACGGTACACTGAGCGCTATTCTCTTCCTCTTCTTACTGCAAACTTTGTCTCATTATGATACAATATTTATTTTTTCTGTAGTCTGTTCATTACTATTCACATGGTGTCTCCTGTCCCTCTCCCCCTCGGGAGTGCCTGTCTAGATCGAGCGGAGGAACCCGGCTGAATGGAGAAACCCTGCCTACTGGACTGACAACAAGGACTGGACGGTCTGCGATCTTGGCCCGTCTGCTTCAGGGACTCCATCAGCCCTGGGTCTCTATAGCCTGTCCGTCCATGGGAGTGGATCTCTCCTTCTGTGGTTCTCCCCAAGGTTTCTCTTTTCTCCCACTGGGTTTTTGAGTTTTTCCTTGCTGTGCTGGAGAGTCTAAAGGTGCGTTCAGACCAAACGTGCGTCCACGCTCCTTCAGCATCTGGTTGGACGCCAAACATTGCCGCTTTACACTCGCGAGAAACGCCTGTTTGCTGGCGCGTGAAGTTTTGCAAGCGTCATAATTAGGAGGCGTGTCATACAACTCAGGCCGAGCGCAAGCCGCGATGATCAACTTGTCCTCCATGCTGCAAGTCAGGGGCGCAACTACCCCCCCTCCCACACACACACACACACACGACTCTTTGATGGTTGTTGTTTAAAAAAAAAAAGTAAATAAATACCCTCTGAATTGACTTTATTTTAACGAAAATTTCACTATTTCACACAATATAACATCGACATTTCCCTCTATGGAGTTTGTTATCACAAAAAACAATCACACGGCCCGATTAAAAGCAATTCTTTCATTCACGTAACTTTTCCTCCTCTCCCTCTCTCTCCCTCACGCACGAAGGGAGAAAACAACGCAAGTGAAAGACGTTTTGCTTCAACGCGATCTCCTCTGTAACCGTGTTTATTATTTCATTAGGACTTTTATTTCTCAAACTTGTTGCCTTATGCTCACTTTGAGCTCCTCGTGGGGGTGGAGATGACTGTCCCTCTGCCAATCCTCCACTCCTCTCTGCCCCACTCCAGCAGTGACTTTTGTTTCGCAAAATAAGCATGCACAACTAAAGTGACGCCCCTCCCCCAAAGAGGAATAAAAAAACAAAAATACTCCGCGAACCCGTTCATATCATTCACTGTAAAGACTCGTTCAAAAGAGCCGGATCGTTCGCGACCGACACATCACTAATTGGCGCCCCGTCCTTTCGGCGCCCCTATGAAAGGCATATATTGCGTATGCCCTTTTTGCGCCACTGCTGCAGGTAACAGGTGACGCTTGTGCTCACTATTTGAGCCCAGTCCCTGATTGGTTAACAAGGCGTAAATGAACGCACGTGTAGATTGTGATTACTTGAGTGCATGAAGCAGTGGGCGGGGCATCCCTGCTCTGTACCGCGCTGTTCTCACTGGTTTTGGCGCACGTTTATCCTCATCTGCTCGCATTTGCAACACTTCATACGCGCGGACGGCTTTGCTTACATTTCGACGCGCGTCGAAGCACATCTACATAGGGTTAAAATGGAAGTTGGTGGTGTGTCAGCGTTTGGTCTGTACGCACCTTAAGACCAGGGGACTCTCGCGCCGCTCGTCGCCACCCACTGCTGACGCTTATTTGGACATTATGTTTGCCTGGATACTTGATTCACCTGAACTTTACATTGTCTTATTTACTGCTCTGTTTTATTGCCTTAATGTTCGGTGCAGCCCTATGAGGCAACTCCTGTTGTGATATTGGGCTATACAAAACCATTGATTGATTGATTGATTGATTGATTGATTGATTGATTGATTGACATTACACCGGTTTTAAAATTACCTTTTAAAAAGGTGATTTTAATGGTTTGTAATGTTTTTCTTAATGATCTTGGTCCTTATCTTTCAGAACTACTTTTACCTTTTGAACTTGCGCCTGCGCTCCTCCAGCAGAGGTCTCCTATTTATTCCTAAAGTCAACAGTTTTTTTCTAGTTTCGTAAAGCTAAAAGAAAATTTGTAAAACACATGTATTACTATATATATTTGTTTCATTTGATTTTTATTTTCCAGATAGCTATTTATTCTTATTGCTAGTCTATGTTTCATCATAGAACCAAAGAAGACTGGTGATAAACTTTTTCTGATGCTGATGTTGACCAAGACCATCAGTGGGAGGCAACTTTCTGAAAGAGCCCATTTTCTATTAAAAACAATGGAAAAAGAGGGTCAGAGGGCTTGTATGAACCGATAACGTAATAACGGTAGATATTGTAACAAACCATTAACGGAATAACGGCTGATAAAGTAATAACGCCGTTGAGCCCTTGCATACTGTATAATGAGTGTGTGAGTGGTTGGTTGGTGGTTGTGGTGGGAGGGGCAGATAGCACAGTTTGGAGTATCAATCTGTCCTGTCCTATTCATAGCTGATCACTGCTAATTACCTGCCTATTGTTCTGTTGTTCGCTGAGGTGCCGTCTCATTGGCATGACAGCGCCCTTGATTTGAACAAGACAAGGGAAGCTTATTATTTATTTTATCTCTAATGGTTGTGATTTTATCATTAAAGAATTTAAGGAAGTCATCGCAGCTAAGGGTATCAGGAATGCAAGGTTCTACTGACTTACGGAAGCGAGGCAACCAGTCTGCGCCATCGGCCCCTCTGACCACCACCAACCATTCACTCACTCACTACATTCACTAGGCTTCCTGGTGTTCCCAAACGGTCTCCCATCCAAGTACCGACCAGGCCTTTCCCTGCTTAGCTTCCAAGATCTGACAGGATTGGGCATAGCAAAGGCGGTATGGCCGCAAAAAAAACCCACATGAATCAATAGTGAAACGTAATAGTGAAAACTGCACATAAACAATGTTTTAAGTCAGATTGATGTATTATTACATTATTGAATGAATGAATTACATTTGTGAATTAATTTAATCTTGTCAGGCCAATAATGTCATAATTATTTCATTATCGGCCGGCAAATCATTGTCAAATCACTCAGCCTTGTTATTATTGTTAATCTCAACCTTGTTGTTATTGTTTACCTTAACCTTGTTATTGTTACCTCAACCTTGTTACTATTGTTTACCTCAACCTTGAAAAGCAGTCTGCTTATCAAGAGTGCAGACGTATTTCTGCTTGCTGCTGCCGCTTGCCTCTTTATTTGCTTTTAATCATCCTATTTTTGCGCACATGTCTTGGATATGATTTTATTCTCTTCTTTTAAGTGAACCAAGGCTTTTTAATCATTTTCATAATCATTTTTATGCCTTTTTTTTACCACTCATTTGACGAACCAGCGACGACAATCTTGTCAACATGGCTGAGGGAGTAACGCAAACATCTCCTTGTGAAAGCTGTCGGATGTATCAACAAGAAATTCGCCTACTGTGGGACAAGATTTGTGCCTTAGAGACGGAAAAAGGACTTAATGACACGCTCCCTGTGGAACCCGGTAAGAAGACGGAAAAAACGGATACTTGCAACCTGAAGCTAAACGATACCATAACATTCCCAAAACTTAACAGACAACTTGGTGCTAGGCCAAGGCAAAGACATCATGCTGGTAAAAATGCACCTGGAATAAAGTTAACAAACATATTTTCACCTCTCTCAGAGGATGAGTATAACAAACAGAAAAAGTCAGAGAGAAATAGAGAACACAAAGTCAAAACAAAGATGGAGTGAAAAACTGTGCCAAGTGTCAAGGCCAGAGATATCCTGGTGCTTGGAGACGGAGCCATATCTAATATAAACAATCAGATAATGACTACAAGCAGCTATCTGGGCCGCATAGTTTCTGACATCATAGATGTTTTAAACAAGGAAATTACAAATAACCCTGGAATTAAAAAACTTGTTCTACATGTTGGTGCTGTTGACATAAAAGACAGAGTCTGAAGCCCTGAAAGAAAAGTTTAATAAACTTTTTGAGAGACTTGATTGTCTGGATAAAGAGGCAATACAAATTTTCATCAGTGGACCTATCCCAAACATCGACGGAAGAATAAACACATTCTCTCGGCTGTTTCAGTTGAATACATGGCTGTCCAAAGTCTGTGAGTCAAGAGGACTGTATTTCATTGAGAACTTTAATCTTTTCTGGAAACGCTACGATCTGTTTAAAGGAAATGGCCCACATTTGAGCAGAGATGGAGTGAGACGACTGACGGAAAATCTCCTCCATGCTCTGCAAAATCAGTGGAGGCCTGAGCAACAAGAGAGAGCAGAGAGGAGCATGAGAAGAGCTCCTGGCTCGCCAGCAAAGGTTTCGCCTGCATCCCCAATAAAAGATTCAGTCGAAGCTGCATCATCTGCACCTACAGTAAAGGACTCAGCCGCAGTTAAGGGTTCAGCCACAGCAGCACCATCAGCACCTACAGTAATGGACTCAGCCGCAGTTAAGGGTTCAGCCACAGCAGCATCATCTGCACCTACAGTAATGAACTCAGCCACAGTTAAGGGTTCAGCCACAGCAGCACCATCAGCACCTACAGTAATGGACTCAGCCACAGTTAAGGGTTCAGCCACAGCAGCATCATCTGCACTTACAGTAATGGACTCAGCCACAGTTAAGGGTTCAGCCACAGCAGCACCATCAGCACCTACAGTAATGGACTCAGCCACAGTTAAGGGTTCAGCCACAGCAGCACATCAGCACCTACAGTAATGGACTCAGCCACAGTTAAGGGTTCAGCCACAGCAGCACCATCAGCACCTACAGTAATGGACTCAGCCGCAGTTAAGGGTTCAGCCACAGCAGCATCATCTGCACCTACAGTAATGGACTCAGCCACAGTTAAGGGTTCAGCCACAGCAGCATCATCTGCACTTACAGTAATGGACTCAGCCACAGTTAAGGATCCAGCCACAACAGCACCATCCGCATCTCCGGAAAACATTTCAACCATAGCAGCAGCGCCACATGCGCCACCTGCATCTCCGTGGAAAAGCTCAGTTTCAGTACCACCTGCATCTATAGTAAATGATTCAGCCGAAGGAGCACTTTCGTCAACTCCACCACAGGCCTTGAGCCCGAATGCTACATATCTACACCCTCCAGAGATTTTTCTGAATCATTCCCATCTCCAAAGTTACCTATGGGATTCCCCAACCATTTTGAACCCTTGATAAAACAAGGGATTAAAATGACTCCAGGCCTGTCAAGACGAAGGCTTTCATCCCCAAAGAAGTATCATGCCCCTCTCCCACTTCCGCATTTTTCACCAACCAAGGTCTCCCCAGCTCGGCCCCCATCACCGGTGCCCACAGCTGTTATCTCCAGCAGCTTTACTGCTGCTGTCTAGGACATTAGGGGCCTCTCCGTTGCTACCATGCATAGCAAACTCAAAACCAACCAGAGGTCCATAGAGGGAGTGTGTTCTTCTGAAATAATTAGTACTGTCAAACAACATAGATTAGATAAGAGAGGGACAGTCAGATCGGCCAATCAAAGAACTCTAATCCATATCCCTAGCAAAAAGATTCCATCCACTCAAACAGAGATAAATCTCAAACATGCTGTACTCAATGTCCGATCATTAAAAAACAAGTCCTTTTTAATAAATAGTTTTATTTCCTCCTATAATCTAGATGTTATGTTTTTAACTGAAACTTGACAAAAACACTGGTAACGCAGTTTTGATTGAGTGTAGTCCATCAAATTTCAATTTTGTGTCTGAAACACACCAAAACCAAAGGGGCGGGGGTGTCTGTGCAATATTCAGGGACAATATAGTCATCCACAAATTGTCATTTGGGGTTTTTCTATCATTTGAGTATGCGTCTTTCAAAATGGAGATAAAACAATCTTCCATACTTTATATGACTATTTACAAACCACCACAGAATTGTTTTATTGAAGATTTTACTGAATTACTTTCATTTATATGCACTGAGTTTGATTGTTTAGTCATTTCAGGTGATTTTAATGTGCATGTGGATGTGACCAATGACAGGCATGCAAAAGAACTTAATGCTGTTCTTGAAATGTTTGGTTTAACTCAGCACGTGAGTGAGGCAACCCACAACAAAGGTCACACTCTAGATCTAATTATTACAAAAGGTATTAATATATCAAATGTGAATGTTGTTGATGTTGCTTTATCTGATCATTTTTGTGTCTTCTTTGACCTGTCTGTTGCACCCAAACCAGTGGTTGGGCCCGGAGTTATTCAAAGAAGACACATAAATGTTACAACAAGGACACAGTTTATGGAAATGATCAGATTTGAAAATCCTCCATGTTCTAATGCTGATAATCTGTTGGACTCTTATACATCAAGCGTCTTAAATGTTTTGGATACTATTGCTCCTGTTAAGGTTAAAATGGTGAAGAATAGACAAAAGGCACCTTGGAGAAGTGAAGATTCGGTCAGGGCACAGAAAAGGGAGTGCCGGAAATGGCGCAAGTCAAAGCTCCAGGTTCATTTTGAGATATATAAAGAAGTGCTTTGTGAGTTCAACCAGATTTTGCGTGGAGAAAGGGAGAAGTACTTCTCTAAAATCATCGCAAACTGCAGAACCAATTCTCGTGTTCTGTTTTCCACAGTAAACAGATTGACTAACCCTCCAGTTTCACTGCCCTTAGAACTAATCTCTACATCTAAGTGCAATGAGTTTGCAATATTTTTTTATGACAAAGTCCAAGGCATTAAAAATGCCATAATTTCCACAACACAAATAGCAACCCTGCCACCAGCTAGACACCTTGAGCTGACACATTTCACACCTGTTACTGACAAAACAATCGAAGAGGTCATCTCCGGTCTGAGTTCATGTACATGCTGCCTTGATGAATTACCCACTAGATTTCTGAAGTCTGTGTTGACCAGCTTGTTACCACAACTTGTTCAGTTAGTTAACATCTCATTTGGGACTGGAGCATTTCCAAAGGCCTTGAAAACCACGGTCATTAAGCCTCTTCTAAAGAGGAGCCGCCTTGATCCCAAGGTACTGAACAACTACCGGCCCATATCAAACCTACCATTCTTAGGAAAAGTCCTAGAGCAGGGGTGTCAAACTCATTTTCACCGAGGGCCACATCAGCATAATGGCTGTCCTCAAAGGGCCAGATGTAACTTATAAATGTAACTAAATGTAATCGAATATAATGTAAATAAATGTAACTACTCCTTAATGTTAAATAACTAATTATTTATTATAACTTATTCAAGTGACAATTACAGTTGCATAGAAAACATATGTTTGCTTGTTGCTCTAACATAAATCCTTTTAAATTTTGTCAGCTTATGAAAACCCATTAATGAAGGATCAAACTGTCCAAGTGAATAAAGAAAAATAACATAAAACTGAGCTGCAAAGAACATGTATGACACATGTAGCATTTTACAAAAAAAGGCTGCACACAGCCAACTGATGGTTTGATGACAACAATTTGTCTGCATACACACGAGACCTGCAAACATTAAATAATTACAACAGCAGCTACACATAAATAATATGTAATCAACTAAAAATACCAAAATAAAGGTTGACTCAGTTCACAACTATATTGGTCAAGTTTTTCGGTTAATTTGATGAGGAGATGCTGCCTGTCTTGAACACACCAAGTGGATTCTCTCTCTACTATCGATTGATCATGTTCTTAAAATGATAAACACAAACAAAATGCAAGCACAATCATTAAATTGCACACAGTTTAACTGTTCTTCTTCTTGATTGAATTACATTTTATTATATTTTAATTAAGTTTTTTTTTAAATGCTTACCTGTGTGTTTTCTGACCAGATGTCTGACACCGTTTTCCCGTTGCCAGTGTGTCAATGTCTGGTTTTAGGTCCTGTGCTGAGGCAATGCGTAGAACAGCATGGAGGTTGTCATCCGTGAGGCGTGATCTGTGCTTGTTTTTGTTCAGATTCATTATTGAAAAAAACTGTTCGCACAGATAGGTGCTCCCAAACATGGACAGAACACGGGCAGCATGAAGTCGAAGCTGTGGCATCAAATCAGGGGGCAGCAGACGGTAAAAGTCCTGGATTGCAGCATCCTGGAACTTTGCTCTCAGGCCACTGTTGCTTTGAAGCTCAATTAACTCCATCTGAAGGTGTTGGGGTGCAGTGCAGACATCGGTGGTGAAAGGATTGGCAAAGATGTCAAAGCCAGACTGTTGTGCTCTGAAGTCAGAGAAGCGCCGATCAAACTCAGTCTTTAACCAGCTCAGTTTGGTAGCCAATTGAGCACATGAAAAAGTCTCGGGAAATGAGGCTGACATGCTCTGACAAACAGAAAAGTGGACAAGATTGTCCTGTTTCACTTGCAACATCCATAAGTCCAATTTACACTGGAAAGCCGTGATCGTGTCGGACATCTGCGTGATTACTTGTTTGCGTCCCTGCAGCTTCTGATTCAGCTGGGCGAGATGGTCGGTTATGTCGCACAACACAGCAAAGTCACACATCCACTTTGGATCTGATAGTTCAGACATGAGTTTTCCTTTACTCTGCATAAAAAGAGCAATGTCTTCCCTGAGCTCAAAAAATCGCTTGAGGACTTTGCTCCTACTCAGCCACTCAGCACTTCTGTATGGTACAGCACATCCCCGTGTTCCGAGCCCATCTCCAGCAAAAACTGCTGGAACTGACGGTGATTCAGGCCACGCGCCCGAATGAAGTTCACTGTTTTCATGACTGTGGTCACAATGTCCTCCATCCCCAGCACCTTCCCACACAAAGCTTCTTGATGGATAATGCAATGATACGTTATCAGAGGCGTGTGACAGTTCATTTTTTGCATTTTCCCCTTCATTAGTCCAACCAAGCCCACTTTTCTTCCACACATTGCCGGTGCACCGTCTGTAGTTAATCCTACCAAGTTTTCCCACTGCAATGCATTTTTATTTACGGACTTCTCCACCGCATCAAAAATGTCCTGTCCCGTCGTGGTCCCATGCATTGCAGCCACATCCAACAGCTCCTCAGTGATACAGAGGTCCGACTTTACGCCTCTAATAAAAATTGATAACTGCGCTGTGTCCGTGTTATCTGTGCTTTCATCAACAGCTAATGAAAAAGCTGTGTAGCTGCGTGTCTCCTCGGCCAGCTGTGTTGTAAGATTTTCTGCTAGTTCCTTCACTCGGCCGGCGATGGTGTTTCTTGATAAACTGACATTTTTAAAAGTCTGTAACTGGTCGGGACACACCTGCTCACAGACCTTCAGCATGCACTGCTTCAAAAACGCTCCCTCTGAAAAAGACTTGGAAGCGTGGGCGATTTCTTCAGCCACAATGAAGCTAGCTTTCACCGCGGCCTCGTTTTTGGCTGTGGATTTCGTTAACAAACTCTGCTGCGACCGCAGTTTGCCTTTTAATTCTTGGGCAATTTGTTGCTTTTCTTGAAGGCTAGCTTTCGCGTACTTAGCTCCGTGTTTGGTGTCAAAATGTCGACGCAGATTGTACTCTTTGACAACCGACACCGCCTCGTAACACAAAAGACATACCGGTCTTTCTCCTTGAAGCACAAACAAGTATTCGCCTTCCCATCTTTCTTGAAACAGTCTTCCGTCTGCATCAACTTTTCTCTTTCTGGACATTTTGGGATCATTATTTATATCTCAATTCCACTCGTTGTCATGGACACTGCGCGGCTAGCGTAGTCGAAAGGCATTGTGGGAAATGTAGTTTTTGGTCAAAGCACGCTCTTAAAAAAAAAAAAAAAAAAAAAATTTTTTTTTTGGTATTTATTTTTAGACACTCAAAACATTTAAGTTCTCGCGGGCCACATAATATGACATGGCGGGCCACATCTGGCCCGCGGGCCTTGAGTTTGACACATGTGTCCTAGAGAAAGTAATATATCAACAGCTCACTTACTTTCTCCTATCTAACAATGTGTTTGATACTTTCCAGTCAGGATTTAGGCCCCACCACAGCACTGAGACAGCTCTGATCAAGGTGACAAATGATATCCGTATGAACACCAACGCAGGTAAGGTCTCAGTTTTAGTTCTGCTGGACCTGAGCGCTGCTTTTGACACAGTGGACCACGGGATCTTACTTCACAGGTTAGAAAACTGGGTGCATGGGAATCTCTGGTACTGCTCTAAACTGGTTCAAGTCCTATCTCGAGGATAGGATGTACATTGTCGAAATTGGCAACTGTGTCTCAGACAAAATTTCCATGACCTGTGGAGTCCCCCAGGGGTCAATCTTGGGACCCCTCTTATTCAACCTGTACATGCTTCCATTGGGTCAGCTAATAAACAGTAACAATGTGTCGTACCACAACTATGCAGATGACACTCAGATCTACGTGTCACTGACGGCAGGTGAACATGGGCCTGTAGGTACACTCTGGCACTGCATCGAACAGATCAGTTTGTGGATGCAAAACAACTTTCTCCAACTAAACTCAGACAAAACAAAAATCATTGTCTTTGGCCCACAGACACAAAGTCAAAGTGTTATCAGTCACCTTGAGTCTCTCTCTCTAAAACCAAAAATCAGGTTAGAAATCTAGGAGTAATCATGGACTCAGACCTGAACTTAAACAGCCACATCAAAGCAATAACATCATCAGCTTTTTACCATCTGAAAAACATTGCTAAGATCAGAGGAATAGTGTCAAAACCAGACTTAGAGAGACTCATCCATGCATTTGTCTCCAGCAGGTTAGACTACTGTAACAGCCTGCTCACTGGCCTTTCTAAACGAACTGTTAGAAAGCTGCTCGAGTCCTGACAAGAACCAGGAAATACGACCACATTAGTCCAGTGCTCCGGTCTCTGCACTGGCTTCCTGTCACTCAGAGAATAGAATTTAAAACAGCTCTGCTTGTGTACAAGTCTTTTCGTGGTTTAGCACCTGTCGAGATTTAAAATGTATCTTTAGCTACCTCTTATGAATTATATGCTAAATTGTATGTAAGGCTTAAAATCACTCTTTAAACTAGTGGCGCCGGAGAGGTCAAAAGCCATTTGAACTAGAGGGGGGAGCAGAGAACATCCTGTTTAGAGGGCAATAAGAAGTGTTATCTGTCGCAGCACAAGGTCTCCAGATGCAATCGTAAGCTAAAAGAATGTGCTTTGATGTAGAGGATGAGCAGTTGAGGAGATCAGGTTTCTCTCTTTGTATGCTGAAATGCATGTGATGTGCATTGAGTGGGCGGAGTTAACAGTTAGAGAAATACTTGGGGAAAACGTAGTTTTAGTTAGACTTTTCCAAGCAACTGAACAAGCAACTTGTAACATCTATCTCCAATAAAAGAGCCTTCTGAGAACACGGTACCTTCTGATGCCTGCTGATTTCTTCTGAACACCTTTTGATGTTCATCTGTTTTGTACAACAACTCCTGGAGTCGGATAGCGATATTTTTCTGCCTTAAGCTCTTTAAATTTATTCATACACCAAAGTACATCTTTGACATGTTAGAGCCGTATGAACCATCTCGGGCCCTGAGAACTTCAGGGAGGGGTCTCCTGGTGGTTCCCGGAGTCAATAATAAACACGGTGAGGCTGCGTTTCAGTTTCATGCAGCTAAAATCTGGAACAGTCTTCATGAGGATGTGAGACAGGCCTCAACTCTGACAATGTTCAAATCCAGGCTGAAAACAGCTCTTTTTACCCGTGCATATGAAAACTGAAAGTATTTTATCTGCACTCTTGCCTTTTACTGTAACTGATTGACTTTATGTTGATGTTTTATTGATTGATTTTATCTGTTTTCTTGTAATTTTATGCAACTGTGAAGCACTTTGAATTGCCTTGTGTATGAATTGTGCTCTACAAATAAACTTGCCTTGCCTTATTAACCTCAACCTTGTTATTATTGTTTACCTCAACCTTGTTATTATTGTTTACCTCAACCTTGTTATTATTGTTAACCTCAATCTTGTTATTATTGTTAACCTCAACCTTGTTATTATTGTTTACCTCGACCATATTATTGTCAAGCTCATCCTTGTTATTATTGTTTACCTCAACCTTGTTATTGTTAAGCTCAACCTTGTTATTATTGTCAAGCTCATCCTTGTTATTATTTTTTACCTCAACCTTATTATTGTTAACCTCAACCTTATTATTATGGTTAACCTCAACCTTATTGGTCTGTTATTACGTTATTAGCTTATTACATTTTGAAACTGGCCAAATGTATTATGTTATTGGCCATTGTTACATTATTGGCCGTTCTTATGTTATCGGGTCCTACAGGAAGAATGTGGAACTTTTTGCCCCTGGCCCCAGCAAGTCTGCTGACAGCCCTGGCTTTGACATTGATCTGAATGAAACAGGTACAGTATGTCAATAAGGTGCACACGTCCAAGGCTACTGCAGTGAACATAAAAAGAGAACATCACAGACATTCTCAATAAACACAGGAAATTGGAGTAAGTGTACAGGGTTTTTCTATTGTTCATGTAGTAAATGTGTCCCCCTAGCCTCCTATGGACAAGTGTTGCAAATTAGCAGTTTTGCACTAAAAACAATGTATCTGGTTTGTCCAATGCTATTGTTATGTCCATACTGTATCAAATTAAAATAAACACTAAATATTCAAATGGTGTAATTCATTTTCAATGTTGAACGATTTTGAAGGTCTAATAAACATACATTTGTGTTGCTTGTGGATTGTCAAATCAGAGTGTTTGTGTCTGTCATCTGATTTGCATATTTATGACCTCACATTAGTATTATAAATGCCGACAAGTGAGCAATGAGCAATACATCTGATACATTTTCACAGAGGAGCTTTTTTAGTTTTCTTTTTTCTAAATATGATGTTGGATTGTATCTCTTTTGTGCTGTGGTTTTACTGTGCACTCACATTTGGGCTATGGGGTCTGGGGATGGGATTCCAGGATTCGGAAACAGTGCGCTGCTGGACTTGGAGAACCAACCACAATCTACCTCTGTCACAGGACGGAGATATAGTCATGGGTGGAAGCTTCAGTCTCCATTATGAAACTCCAACTATAGATAATATCTATAAGCAATTTAAGCAAGTACCACAATACAATTGTACAGGGTAAATTACTACTACTTAGCAATTTGGATCATTTAGGATTTGCTCATCCCAATTATGACTTTTTTTCTCTTTTGTGTTTAGAAGTTTACTACTATATCATTTACAGAATGTTTATGCAATGATCTATGCTGTGGAGGAAATTAACCGTAATAAAAGGCTGCTGCCCGGTCTAAAAGTGGGTTATCAAATTTTTGATAATTGTTTCATGGACTCTTGGGCTCTTCAAGATGTTCTGTCTTTTGTTGGAGGAGAAGCAACAAGCTGCACATTTGTGAACAAATCTGCTACTTTCAAATTCAACAAACAAGGTGATAAAAAGAAAGTCATTGTTTGTGTAAAGTGATCCTCAAAATACACTGAGACAATAGTAACCAATAACATCGACAGCCAATGATGTAATAAATGCAACAAGTGCGACTTAAACACATGTTTAAAGCAAATTGCTCAACAACAGAAATTACACTTTTATTTGGATTTTCACATTTCCTGACCGTTTTAGTTTTTGGAGGTTATTTTCTTCACTTTTCGTCACTTACCGTATAAATTAGCCAAAGTTACAACAAGGATTTTTTTTTTTTTAATGACTAGACTTTACATTCTTGATCACAACTTTGATTATGCAATGCAAAAATGCAAGTAATATTCCGTAATGCCAGTTTGAATATATTATTCCCACAGTTAAAAGTTATATTCCCATTATTATTGGAGGTGAATCATCAGATAGAAGTAAGATACTGTCAACAATCCTGGGACCATTGTCTGTGCCAGTAGTAAGTGAAGTATCACTATGTCATGAAGAGCTGCGAGCTTATTGTACTTTGGAAATGATGTGTATAATGCTCTTTTAGATCAGCTATTGGGCAACTTGCCCCTGCCTCAGTGACAGACGACTGTATCCTAACTTCTTCAGGACAATCCCAAGTGATATATATCAAGCTCGCACCCTGGCCCAGCTGGCCAAGCATTTTAAGTGGACTTGGATCGGAGCTGTGGTGATGCAAGATGATTATGGGCTTGGAGCAGTAAAGGTGTGTAGTTTGACATAATACTAATACATACAAGACTTATGTACTCCATTCATTTTTTAGGAGTTTCATGAAGAGACTGAGGGTTTTGTGTGTTTGGCTTTTCTGAGAACTGTCAGAGGAGACAATATAGTAACAGACGCCAGAGAAGCTGCTCTCACTATTCAGGCCTCAACTGCTAAAGTCATTATAATCTTTGCATGGTTCAGTGTTGTCACGGAACTGTTTGTGCAACTTGACAGAATTAATGTAAGAAATAATTAACAAAAATAACATAAAAAGATTATTAATTAAAGTCAATGTATATTCTGCTGGTATGACCTTGTGACAGGTGACTGACAGACAGTTTCTGGCCACTGAGACCTGGAGCACTAGTAGTGATCTCCTCCAACATCCGGCCACTTCCAGAGTCGCTCGTGGTGTTTTTGGTGTGGCCATTCGAAGTTCCAATATCGATGGATTTGAAGCATACATCAGAGGTTTACATCCATCTCAGCGTCCAGACAATGAGTTTTTAAGAGAGTACTGGGAAAAAGAGTTTGGCTGTGCTCCTGTGTCTTCATCCTCCACTTCTCTTCCTCCCTGCAATGGGACAGAGTCACTGTATGGGGTGCACAGTCACTTCACTGACATGTCCCAGTTAAGGGTCACATTTAATGTATATCTAGCAGTTTATGCAGCAGCTCATGCCCTCCACAGTCTTTTGTCCTGCCCCAACACTGACACCTCTACATCCAACTGCTCCTCTCCTCACCAGGTCAGACCAGCACAGGTAGGTCAAGATGCACTTTGTGGTGAAAATACTGACTGAATATAAACATGTTTTTCACTTGGTGTATTTTGCATTCAGCTTCTTGAGCACTTGAGCAGAGTGAACTTCACGACACCTCAGGGCGAGAGGTTTTATTTCCAAGGAGGGGATATTCCAGCTAAGTATGACCTGGTCAACTGGCAGAAGAGCCCTGAAGGGTCACTAAGACCTTTACTCATTGGGAAAGTGGATGGCTTTGACATTGATCTGAATGAAACAGGAATTCAGTGGAGCACAGGATCAAGCCAGGTTATCAATACATAATGTGGCATCAACAATATTTTCATTTTTGTTTTGTTTTGTCAGTTGTAGAATATTTATTCGTAGTCATTTATGTATAAAGTTTATAATTTTGGTACACATAGGTGCCTGTTGCTGTTTGCAGTGTAAGCTGTGCTCCAGGGACACGAAAGGCAGGGAAAAAAGGAAAACCATCCTGCTGCTTTGACTGTATCACCTGTGCAAGTGGAGAAATAAGCAACAAAACAGGTACATTTCCTTCTTTCTTCTTCATTTTAATGATCTATTTTCTCTTTTTGTACCAACTGTTGATCTGGTTATATTTCCTTTTTATGGAAAGATTCTTTAAATTGTCACCGTTGTCCTCCTGAATACTGGTCAAATGCAAAAGGAACAGCCTGCATCCCTCGACAGCAGGACTTTCTGTCCTTTAATGAAACTCTGGGCATCACTCTGACTACAGTGGCTTTGTTTGGAGCTGTAGTGACCACAGCAGTCTTTGTAGTTTTTTTTTACTACCGACAAACACCCATGGTACTTTTACAGTCAATATCACTTTTATGACTTGATAAAAGTAAATAAAAATCTTCCCCTTTTTTCAGGTTCGAGCAAACAACTCAGAGCTGAGTTTCCTTCTTCTTGTGTCCCTGAAGCTGTGCTTCTTGTGCTCGCTGGTGTTCATTGCTCAACCATCGGTCTGGTCCTGTCGTTTCCAGCAGGCAGCGTTTGGCATCAGTTTTGCACTTTCTATTTCTTGTCTGCAAGTCAAAACAATGGTTGTTCTAGCAGCTTTCCGCTCTGCACGACCTGGTGCTGGGATATTTGTTAAATGGTTTGGTCCAAAACAACAGAGGGGCAGTGTGTGCCTGCTCACCAGTATGCAGGTGAAAAATGTTCCTACCATTTGGATTTTATTTAACTTTCAAACCAAAACTAAAACACCCTTTTTTTGTAGATCATAATCTGTGTTGTGTGGCTGAGTGTCAGTCCTCCAGAGCCTCACCTGGACCTGAGTGTCCAGGGGCCAAAGGTGAGTCTGGAGTGTGCCATGGAGTCGGTGCTGGGCTTCTCTCTGGTCCTGGGATACATCGGCCTGCTGGCCTGCACTTGTCTCCTCTTGGCTTTTCTGGCTCGAAAACTCCCCGACAACTTCAATGAGGCCAAACTCATCACTTTCAGCATGTTGATCTTCTGTGCAGTTTGGGTGGCCTTTGTCCCTGCCTATGTCAGCTCTCCAGGAAAATACTCAGTAGCTGTAGAAATCTTTGCCATTTTAGCCTCCAGTTATGGCCTATTGTTTTGCATATTTGCCCCAAAATGTTTTGTAATACTTTTGAGGCCTGAAAGAAATACTAAGAAACACCTCATGGCTCGATAACAAACCATCAAATATAAACAAATACAATTATATTCTCATCAAGTACATTAGAACATTCTGTATATTGCTTACTAGATTTCCATAGCCTGGCATCCAGAATGATACCGCTTCTGCTGAACTGTAATGAATCTGTGTAATCACAATTGTTGATTTGAGGTCATGTGTTGTACGCGAGCAGCGTCACGCTTTGGATGCGGAAGTCCCCTCGATAACAATCTACGTGCGGCGCCCAGGAATGCCAAGGTTTTTTTTTTCTAATCAGTGGTAAATGACCAAAAACACAACGGCAGTAGGTGAGTTTCGTGATTCATAATTCTGTTGGAATATTAATGCGAAATGCCACTGACTGTCCTTCGGTAGTTTACTTCACTTCCTGTTTGCTTGTGTATGTTACGCTGCAGAAATCAAGTTGAGAAGATTTACATAGACCTTTGTAACATTGTTCAATCTAATGAAAACATTTTTGTTATTATGAAAAATAAATTACATGAAAGAGAACCTCTCAGTTCATCTTTGTACACAACTAATAGCAAGTCCCTACAGTGATGGTATTTACATTCTTAGGCTACAGATATTTTGACCCATACATGCCAATTGCATCAGATAGATAGATACAGTAGATCAGTACACTACACGCACGAGGTGCACAGTCCTCTAGCGAACTATTCACCTCCGCCATTTGCAAGAGGGCGTCACTAGAGGAGGTGAATGCTCTGATGGGAGCAGGAGCACCGCTGATATTCGATATTCATTTCCTCATTTATATCACACTGCCTTGTGTTCTTCCTTAAGCCTTAGGCTTCCACAGGTCAAACAAAAAAACGTTATTAACCCCATTGTGAGCTAAACAATGTTCATGTCTCGAGTGAGAAAGAGCTACAGCCGTACGCTGTGGCGCGGACCGTCCCACACTTGGCGTAAATGCGAAACAATACAAATGTACATGTGTTCACCCCAATTCCTCCACAACCCTCTCCCTCCCCCTTCCTGGCGCGGAGTCGATGTGGTTGGAGGAAAAAGGTGTCTCCACCCCAGTACTTCCCATTTAAATGCGCTAAGACTGGAGTGGCAAGATCAGAAAGTGCGCTCCTACTCAGCGCAAAATGTTATGCTATAGTCTGTGCTTTGAGTCACAAGATCGGGCCCTGTGTCAGAAAACAACAATAAACAAATAATTAAAGCGATGTAGGCCCTCGCCCCTGGCGCATCCCCTCCTTGCGACCGCCCCCCCTTGCTACCGCCCCCGCTCTCGCCCAAACCTGCTCTCCCCTTGTTTTCACACACAACCTGTGTGCTCTCTGCTAACTCTTGCTCCAGCCCGCCTTTCCGTCGTTAGACTCCGGCCTTACTCTTGCCCCAGGTATCTCTGGTGCAAGCCCACTCTTGCTTCATTCTCAGGACCCCGGCCTCACGCTTGCCGCAGCAGTGCTTTTAACTCGTTCTATAGTTGAAATACCTTCTATGGCCAGTGAACTGCAATACTCGGGAGAAGCCAGCAGGCAAAACAGCATCTGAACAGATGTGCCAAATTACACAGAAGTCCTTTTTGCGTCCTTCTATTTGTAGTATAGGCACCGATTCCGTGAGTACTGCATGGCTGGAGCACCCACTCGAAGCTTTGGGCTTACAGGCGAATTTGCCATGATTACAAAATGGTTCAATAAATATCGCCAAACCTGTAAAGCTGTTACTCAGTGTTCAGCAAATACAAGAGCACGCGGAGGTACCTAATATACATGTACACAAGCACAGCAAATGTTACAGCCGAACTGACAAATATCTTATGAAACGCCTTGTACTCATGTAGTCTAGGCTCGGACAATGTGTGGGTCATTTCCCCGTTTTTAATGAGGGTGGGACCATAGGCGGCGATTCAGGTTCTTCCCAGTAGGTACCGAGTCACAAAAAAACAACAACAAAAAACAGCGGATTTTAGATTAATCTTATGAAACACTTGCACTCGTGTATTTACAGAAAACTGAATTACAGTTCAGGCTATATTTATTGAAACATTTTGTAATTAGGGCTAATTCCCTGGGCGCCCAGAGATCTGAGAAGGTGCTCCAGCCCCGCAGAACTCTCGATAGATGAAGGAATATTTTGGTGAGACCCATATAGTACGAGGAACACACAGAGAGACGGACAGGAAACAGCCTTTCTGAACTTTCTTTGATTGTACAGTCCAAAAAAGCTGAATTTGAAGCCAAACACGTCCAAATTGAATCTTCTTTCTGTAACAGAGGGGTAGTATAAATAAGTATGAGTCTAAAACTGTCGCTTTTGTGAATAAAGGGGGATTTGGGAAAATTGACGAATTTCAGGACAACTCTGACAGACGCCAACATGCTGCAAGAATAAGAACTCTGGCTATTTTCACGGAGGATGGGCGGGCTACTTATTAAGCCACTTGCCAATTGACAGTCAAAATGGCCGACTCCCTGTGCGTCCGAGCGTGGTGCTCTAATTCAGGTTTTGGTTTGTCCTTATGTCCCCTTTCACTGTGCCGAAGGGTTTGAGCCTATGTCAAAAAACGTGCATTTTCATTTGAATAGGGGTCAACTTTGAGGGGGTGTTGTCGAGCCATTTTGTTTTGGGTGTGGCCAATATGTCAATTTCCATCCATTTTCATGCCACCCGAATGTCACCGCCAAATTTGGTGAGTTTTCTGTGACATTTACCGGGTAAAAAATGCGCTCGTTCACGGAGAAAAACTTTAGAAAACCAAAAACAATAGTCCCTTGCCGGGGACTGCGTCCGGCTCAGGCCTAAATATAAAGAGAATAAAGCAAGATAGAGGCATGTTGTAATATAGTTTTGTGTTTGTTTTAATGTGTAGAATATACCTGCAACGTTTCATATAAATCGTACAAACTAAAATTTTCAAGGTATAGATAGGGGGCGCTATAGTGGTGAGCACTGTGCAGTTATTGAGCTCTATGAATTCAGACCGTAAGAGGCCTTATGTCAGCCAAATATGATCCAGATTGGATAGAGCGCATGCCTGCGAGGTGTTGTGAAATTTACAGGAAAAAGGCATGTTTTTTGTGGGGCGCCATTTTAAAACCGGAGGTTGAATGAAGAAAAGCTGAATGTTTTTTGTAGCCCCGTTTCACTAGAGTCCCTTAAACCAGGAGTGAGCTTATTCTGCTGGAAAAGCAGGGACTAGTTTGTGGGGCCACATTACACCGGTTTTAAAAAGTTTTTTTAATGGTTTTTAATGTTTTCTTAAAGGGACTATACATAAGTTTAACCACAAATAAATGTTTACAAATTTAAAATTTCTTCCTCATACATGCTCCAGCAATGCCCTGGCGAGTAGAATGAGCCCTGGCCATTTCACCGCGATTGCTTCTATATACCTGTAAAGTCACTTGAATAGTCTATGCTCGGGTCGAACAAGCAAACAGCGTAATGCGTAATGCGCGTTCATGCTCAGCTGTAGCGTTAGCTGTATCTCCTCTATACTGACGCTGCAGCGCGAGTGGTAACTTCGGAGGGATGGATTTAGCGGAGAATAAGAGGAGACCGGCTTCAAGCACCATCGAAACTCCAGCCCAGACCCCAAATAACGAAAAGAAATGAAGAGTTTATTCGAGGGTGACAAAAAAAGGCAAAAGTCGAGTCTGTTCGGCGTAGGCAAAGAACCAGAGTAAACATCGGAAAATGTTGAGAGAATCTCTCAAAAGACCCGCAGCTTATTTTTGCTTGAAAGGTAAGAAATTATTACTAAATACGTGGGGGAAAAGTGTTGTTGGTGCTTCAAAACAACAGTGTCCGTGCATGTTGTACAAACTTCACTGAAACAAGCCATAAAATAATCATATTTGGAAGTTACCAAAATAGTTGATCTAACAGTTTTATACCTACAGAGAAGTTGTGTAGTGTTGGTAGCAGACTAGTAGTGTCAGTAATAACAGTAATTGTGCTGTACCTACAAAACATTTGAGTAGTAACAGTGGTAATGGTGCTGTATTTACAATGGCAAAAATAATGCTGCTAATGTTAGCTTTTCTTGGCCGCAAAATAAGCATGACTGTTCACGGATTTATAAGTAGGGAAACGACTGTGCCGTTTACAATATAGTTTACGAGTTATTTTGGCTTTTCCTAGTAGCATTTCTACCGGTGGAAATATTTTATTATTTCAATTAGGCCTGTGTTTATGCATACAAACTATACAAATATTTTTTTCCCCTCCTTCAAACGTCAATTATTCGTTTATATATTACTTGGCTTCTTCACTCGATTCACTTTGCTGCATTTGCTCAAGTATTTTATCTGGGAAAACATTCACTCAAACTGATTTGGTCTAAATATCTTACAAAACAGTAACGTTTCTTACCTCAGTTTAAGTCATGCCTGCAAATCTGTAAATTGACCAGGACAGGACTGTTATTTCTAGTGCTGGTAAAGCCTGAGCGCCTCATGCACGAGCTTATCATCGAGGCTGCAGTTACGCGATTGGCCTGAGGGGGCAATTGCGAGTACAAAACTGCTAAACTCCACACAGCCCCTTTAAGGCGAGACACGGCAGGTGAAAGAATTGATTTTCACGCAGTGGTCGAAGTGAAGATTTTTTTATCTATTTCCCTCCCTTTACATCGTAGTTTTCATGTCAGAGTATAAAAATGACAAA
Organism: Neogobius melanostomus; assembly: GCA_007210695.1. Taxonomy (NCBI): domain Eukaryota; kingdom Metazoa; phylum Chordata; class Actinopteri; order Gobiiformes; family Gobiidae; genus Neogobius; species Neogobius melanostomus. Next base: position 297,250 of record VHKM01000934.1, on the reverse strand, counting down.
ACTCACCCCACATGATGCTTATTTTATGATGATTTGTCTGCATGCGAGGCGGCAGTAACCCGTAAGTAGCAGCTGCGCCGCGTCGAAAGACCGCTCTCCCGCGGGTATTCATTCTGGGAGAAGCCTGATGCGGAAGAGCCAGAGAAGGTTCCGCACATGCGCACTCGCTACAAAACTTCAGGGCTTGTTTTCATTGAATGAGAGAAGGCACTCGGGCAGCGGGTGAGCCCTTATAGTCGCTCATACAGACTCCAAACTTTACAGTCTTGGACTTAACAATATTTTGAAGGTTTTTTCAGAAGGTTTTTTTAATATCTAATTCCTAGCCTGATTTATTCAGCTTTGAACCCAAGAAAACAGGCGGAATTTGAGTTTTTACAGATTTTTTCACTTATGATTAGTTAATTGAAAAACTAAACAATATATCCAAAATCCCCTCTGAAAAAATCTTAGTTACTAATATGTCAATAAAATGAAACCATACATTTTAATCTGGCTCAATCCATTATTTTTATTTCGTTGCCCAAAATATAGGCAATTTTGGCCATTTTCATGTACAAAATGTCTTATTTTTATATGAAAACATAAAATGACAGAAAAAATGCAATACATTTTTTTCTCATATTTATATCAGTAATGTTCAGCAAAAGTTTCAAATTGATATCTCTACATTTATTTATTTTCCCTATTCACCTGCAGTGTCTTGCCTTAACGTTCTGCGATCTTGGCCCGTCTGCTGAGGGACTCCCATCGGCCCTGGGTCTCTATAGCCTGTCCGTCCATGGAGTGGATCTCTCCTTCTGTGGTTCTCCCCAAGGTTTCCCTTTTCTCCCACTGGGTTTTTGAGTTTTTCCTTGCTGTGCTGGAGAGTCTAAGGACAGGGGACACCCACGCCGCTCGTCGCCACCCACTGCTGATGCTTATTTGGACATTATGTTTGCCTGGATACTTAATTCGCCTGAACTTTACATTGTCTTATTCACTGCTCTGTTTTATTGCCTTAATGTTCGGTGCAGCCCTATGAGGCAACTCCTGTTGTGATATTGGGCTATACAAAACCATTGATTGATTAATGGTCTTGGTCCTTATCTTTCAGAACTACTTTTATCTTTTGAACTTGCCCCTGCGCTCCTCCGGCAGAGGTCTCCTATTTATTCCTAAAGTCAACAGATTTACAAATTGTAAAACACCTGTATTACTATATCAAATCAAATCAAATCAAATCAAAGTTTATTTATACAGTGCTTTTCATACAAAATGTAACACAAAGTGCTTTACAGTGCTTAAAAAAATCATTAAAATAGTCCCACCAGCAAATATACATAAATAGCAACAACCCCTTACCTCCCCCCACCCCACCCGCACACACAGACACATATACAGTGCCTTGCGAAAGTATTCGGCCCCTTGAACTTTTCGACCTTTTGCCACATTTTAGGCATCAAACATAAAGATATAAAACTGTAATTTTTTGTGAAAAATCAACAACAAGTGGGACACAATCATGAAGTGGAACGAAATTTATTGGATATTTCAAACTTTTTTAACAAATAAAAAACTGAAAAATTGGGCGTGCAAAATTATTCAGCCCCTTTACTTTCAGTGCAGCAAACTCTCTCCAGAAGTTCAGTGAGGATCTCTGAATGATCCAATGTTGACCTAAATGACTAATGATGATAAATAGAATCCACCTGTGTGTAAGCAAGTCTCCGTATAAATGCACCTGCTCTGTGATAGTCTCAGAGGTCAGTTTAAAGCACAGACAGCATCATGAAGTCCAATAACACACCAGACAGGTCCGAGATAAAGTTATTGAGAAGTATAAAGCTGGGTTAGGTTATAAAAACATTTCCAAAGCTTTGAACATCTCTCAAAGTACAGTTAAATACATCATCCAGGAATAGAAAGAGTGTGGCATCACTGCAAACCTACCAAGACTCGGCCATCCTCCTAAACTTACTGACCGAACAAGGACAGCACTGACCAGAGCTGTTACCAAGAAGCCTATGATGACCCTGGATGAACTGCAGAGAGCTACAGCTCAGGTGGGGGAAACTGTCCACAGGACAACTATTAGTCATACACTGCACAAATCTGGCCTTATGGCAGAGTGGCATTTTTAAAAGAAAACCATAAGAAATACCGTTTTCTGTTTGCTAGAAGCCACATGGAGGCCACGTGGTGGCTTCTAGCAAACAGAAAACGGGACTTCATATGGTTTTCTTTCAAAAATCGCTTGATCTTGCCACTCTGTCAGTAAGTTTAGGTGGATGGCCGAGTCTTGGTAGGTTTGCAGTGATGCCACACTCTTTCTATTCCTGGATGATGTATTTAACTGTACTTTGAGAGATGTTCAAAGCTTTGGAAATGTTTTTATAACCTAACCCAGCTTTATACTTCTCAATAACTTTATCTCGGACCTGTCTGGTGTGTTATTGGACTTCATGATGCTGTCTGCGCTTTAAACTGACTTCTGAGACTATCACAGAGCAGGTGCATTTATACGGAGATTTGCTTACACACAGGTGGATTCTATTTATCATCATTAGTCATTTAGGTCAACATTGGATCATTCAGAGATCCTCACTGAACGTCTGGAGAGAGTTTGCTGCACTGAAAGTAAAGGGGCTGAATAATTTTGCACGCCCAATTTTTCAGTTTTTTATTTGTTAAAAAAGTTTGAAATATCCAATAAATTTCGTTCCACTTCATGATTGTGTCCCACTTGTTGTTGATTCTTCACAAAAAATTACAGTTTTATATCTTTATGTTTGATGCCTGAAATGTGGCAAAAGGTCGAAAAGTTCAAGGGGCCGAATACTTTCGCAAGGCACTGTACATAGAGACAGCACAGTTGTCCATCCATCCATCCATTTTCTTCCGCTTTATCCGGGGCCGGGTCGCGGAGGCAGCAGTCTCAGCAGAGATGCCCAGACTTCCCGATCCACGCACACCTCCTCCAGCTGTTCTGGGGGGACCCCGAGGCGACACCAGGCCAGCTCGGAGACATAGTCCCACCAGCGTGTCCTGGGCCTTCCACAAGGCCTCCTCCCAATAGGACATGCCTGGAACACCTCCCGAGGGAGGCGACAGTTGTTAAAAGTCTTAAATAAAAATGGACATAAAGTGGGGTACATAAGGCTGAGTACAGATGAACCGAAAGAGGAAACACCATCCAAGGAGCCGTCTACACCGAGAGCAGCCCTTCGGCCACAGCCACAGAGCGCCAACACAGGGCGCCCAGAGGAGGTGTAGGAGAGACGTCCAACCTCCATCCAGGCACCCACAGGAGAGCGCCCGCATGGCCACAGCCAACCGGCACTCCCGGGGCAGAGGGCTCCCTCAGAGGAACCACTGGGAGAACATAAAAAATAAAAGATAAATCAAAAACAGCTAAAACTCGGCTAAAAGTGTGAAATAGCACAAGATTAAAAATAAAAAATAAATAAAAAAAGAGTGGAACTAAAGAAATAATTATATAGAACTAAAACAGATAAATAAAGTTAATATAAGTAAATATTAGTTAAAAGCTAAACTAAAAAGGTGGGTCTTGAGCCTACTTTTGAATACATGAACGTTCTCTGCGGTCCTGAGCTCCTCCAGCAGGCCGTTCCAGAGACGAGGGCCGTAATACTGGAAAGACGCCTCGCCGTGAGTCTTTCTGTTGACTTTAGGAATAACTAGGAGACCCCTACCGGAGGAGCGCAGGGACTGCGAAGGCTCATAAGGTAAAAGCAGTTCTGAAAGATAAGAAGGACCAAGACCATTAAGACATTTAAAAACCATTAAAAGAACTTTAAAATCGATCCTGAAACACACGGGGAGCCAATGCAACGACTCTAAAACCGGTGTAATGTGGTCCCGCCTCCTGGTCTTTGTCAGGACACGAGCTGCTGAATTTTGTAAAAGTTGTAAACCTGAGATACTCTTTTTGGGAAGACCAGAGAACAGGGCATTACTAAAAACAACTGCATGGTGCTCAAAAGTGGAGAATGGATCAAATAAAATAGGTTTGGTGGCAAGCGTGTTTGTACATATGGAAGCAGTGCCACCTCCCCTTTTTCCATTCCTCATTGAAAAAGCACTGCTAAAATTAGGTGGGGAGGCCTCAGCAAGAACCACGGTAGCATCTGCACCCAGCCAGGTTTCAGTTAAAAACAAACAATCAAGATTATTATCTAAAATCAGGTCATTCATAATAAAAGACTTGTTCAGCAGAGAGCGGACATTTAAAAGAGCCATGTTTATTGTGGTTTGAGCTGGATTAACTGTGGATTGTGGTGGGGCTTTGGGGATGGGTTTTAAGAAGTTAATATGGACAGGATAATTGCGTGGAGGGTTGTGTTGTGTCCGCTCTCTGCTGATGATGACAGGAATGGTTTGTGATTGGGGAGTGGAAACGATAGGAGGGGGCGTGTGGGCGGAAGCCTCACCTGCGCGTGGTCGACGGGAGGCACACAGTCAATCACGTGCAGGTGCGGTTAAGTAGTGGACTGCCAGGGTTATGTTCTTTGTGAGCAGACGGCTGCCCCTCCAGTTCAGATGTAAGCCGTCGACTCGGAAATGAGAGGGTCGGTCCATAAAAAGGCTAAAATTATCAATAAAAGAGATTAGAGGTCTACATACGGATTTAAGCCAGCAGTTCAGATGGAAGGTCCTGCTAAAATGTTTATTGCCACGATTCACCGTGGGAATAGGGCCCGAGAGGAACACAGACACACACATATATTTGTTTCATTTGATTTTTATTTGCCTGATAGCTATTTATTCTTATTGCTAGTCTATGTTTCTAAACCTGGCTGGGTGCAGATTCTACCGCGGTTCTTGCTGAGGCCTCCCCACCTAATTTTAGCAGTGCTTTTTCAATAAGGAATGGAAATGATGGTCCTGTTGCTCGGGGGCTGCTCCCCTCTGGCAACAGGTCCAGACACAGGAAAGGAAAAAGAAGAGCCCCGACTCCTTTTTAATACACATCATTAAGGTACATATGCCAAGATGTCTGTACTTTTTGACTATTGTTATCATGAGCATCAATCAGTCTTTTATTTTGTACCTTTCATGAATAAATGTGGAGTATGTTATGTATCATTCAAACACTTTGATACAGAGTAATGCTTTATGGGCTGTAATGGTGATGGTGAATAACAGTAATACCAACATGGTAATAAAATAGGTATAGGAAACACAATTATTCAATTGTTATAAAATGTAACATACTGTGAATGTTGACTCAATGTAATGCATTGTTGCATCTGTAAATATGTAACCAACTTGATTGTTAATTGTTTTGTAAGAAATTAAGAACTAAACAGTGTTATTGTGCAACCACATTACTATTTAAGTTTATGAACAGGGGTGGGAGTCAATAAGCTTGTCTTCTTCCCACTCCTTTTCGAGCTAGAATGTTAATTATTATTATTATTTTTCTTTTATTATATTTTTTCTAGCGTTTGTGCCATGTTGTGTGTAGCTCGAAATAAAAAAATCAATCAAATCAATCAATGTTTCATCATATGTAATGTGGAAATATTGTTATACAATGTGGAAGTATTTCTATACATATTTTTTATCATACTAGGCTTTAGTAATTTTATATATAGAACTGTGTCGATGTACTCATGTGCCTTGGGTTTCAAAATGAACTGGAGTAACTGGAGTTTGAAGTCGTTGTCCTTCCACGTGGGTGCGACATTCTCCATTTTGAAGCCCCATTGTGCTCTGTGGAAAAGTACTGGGTCTGAAGGACAATGCTGTCGAGTCAGATTGTGAAAAGGAAGTGACAACAACATTTTAAGAGCGCTGATTGGTTCGACGACAAGGACACGGCTACTACTTCCTGATCCTATATATTGCTCGGGAGGAGGATATCCGGGTCTCTCTCTCCCGCTGGACCACCAACATGCTGCTAGGGACAGAGCTCAGATAACTTGTGTTTTAGAATTGTATTATGAGGGAATAAAACTATGATTGATTCTAATCGATCGAGCTTTCGTCTTCTGTTCCATCCAATAACGAACACGCCGACAGTAACATCATAGAACCGAAGAAGACTGGCGATAAACTTTTTCTGATGCTGATGTTGACCAAGACCATCAATGGGAGGCAACTTTCTGAAAGAGCCCATTTTCTATTAAAAATTATTGAAAAAGGGGGTCGTGGGCTTGTTTGAACCGATAATGTAATAACGGCAGATAATGTAATAAATTTGGCCAGTTTCAAATTGTAATAAACCATTAATGGAATAACACCATTGACCCCTTGCATACTGTATAATGAGTGAGTGAGTGATTGAGTGAGTGGTTGGTGGTGGTGGGAGGGGCAGATAGCACAGTTTGGAGTATCGATCTGTCCTGTCCTATTCATACCTGATCATAGCTAATTACCTGCCTATTGTTCTGTTGTTCGCTGAGGTGCCGTCTCATTGGCATGACAGCGCCCTGTCGGCTGGCTGCGAATGAGATTAGCATAAAGTGGACAAAGATTAAATCTGAGGCCACCATTCCGGTTCATGGCGGGATTTTCTTTCTTGACAAAAATAACTTCTTTATTGGTTTATTTATTTGGTAGGGACAGTGCAAGTTAATGAACAAGCCACACCGGATTGTAGCCTTGGGCTAATTTCCATCCGTCGTCCCCCATGCGCACTCTCAAACACACTGTCATTCATCCTGGCCTATTGTACATGTTTTTAGTGGTAGGGGAAACCGGAGTACCCGGAGGAAACCTACGCGGACACGGGGAGAACATGCAAACTCCACACAGAAAGGCCCCGGCCTTGGTGGGAATCGAACCCGGACATTCTAGCTGTGAAGCACGAACACCGCTGTACACCGTGCCTTTCACTCCTCATTCAAACCAACGTTCTTCTTTCGCTAAAATGTTGACCTCTCTGTCCTCAAACGAGTGGTTGGTGGCTTTGAGGTGGAGGTGCACAGCAGACTGACGGACGCTTGTGCTTTCTCTTCGGTGTTGATAAAGGTAATATGTGACCAGTCACAGGAATCAGGGACACAAGTAGGTTCTGGGGCATTTTGAGATTTTCACAGATTGTTAAAGTGTTGTGAAAAGCCAAAATCGTCTCTTCAATTCCCTGGGCCCAAAGTTAGTGTAGCTAACTCGTAAAATATATTGTAAACGGCACATGTCCACTTTTTGTAGTTGTTTTACTACTTATAAATCCGTGAACAGTCATGCTTATTTTGCGGCCAAGAAAAGCTAACATTAGCAGCATTATTTTTGCCATTGTAAATACAGCACCATTACCACTGTTACTACTCAAATGTTTTGTAGGTAAAGCACAATTACTGTTATTACTGACACTACTCGTCTGCTACTAATACTACACAACTTCTCTGTAGGTATAAAACGATTAGATCAACTATTTTGGTAACTTCCAAATATGATTATTTTATGGCTTGTTTCAGTGAAGTTTGTACAACATGCACTGACAGTCGGACACCGTTGTTTTGAAAGCATCAACAACACTTTTCCCCCACGTATTAAGTCATAATTTCTTACCTTTCAAGCAAAAATAAGCTGCGGGTCTTTTGAGAGATTCTCTCAACATTGTCCGCTGTTTACTCTGGTTCTTTTTTGTCACACTCGAATAAACTCTTCGTTTCTTTTTGTTATTTAGGGTCTGGGCTTCGACGGTGCTTGAAGCCGGTCTCCTTTTATTCTGCGCTAAATCCATCCTTCTGAAGTTACTACTCGCTCGGCAGTATAGAATAGAGTAGAGATATAGCTAACGCTACAGCTGAGCATGAACGCGAATGACATTATTACGCATTACGCTGTTTGCTTGTTCGCCCCGAACATATGGTCAAGGTCAAGTTTATTTATAAAGCACATTTACAAAACAGTCATCACTGCCCCAAAGTGCTGTACAGATACACAGTACAATAATACAAAACTACAAAAAAACACAACAATATAACACGATAAGAAAAGTAAAAAATGTAAACTGTAAAAATATGAAAAAATGCTCAGCTCATCTTGTGTTAAAAGCTTGCACAAAAAGATAAGTCTTTAACAGAGTTTTGAAGCTCTCAACTGAAGTAGCCTGTCTAATGTTCAGAGGGAGGGAGTTCCACAGTTTAGGGCCTGCTACTGCAAAAGCTTTATCTCCTTTAGTTTTCAAATGAGATCTTGGACGATCCAGCAAACTTTGGCCCAAGGATCGCAGAGCTCTGACAGGGGCGTGCAAAGACAACAATTCAGATAAATAAGGCGGTGCCACATACACTATTAACATAGACTATTCAAGTGACTTTACAGGCATATAGAGGCAATCGCGGTGAAAAGGCCAGGGCTCATTCTATTCACCAGGGCATTGCTGGAGCATGTATGAGGAAGATTATTGTTTACCTCAACCTTGTTATTATTGTTTACCTCAACCTTGTTATTATTGTTTACCTCAACCTTGTTATTATTGTTAACAAGGTACAAGGCGCAAAATACACTGCATTATGGCATTTTAAACGGCGAGGTAAACCGTGGTCGGAAATCCCTATACGATTTACTGAACTGATAATGATGCGTGAGCTGGTGTAGTCGCCAGTCAGTAGCTGACATTGCAATCGGACATTTACAAAGTCTTTGACAGTTTACTGACCATAACAGATAAAATGGAATACCTCGAAGGACAGTCCAGAAGGAACAATGTCGTGTTTGACGAAATTGCTGAGTCACCCAGTGAAACGTGGACCGACACGGAAGAAAAAATCAGAAAAGTTCTCACGAAGAAGCTACACCTGGAGCGGCCGGTGGAGGTTGAGCGGACACACTGCACGGGCAAACCCGGAGTGGGTAAAAGACCGAGGCCAATAGTGGTTAAGCTGCTGCGCCACAAGGACTGAGTCGCCATACTCTAACGCGCAAAAGCACTGAAAGGAACAAATATCTACAAAACGAAGATTACACAGAAGCTGTCTGAAGGAAAAGGAAAGATCTGCTGCCAGATTTGAAAGCGGCGCGCTTGAGAGGGGACATTGCCTTCCTGCGCTACGATAAATTTGTCATTCGCCCTCGGAGCAGTACACCAATTCATCATTAGGACAGTTGCACAATTCTGGTATGTGAAGCACTTCATTTCAGATGGCCCCTAACCAGTTTAAGTGGACGAAAAGAAGTCCCGGTATTTTTTGCCAAGATCAGATATATCAGTTCTTTATTAACAAAGCTCACATACAAATCTCGTTTTCAAATTACAGCTTCAAGTTCCCCGTTTCAGAGATAGTTGACTTCTTTTAGGACTAATCTGGGAAGAAAAATGTATTTAATGTATGTTCAACACATCGCATCACATAGCAATATAGGCTGGGCAGCGCCTGCAAATGACAGCACAAGCCAATATAAACGAAGCAAAAAGGATAGACACCATTCTGAGTCAGTTCTGTGCATTTTCGAAAGAGTATGATGATGTCATCGTCCAAAAATGCAATTATTAATATCTTAAAGAGGGGGTATTATGCTTTTTTCAATCACATAGCACCAGTCTATAGCATACTACAATGATGACGTAACCTTCTGTTGGTCTGTATATGCAGTAAATTAAAATAACTGCCTTGAATAAAATTGCTCTCTCAAAATGGCTGTACTGAACGTCTTGAAATAGGCCTCTGTCTCTTTAAGAAGCTTTCCGACACGCCCCCTTCAGCACACTGCTGTGGCATTTAAACAACAACACTGTGCGGGGAGGGGGCTCTGCTGAGCTGAGGAGCAGTGGTTGGTGGCTTGGCCGGTGACAAAAGGTCTAGAGGCGTCTCCAGGAGGTGGGGGCGTTCCTAGGAGGACTGAGGCATAGCTACACCTAAAATGGCTGCCGTCTAAGTTTTTACTGATTACTCAAAAATATGTGAATGAGCCAAGGCAACACTCCAGGCATGTGTTTAATGAGGGAATGACTTAGCTTGAAAAAGTCGATTTTACATAATACCCCCCCTTTAAAAACGATAATAGCACAAACGTACATTTTTACAGCACAAACCAGCACAGAGGATCTCCACAATTGCAAATACAAAAACGTTAACGCATTCTCTATTATATACTTCAACAGTCGAAGCCTTTATGCAAATTTTGATCACATTAAGAGCTACCTAAAACAATTTTCAAACAGAAACATGGATTCATATTGACAGAGAAAGTGAGTTCTCTATTGAAGGTTTATTAGCATTAACAGAAAAAAGGAGCACTTTTCAAGCTCAAATCAGAAAGTCATGATGTGGGGGGAGATCTTAATATCGACCTGCTAAATCCAAATAAACATAAAAAGACGGATGAATTTATAAATACTTTATTCAGTATAGGCTTGTATCCACTAATAACCCAACCGAGTAGAATTACAACCCACAGTGCTACTCTAATTGATAATATTTTTTCTAATGAAATAGAAAGTAATACAGTCAGCGGACTAATGATAAATGATATCAGTGATCACCTTCCAGTTTTTGTATTGTACAAAAATGTATATTTAAAAGATGAAGAGGAAAACAAGTATTGGTTTAGAAGGGTTAAAACAGAGAAAACTATTGATGCATTTAAAAAGGAGCTATTAGCTCAAGATTGGAGTATTATATACAGAGAAAATGACACTAATAAGGCATATGATGAGTTTTTTTTTTTTTTTTTTATTAGTTTATTTATTTAAAAGGGACCATGTACAATTATAACATAAATGTTGCCATTTGATGCATTGTACCAGAGTTAGCCTGAGGCTAATTTACATCTGCAGTCCCTGGCAGGGAACGGACGACCCATAACAGAAAAAAGACAAGATTCACAAGACAAGGGGTCGACCAAGAAAGACAAACCACATACAACATTACAGATTCATAAAACCCAGACAAGACACATCAACAACACAAATACAGACAAACAAGTCAGTACCAGAGGGAGTGTAAAAACCAAAGAGGGCTGGCATGGCTAGTGTGTACAATGCTGGCTACTTTTTAGATGCTTAGTTTGTGCAAGTATTTCAAAAAGTATATGATAAAAATTGCCCAATGAAAAAATACTGTAATAGCAGAAAGTGTATAGTAAACCCATGGATGTCTAAGGGATTGTCAAACGCATGCAAGAAAAAAAAAAATCACTCTACAAAAAATGTATAAATAATAGAACAAAAGAAGCGGAGGATAAATATAAGAAATATAAAAATAAACTGACAGGTATCATTAGAAAATGTAAACAGGATTATTATAATAAGTTGTTAGATAGCAATAAGAATACTATTAAAGGTTTATGGAATATCTTAACTAGTATAATTAGAAATAAACCAAGAACGAACGAGAATTAATTATCCAAAATATTTCAAAGATGAGGACAACACTTTAAATAATATGAATGAAGTAGTCGAAACATTTAATAAATTCTTTGTAGATGTTGGACCGAACCTTACCTTGCTGCAAAAATTGCAAACATTGAGAACTATAATTGTGAACTGATAGACACAAATCCTATGTCCTTGCTCCTCAATCCTGTGGAGGAAAAGGAGATACTGGACATTGTTAAAGGGTGTAAAAGTAAAACCTCGACAGATTACCATGACATGGATATGAAAACTTTAAAATGTGTTATTGAAAGTATCTCTAAGCCGTTAACATACATCTGTAACTTATCGCTGCAAACTGGACAATTTCCTGATGGTATGAAAGTAGTGTGGCATGGCACCTGTTGCATCTCCTCCTGCCAGCTGGTGGCGCCGCGGGTATATAAGCGCAATGCATTCACTCCTTTGTTCTCTGACGTCACTCACTTCCTGGTCCAGCCGGTGTGTTGGTGCGTTCCTCGCTCCTCCGAAGGACAGCTCCGCATCATGGTAACGGTTCCACGATGTAGCCCCAAGATGCTCCATGCGCAGGGATAGTGTGCGTCTCGCTGTCATGGCCCCATACCCGTGTGTTATGCCCTGCGTTCGATGGTGATCTGGCCCGCGCCGATGCGATGACGGCGCTGCCCTAAATGTTGTTGCCTTGTCTTTTAACACCCTTTAGTTCACTCACGGACTCCTTTTTTGGTTTTAATCAGCTGGAACTGCATGTTGACTGTGAAAATGATGAATTGTGAACTAATTGAACCCCTTTTTATTAGCGAAAGAGAAACAGAAAATTTATTGAAACGAAATATATAGTAAATAAAACTTATATTTTTGCTAAGCATGGACTCTGCCTGTGTCAATCATGAACGAACCTGCGTGCCTTAAGGTCCGGAGCTTTCTCTCCGGTGGCGTTGTCAATATTTAATGTTATTATTTTTGGCTTTAATATGTTATTCTTCGATTACTAAACCGCTCGTCTTGCTACAGTAGCAAAAGTGTTTCCTCTGTTCAAGGCAGGAGATAAACATCTCTTGGCTAAGATGGCGCCAGTGTGTTTGGCTCGCTGTCTATCCCTGCCAGCAATATTTGTCATTGTACTGTTTCTGTCAGCTATTGCCACAAATGGATTGGCCATAATAGTGTATGACCGTCAGACACTTTTGGAGCTAAGACCAGCTGTCCAAAATATTGTGAACTTTGAGCAGGATGGACAATATTCTTCTCGCCCCCCACTCCTGTGTGGAGTCCCGGCTCACCTGCTCTGTGTCCCGGCTCCACCTCCGCGTAGAGTCCGGCGAGCGCGTCGGGGAAGGCGCAGCGGCCGCCTCGTAAAGCTAAAGGCTAGTTTGGCACGCTCTTCCTCGGCTTTTCGTGTGGATTGTCACAGCAATCACCGCGTTGCTTCATGGCGTACCCTGGATCCTATCGCCAGCTGCTTGGTTCCTCTGGTCGGCTTACAAGAGGGGCAGTCCCGTCACGGCACGTCCACCCGCGTCCTCCGTAGGGAAGTGAACCGCTGCAACCTGCGGTCCCTCGCCCAGGCTTCTGCGTCGGCTAGTGCCCCTGCTAGCACACTGACTTCCATGGATGTCAGGTTCGCGACTGTGAACGCTCGTTCGCTGGGGAATAAGACGTTTATACTCAGAGACTTCTTCACGTCTCAGGGACTGGATTTTCTGTGCGTAACAGAGACCTGGATCAATGCCGGTGAGTCCAGCGCCGTAACTGAACTTTTGCCTGCTTGTTGCTCTTATTTCAATGTCCCGAGGATGACCGGTCGTGGAGGGGGGATTGCGACCATTTATAAGGAAACTTTTAAGTGTAAGCAGTTAAATCTGCCATTCACCTACTCTAGTTTTGAACTTTGTAGCTTTGAGCTGTGTTGCTCTAACGTTAGCTCTCTCCTGTGCGCGGTCGTTTACAGACCCCCTAAACACAACAAGGATTTTATCAGTGACTTTTCCTATTTTTTGGCGGATGTAATGGTGAAGTATGACAAGATTTTAATTGTTGGTGATTTTAATATCCACGTTTGTTGCCCGGATAAGCCTTTGGCTAAAGACTTTCTGAGTCTTGTGGACTCATTCAGTTTTGTGCAATATGTGTCCGGCCCTACACAAGAGCGTGGGCACACACTTGATCTTGTTTAAGCTCACGGTGTCTCTGTAGATAACATTGAGATTAGTGATGCCGCTTTTTCTGATCACATGCCGGTGATTTTCAATGTTAAACTTTCGTGCGTAACGGTTATGAATTTAAAAAGAGAGCTTAAGGCAGACAAAAATACGCTATCTTACTCCAGGTGTTGTTGTACAAAACAGATGAACATCAAAAGGTGTTCAGAAGAAATCAGCAGGCATCAGAAGATTACGTGTTCTCAGAAGGCTCTTTTATTGGAGATAGATGTTACATGTTGCTTGTTCAGTTGCTTGGAAAAGTCTAACTAAAACTCCGCTCTCCCAAGTATTTCTTTAACTGTTAACTCCGCCCACTCAATGCACATCACACCCAACACACAGCACACAAAGACAAAGGGAGAAACCTGAAACCTTCTCAAATGCTCATCCCTTCTACTTCAAAGCACATTCTTTTAGCTTAGATAGCATCTGGAGACCTTGTGCTGCAACAGATAACACTTCTTATTGCCCCTCTAAACAGGATGTTCTCTGCTCCCCCCTCTAGTTCAATTGGCCTCTTGACCTCTCCGGCGTCACTAGTTTAAAGGAAGAATTTAAGCCTTACATACAGTTAGCATATAATTCATAAGGGGTATCTAAAGATACATTTTAAAACTCGACAATTCCCCCTCTTGAACACATTTTTATGTGTTCACCAAAGAAAATGTCACTAAAGCTTAATACATGCAAAACTAAAAACTAAATCCTAACATACTAAAAACTAAAAATTCAAAACTTTATCTCTACTCGTGATATGTATCCACCTTCCACTTGCATCAACATATACCTCACAAACGAGTTATTTGTTAGTCCTATTTTTTACTTTTATGTCGCTATTATATGTAAAATTACTTTAGTTTAGTTTAATCTAGTTTATTTATTTGTTTTAGCAGTTAACCTACTTAAAGGGATTGAGCTAAAGCCAAAGGCTTATATGCAAAGTCAGTTAACAATTTAGTATGGCAAAATCAAAACTAACAATTTTCACTATGATTTTTGGTTTAACAATTCAATTTAATTCAAACTAATCCATGGCCTGCTTGTAAGTTTTTTGATTTGTCCATGGTGACGTTGACTTCTTCTGGTCACGTGCAAGTGTATGATGTGACCACGATCGTCTGTATGCCTAGAGCAGAGGTTATCAACACATGCTCTTTTATTTGGTTCTAACAGTGTTTAATGTACTTGAATGGTTGCTTCCTCTTGAATTGTGATATCTTCAGTTCACCCAGTAGGTGAGGTGAATCCAGGGAGATTTTATGACGCCTTCACAGCAGTGGGCCTCGTCCACAGCATGTGATTTGGACTCTCCCCTCTTTCTGCCCTTGAAGCCTCAGGGGCAAAGACTGATGACAGGTGGTGTCCATCAGTGCCAGATGTTGGAACGGCCATCTTCTTTGTCTTCCATGTATATTGAAGATTCAGATATGGTTCCGTCTGGTACGGTTGGTTCCAGTCGTCACGTTTATGCATTTTAACACAAACCCAAGATCCTGGAGAAATGTCCATGTTCGTGTCAGGTCTATTGTTACGGTTTGCTGCTTCTTTGATTGCCTTATCAGCTGCATGATTGCCCAGAGACACAGAGTCTCCGCCTTTGGTATGGGCTTTGCATTTCATGTTGGCTAGTTTTTCTGGCAATTGAACTGCATCAATAAGTTGTCTGACCAGTGTTTCATGCTTTATAGGAAGTCCTGTTGTTAGCTTGGAACCATTCTTGATCCAGTCTGCAAAAGATATTGTGACTGTCTTGTAAGCATGAACTGAGTCAGTATGGATATTTGCTTCGCAGCCTTCCAAAAGTTGTAAGGCGTGCAGTACTGTCATTAATTCTGCCTCCAGTATTTCATGCTGTTGTGTTGACAGTTGTTTGACTACAGCATGTGACGAAATGACATGTCCTTCTTTCGCTCTGTACGAGCAGCCATTACAGGATAAAGTCATTTCTGGATTGGGCAGTGGAGTTGTCTTCAGATCGGCTCTGACATACAGTTCACTTTTGGCTTTTTCTTCACACGTATGAAGTTCAAATTGTCCATGATTCATATGTATAATCAACTGATGATTCTGCACAGGATGTGAGGTTTTCTCTGTCGTCTTGGTCAAAGCTGCCAAGTAGCGTGCACATCCAGATTGTGCCTTTTCGTGGAAGTCAAGTTTGCAAGAATTATGTTTCAGCACCTTTCTGGTTCCATACTGCTTTACTTGGTCTTGTGTGAAGAACTGGGACATTCTATTGTTAATTGCGTTTGTTATTATTATGATTATATATAAAACAATATTTAGATCCACCATGCTTAGTCAAGGGGATTATATAGGTCTTAGTTAATCAATATTTTCTGTATTTATTTAGTTATTAGATTTATCATCTAAATCACTATTAGTTATGAATAATAATATTTATATTGCTTCATGCATTTATTTATTCTTTTTAACTACTAAGGCGCTCTGTATTATCGTTACTTTTAATCCTCCTACTCCTACTTCTCCTCCGTCATGCTGCTCTTTGCAGCACCCCGGGGGGTAGGAGAAGTCGCACCAAGGGAGAAGGGAAAGGGGAGGGGTTGACCGCGGCGTAGCCGGTCGCTAGGGGGTTAAACAAGACGAGAGGCAACTCCGTCTCCTCGCCTGATTTTAATATGTATATATATATATATATTTCTAGTGGACGTCCAACTATATATAAAAAGATATGCAGCTGTGTGAATTAGTACAGCCTGCGTTTATATTTTCCATTAATCTTTTAATCGTACGATGGAAAAGAAATAATGTTATTCAAAACCCGCACGTGTATTTGGCCATCTCTTAATTAATTAATCTATATTCCTTTGTCTTTTTCTCCCGTGTGCAAAGAACTGTCCCTATGGCGTTTAAGAAACATCACGGATCCCCTAAAAGCGTTCTATTTACAGCGTATTATTTACATAGCGTTTCCTGTTTCTATTGTTTTAATTTTTTTTTTGCGAATTTTACATAATGTCCCAGTCCATCAATTACATTTAATTTATTTTTAGACCAATCTTAGGCAGTTTAGAAAAGGTTGCCTTACCGCTTTTTTTTTGTATATACTCTTGAAATCTTCTGGACTCGAACTGTATTTAGACTTTTCAGATGTTTTTTCTCTTTCTGAGATCTATCACGTGCTGTTTTTCCTCCTTTTCTGTTTTCCTCCACACGTGCTCTTTGTTGCTTTGGCACTTCTGTCCTCCTGCGGTGCGCGCATGCGCGGTCTGCTGTTTTCCTGCGGCGCGTGCTTGGGCCGTTGTCTCTGTTACCGCGCGCGTGCATGGTGCTGCTTCCGTTGTCCTCCTGCTGCTGTTTTGGAGCGTTTGATGAAAAAAAAAAACAGTTCTTCAGCTCTCAGTGCTCCTTGCGTTTCTAAACAAAAACTTGGGTCGCCTTCGAGGTCTGCCTTGCGCTTTGATCACGTCGGACGGGCACCAAATTATGAATTTAAAAAGAGAGCTTAAGGCAGACAAAAATACGCTATCTTACTCCAGGTGTTGTTGTACAAAACAGATGAACATCAAAAGGTGTTCAGAAGAAATCAGCAGGCATCAGAAGATTACGTGTTCTCAGAAGGCTCTTTTATTGGAGATAGATGTTACATGTTGCTTGTTCAGTTGCTTGGAAAAGTCTAACTAAAACTCCGCTCTCCCAAGTATTTCTTTAACTGTTAACTCCGCCCACTCAATGCACATCACACCCAACACACAGCACACAAAGACAAAGGGAGAAACCTGAAACCTTCTCAAATGCTCATCCCTTCTACTTCAAAGCACATTCTTTTAGCTTAGATAGCATCTGGAGACCTTGTGCTGCAACAGATAACACTTCTTATTGCCCCTCTAAACAGGATGTTCTCTGCTCCCCCCTCTAGTTCAATTGGCCTCTTGACCTCTCCGGCGTCACTAGTTTAAAGGAAGAATTTAAGCCTTACATACAGTTAGCATATAATTCATAAGGGGTATCTAAAGATACATTTTAAAACTCGACACGGTCAAGCCATGCGCTCCCGTGCGCTGCTGTCGGGTGCTTAACTCTTCCACTGCCGCTCAGTTCGCTGCTGCTTTTCCTGTTTATTTTGATCAGTTTGACCAGTCTATGAGTGCTGATCCTGAGGCGCTATCAAATTGTTTTCATTCGGCTTGTCAGATGGTCCTTGAGTCTGTAGCTCCACTTAAAATTAGGTCATCCAAATCAAAATCTGAGCCTTGGTTGAATGATTGTACTCGTGATGCTCGGCGTTTATGCAGACAAGCTGAGCGCAAATGGAAAAAGGACAAGCTAGAGGTGTCCTTTCAAATTCTAAAAGAGAGCTGGCGTCATTATCAGCAGACTGTAAAATTGGCAAAAACAGCCTATTTCTCTGATATTATTGTAAACAATTGTCAAAATCCCCGTGTGCTTTTTACGACAATTGATTCTGCCTTAAATGTGTCCCAGTCATTGTGCCTTGAGCCCTCACCTGAATTGTGTGAAGAATACCTGCAATTTTTTGTGAATAAGGTAGAATCCTCAAGAGCTCTTATAACAGCCCCTTTTCACGATCCTTCGGTGTATGTCCCCTGTTCTGCAGTTTTTGAGCAGTTTGAGCCTGTGGCTCTGCCACAACTAATTGACATTGTCTCACATATGAAGGCTGCAGGATCTCCAGATGATCCTCTACCTCCACGTCTTTTTAAAGAGGTTTTTGAAACTATTGCACCTGTAGTTTTAACATTGCTAAATAACAGCCTCACCAGCAGTGTTGTTCCTGTTAATTTTAAGCAGGCAGTTGTGCACCCCTGCTTAAGAAGCCAGGCCTTGACTCCTCTATACCAGTGGTTCCCAAACGGTGTGCTGCGGCACACTGGTGTGCCGTGAGGCAAGTCCTGGTGTGCCGTGGGATTTTGTGACAACCAGAGGTTACATTAACCGAAAATTCTCCGTCATTTACGGAATATTTCTGTGATTGGTGCCCAAATCCATGGAAAAATGTCGGCCATGGTCCCAGGCTGTTGTGAAGTTCGAAAAGATTCGAGCGCACACAGCAGTCTGGCGTTAGCCAGGCTAATGGAGTACTCATTTTTGAGAGAAATATAAGTATTTTTGGGGGGTATTTTCCCTACCCGGAAGACAAGACGCTTCGATTCAGTTAACTCCGCCCCTCTCTCCGCTCATTCCACATTTGCAGTATTATAAATATAAATATTGCTGCAAAAAGTGAAGTTACTTCACATAATGCAGTTATAAGGAGTTGACATGTGCAACACAGTTTCATAAATGGCTAACACACATGCTAACACGCGTTTTGATTGACTCACCGCTCAGCATGGCCTCCCCATCGTCGGGTGTTTACGTTATGGCCCTCGTGTTGGTTATAAAAGTTAATCCACTTTGATTCTGGCCAAGGTTCACCAAGCATCCATCAGGTTGGTTGATATAGTAGCTAGCTTAATCCCGGAAAGAAATTCCAACTTCTGGCGAGTGCACTCTTCTTTAGGAAGGTTGAATAGTCCTGTTCCTCTCGTAGCCAAACGCGCATCCGTGGCATTATCGGTAAGAAAAAGAACAGGCGGTGTCCAGAGTAGGTTAGAAAGAGCTCAGTCTTCAAAAACAACACTTATGCTCGGATCCATGGCTCCTCCAGCCGTGGGTGCGCTTGATTAGCGTCGTGGGACAGCACAGACGCGTCGGAGAGTTGCTGTTTTTTTTTTTTTTTCAAAAAAAAACAAAAAACAAAAAAAAGTTTTATAAATAAAAATCAGGCCGTAAGGCATTACATTACAGATGTAGAGCACTTCCGTTCCGCTGTGACGACACAACTGAACAGCTCAGTCGTTTACCAGGAGAGGGTGGAGCAGCTGCTCAGAGAGCAGGATTCAGGAGGATTACTTAGAACTGCGTGAATGAAGCCAAAACCGCTCTGGGGGTGTTTTTGATAAGGAAATAGCATAACAACATGGCTAAAAACTCAAAAAAGTCGATTTTGCATGATATAGGACCTTTAAACTCCATTTATCCAGCGATCTCACATTTTTCCTAACATACACAATATGCAGCTTATTATGCAGCCTATGTAAATGTCTTTAAAAATTGCTTATAATGTGAGATTAATTCATGAAGGATAAAAATAGCCCATGACGGATTTTTTATAAACCTGCCCGTCAAAATGATGGAGAGAAATTATCCCTAGTGAAACCACTGGTGACAACCATACATTATTATTGCAATATACAACTACACAAAAATAATTATTTTTTAATTTACTATATCAGTACTTTGTATGCACTAATTTAATAATACAGAGGCAAACTCTATACCTAAAAACAATTCTTTAAGAAAAAAAAAAGAGAGAACGCAATATAAAGGCTATTTTGCACAATAGGTGTGCCTTCAGATTTTTACTTGTCCTTTGGTGTGCCTTGGGCGCAAAAAGTTTGGGAATCACTGCTCTATACTGTCAAACTTCAGGCCTATCTCAAAGCTTCCCTTTCCTTCCAAAATTTTGGAAAAAATTGTTTTTATTCAACTAAGGTTCTTCCTAGATGAGCACAACATTTTAGAAACCTTCCAGTCTGGTTTTAAAAGCGGCCACAGCACAGAAACGGCTCTCCTCCGTGTTTTTAATGACATTTTTATTTCTACCGACGCTGGCCACTCCACTGTTCTGGTGCTACTGTACTTGACGGCCGCTTTTGACACTGTGGACCATGAGATCCTCCTCTCTCGGCTGGAACACTGGGTGGGGATCCGTGGCTCTGCCCTTCATTGGTTCCGGTCATACTTGGCTGATAGACATTTTTGTGTCAGTTTGGGAGATTTCGTCTCTTCTTTGGCCCCACTGACATCTGGAGTTCCTCAAGGGTCAATCCTTGGCCCTTTATTGTTTATATGCTCCCACTCGGACCCATCCTGAGAAAGCACGGTGGGTTACACCCCGCCATTCCGACACACCGCTACTCCGACGTTGAGGTCTAATTGTCGGAGTGACGGTGTTTCCATTTATTATTAAACGTCCCGGCACTCCAACATTTTCCCCCCCCCTTTGTCGGAGTGGTGACACTTTTATCTTTTGTGCAACGTCCCGCCATTCCGACACAAAAGATAATTATCAAAAATACGTAGGCCTACTAGAATTAACTATATTTACGCTCACATCCACTCACACAAGACAAAAGATTTCGAAAATGAAGTGTCACAATCACAAGAGCCTAGGACCAGATAATGCAGTGTTATTTTCTTTATGTCTCTACACGGTTCCCTCTCGTGCTCGTGCGCAATTTCGCACGGCTCCCGTGTTGTCTGGGCACAAAACAAAGCCCTGAGAATAGCTGATGGTGCTGGAGGAGTCCGCGGTGTGCGGAGAGCCAAGGGCAGCGGCTCGTGCCATAGCCGCTCCTAGCTCTCAGCAAGTTTTTTTTTTTTTCTGATGGCTGCACTCCAGCCATATCCATGTTAAATTGGGAATCTTTTTAGGAATGGGGCAACACATGCATCACTCCTCTCTCAGTGCCGTCGCCTGTCATGCGCTCATTACGCACTGTGCGTCGGCTGTCTGATGCTCCAAGAGGCACTACTGAGGCCACTGTGATTGAATGATGTTGAACAGTATTTGTGCCGCTGTTTTATTAATGCAGTTGACGTAAAAACGATCCATATTAAATGAGAACGATTAGGAAGAGCATGGACATGCCAACATGTCCAGTAATCAGGGCTTATGGCACAATTACGCGGCACTGTCCGTGGGGCGCGTCATATGCGTGTCCATTATGCGTAAAAGCACAGTGACCCACACATACACACCCCCATGTGCGCTGCTTCTTGGAGAAGGACTTGTTTTTGGACAATGTTTTGAACGAAGGGGAGCGCGTGGCTTGGTCAGCGCTGTGAGCGGCGCATCCACTTTTCAGTCTCTTTAAAGCCTTGAGACAGTGCGCGGCGTCTTTCCCGCGGACTTCAGTGCTTTGTTGTGAAATACAGACTAGCCCGCACCTGTCACTGCCTTTGCCCAAAACTATCTCATGAGCCGCTGTAGAGGGACTGACAAATGCGCATAGATGGGCCGACAGCGGGGACGCTCAGAGCGGGGATGAACAGGGAAGGAGACGCTGAGCTGACTCCTCTACCGCCATGAGGATCGTTAATAAGCCTCCATCATTATCAGCTATTCTCACGAAACACGGACAAAAGCCGAGGGCAAACAGATACGCTCAAAACGATTGTCGGAATAGCGGTACCAAAAAGTGTCGGATTGGCGGGATGTCGCAATAGAGGGGTGTCGGAATGACGGTGTGTCGGATTGGCGGGGTGTCGGAATGGCGGTGTGTCGGAATGACGGGTCGACCCCAGCACGGTGTCGGTTTTCATTTTTACGCAGATGATACTCAGATTTATTTGCCGCTGAAGAAGTGTGACTCACGAGCTGCTGCCTCTCTCTTGAACTGTCTGGAGGATTTGAAATTGTGGATGTCTTTGAACTTCCTGAACCTCAACCAAGAGAAGTCAGAAGTCATTGTTTTTAGCCCAAGTAGCCCTGGCCACGCCCCTTCAGTTGACCTGGGGGTTTTAAATAATTTTATGAAGCCAGTAGTGACAAATTTAGGTGTTATGATGAACGCTAACCTGAAACTTGACCAACAGATCTCCAAAGTTGTCAAGTCAAGCTTTTTTCAGTTACGGAAACTTGCCAAGATAAAGCTTATTTTAACGCAGCAGCACTTTGAGACTGTTATGCATGCTTTCGTGACAACCAGGCTTGACTATTGTAATGCACTTTACTGTGGGGTGAGCCAACATGCACTTTCTCGGCTGCAGCTCGTCCAAAATTCGGCAGCTCGACTTTTAACTGGGACACACAGATATGAGAGCGTCACACCGGTTGATTTTATTTACTTTTAAATGATTTTATTTACTTTTATTTACTTTTAAATGATTTTATTTACTTTTAAATGTTTAAATGGCCTGGCCCCGTCCTACCTCTCAGATCTGATCCAGCCTTATGTTCCCTCTCGTGCTCTGAGGTCGGCTGATCAGCTGAAGCTTGTGGTCCCCAAGACACAGCGTAAACTTCGGGGCGACCGAGCCTTTTCTGTTGCAGGTCCACGCCTTTGGAATCAGTTGCCTATCGAGATTAGACAGGCTCAGTCTCTGCCTGTTTTTAAGTCACTTCTTAAAGAACAACTAAACACCTAATCAACTTTTTTTTGCTGATAAACTATCTATATGGGTCACTAACACAGTTATCTACATGTCCCTAACATTATTTTGAGATTTTAGTGCAAACTTGTTCAAAATCCAATTTTTGTGTACAAAACCATCTCTTCAGCGCCACGCACGTTTGAACAGCACTTACTACATTTGAATTTAGGGATTGGCTGAGGAGGTACCATCATACGTCACGGTACCATCATACGTCACCAAGTCTGCCGCTGTGGTATAAAGGCTGATCCCTCCCATTGACAGTAAATGATCCCTCCCCTAGAGGCCCTCGTAGCGAGTTGGAGTTGGAACAGAGCGAGGAGTTTTTTCACTGCGATTATCAGGTTTGCGTTATTATCTTAATACTTAGCCAGTTAGATTATTTAAATGTAATATAGTTTTATCCCTAGTACTAGGCTTGGTTGTTTTATAGCATTAGTTAGTCTTTAGCTTTATTGTTAGTGTTAGAATAGCTTCCGTTTAGCATAGCCATTAGCATTTAGCTTTAGTTGTATTGTTTATTGAGTATTAGTGTAGTGTTTTGTGTAGTGTCTTGTATAGTTAATTGTAAGTATGGGGAGGAAGTGTATTGTAGTGGGCTGCAGTAGATCTACTGGTTTACATGGTGTTCCATGACTTAGAAATTAGGCGCCAGTGGTTGCGCGCAATTGGCCTGGGCGAAGGTGAACTCCCTTTGTGTCCCGGAGTTTGTGCGGGATTCCTACTCCAACGCATTAGTGGTTGAAATGGGCTTCTCCAAGCAGCTGTTTTTGAAGAGAGAGGCAGACCCCACCCTGGCTCTCCCCACCCTGGCTCTCCAACAGCCAAGGCTACCTGGAACGGCATTCACACTGCAGGTAAAAGTGCAAAAATAAAGCTCGCTATGTTGTCTCTACAGATTTAATTACAGCTTTGATTTGGGGATTGAACTTGTTAAGTAAAATATAATAATTTCTATCTATGTGTTTTTTTAAATATTTGTTACTGCATAGAGCAGGTAGCATCCTCCTGTAGTAAGTAATACATGCGCTACTACTTTTCCGAGTCTCACACTACCAAGTCCCAATAATTACACTGACGTGCTGTTGCTTATTCCTGCAATGGTGCTGCCATCGCCACACTGCGCTATACGCTTGTTGTAGGAGCAGCATAGTGAGCTAATCCTCTTTGGTTATTGTGGTTTGTTGCATATGGAGGGTGAGTTTGGTAACCACATGTGTAATGGAGCGTTTTAGACATGTTTTAGATCACCACTGAGAGCGATGAGCCGCATGTTATACCGCTGTATGTAACGACATGTCAACTTTTCTGCTGCTCAGATTCATAAAGGAGCTAGTGGCTATACGCGCTAATGCGTGAGTCTGCACAACAATAACAAAGTTACGCCGACACTGCGCAACTGTGCATGAGAATACGCACCAAACTTATCTGTTTTGTGATGACTGTAGGTTTCATATTTGGCAATAGCTGCGTGAAACGTGAGAGCATCTACATGCTACACGGTCCACCTATCCAGTTGGACCGTGTGGTTATTGAGGAGAGGGGTGACCAGGGCGCTCACAGATATCAGTGTTTCTGACGTGATTTTCTGCTAATCGTGTTATCAATACAAGTAAATTAATTCAAGTTTAAAATCAATATTTAATCATATTTTTTTTCTACCCTTATATCATTTTAGTTCAAATAGAAGACAGTATATATTCTGTTACTATGTAGAAACCCTGTGTTTGTCCACACCACTGTGATAAAACTGAAGCATAAGTCAATAGCAGAACTGCTGTTCTAAAACTAAATGAAAGCTGTCTTTAAAGGAGCTGTATCATGCTATTTTAGCCATTCCAAAGTAAAGTATAGGCATATATATGATATATTGTACCTCTATCACTATGGAGTACTCATTTTTGAGAGAAATATAAGTATTTTTGGGGGGCATTTTCCCTACCCGGAAGACAAAACGCTTCGATTCAGTTAACTCCGCCCCTCTCTCCACTCATTCCACATTTACAGTATTATAAATATAAATATTGCTGCAAAAAGTGAAGTTACTTCACATAATGCAGTTATAAGGAGTTGACATGTGCAAAGCAGTTTCATAAATGGCTAACACACACGCTAACACACACGCTAACACACACGCTAACACACATGCTAACACACACGCTAACACGCGTTTGATTGACTCACCGCTCAGCATGGCCTCCCCATGAGATCGCGTTGGTTATAAAAGTTAATCCACTTTGATTCTGGCCAAGGTTCACCAAGCATCCATCAAGTTGGTTGATATAGTAGCTAGCTTAATCCCGGAAAGAAATTCCAACTTCTGGCGAGTGCACTCTTCTTTAGGAAGGTTGAATAGTCCTGTTCCTCTCGTAGCCAAACGCGCATCCGTGGCATTATCGGTAAGAAAAAAGAACAGGCGGTGTCCAGAGTAGGTTAGAAAGAGCTCACCCAGATAGCAAAAGGACATTGTTTCAACATTGATTTAGGGTCAGATGGTTGACTTTTGGTTGAGGTTGAAAAAAAAATGTTGATTCAATGTTTTATTACAGATAATAAATCAATAATTAAAAAAAGAATGTTGAATCAACACTATTTTATGGACATAAGTTCAACCATTGAAAGTGTAACATTGAATCAACCTTATTTTACAGATGGAAATTTAACCATTAAAGTGTAACATTGAATCAACCTTATTTTACAGATGGAAATTTAACCATTAAAAGTGTAACATTGAATCAACCTTATTTTACAGATGGAAATTTAACCATTAAAAGTGTAACATTGAATCAACCTTATTTTACAGATGGAAATTTAACCATTAAAAGTGTAACATTGAATCAACCTTATTTTACAGATGGAAATTTAACCATTAAAAGTGTAACATTGAATCAACCTTATTTTACAGATGGAAATTTAACCATTAAAAGTGTAACATTGAATCAACCTTATTTTACAGATGGAAATTTAACCATTAAAAGTGTAACATTGAATCAACCTTATTTTACAGATGGAAATTTAACCATTGAAAGTGTAACATTGAATCAACCTTATTTTACAGATGGAAATTTAACACTTTTAAAACAGTGTTGAAACAACACAGAATGTGTTAAAAATTACGCATCTCTGTGTCTAGTTAAGGACTACACAACATGTGTCGTTTTTATATAGTCAGTGTGTTGAAATTTTTAACACATGGAATGTGTTAAAAACAACACATAGATGTGTTGTTTTTTATACATGTTGTGTAGTTCTTAACTAGACACACAGATGTGTTAAGTGTTATTTGTATTTCATTGTATTTTACCCCTAAAAATGATTATACATGCAGGAATTACACTAAAATAATCAAACAATATAATTAAAAGTAATTCTTATTTATTATGTATTAGCAAATCACAAATGTGAAAACATAAAAGTATCTCTACAGTAGGTTTGAAAACGTGAAGGATGTTTGAAAAAAAATTTTAAAATTGGATTTTTCAGGTTTACCATATAGTCATTAAGTTTACAGTACACCATACTAAAGTCACTACCATTGTGCCAAATGTTACCAAAAAAAATAGGGATGTTCACAAGCCACAATGTAGTTTGTTTTAATTGATTGATTTTTTTTTAATTTCGAGCTACACAACACAGGCACAAAAGCCAGAAAAAATACAATAAAAGAAAAAATTATTAACATTCTAGCACAAAAAGGAGTGGGAAGACGACAAGCTTATTGACTCCCACCCCTGTTCATACACTTAATAATGTGGTTGCAACAATAACACTGTTTAGTTCTTATTATCTTACAAAACAATTAAGTTGGTTACATACAGATGCAACAATGCAGTATATTAAGTCAACATTCATAGTATGTTACACTTTATAACAAGTGTATAATTTTGTTTCCTATACTAATTTGTTTTTGTTGTTATCCAATTGTGATGTGATTTTGCATCTAAGTTATGTGTTGGACACTGAAAATAAAATGAAAATCTAAAGATTAGGCTAGTTGGCCAAGTCCTGACTTGCAAACTACACAATCATAATTTAACACTAAACTTAAATGGTTCAGATTGCAAACACAGCAAATTTAGAACAGTCTTTGGTACTCATCACTCGTTTGGATGACGACTGTTCTGTGCTTTGGTGCTGCTCAGTGCAGTGGTGCTGGGATGTCCTCTACCGTTGGGAGAGGTCCTCTGCCGTTGGAGAGTCCTGGGGAGGTCCTGGGCCGTTGGGAGAGGTCCTGGGCCGTTGGGAGAGGTCCTGGGCTGGCCTGCTGGTTGGTTGCCTCTCGGTATTTTCCCAAAGGGCTTTTAATGCTTTTTCCAGTCTGACCAACGACACAATACATTAACATTTGAATACTTATTTAACAAATGATACATATTTCTTTATATTGTACAACTGATACAGAAGCAAATTATGTTTTGACGTTTTACAAAGACTCTACAAATATTCAGAAATGAATAGTAAAACTCACTCTCACCATTTGGAGCAACTTCTGCACAGCGAGTGATCCATCAGCACGCCCTGATGCAGAGGTAGTAGGTCAATGCTGAAGAGCTCAGGAGGAACATGACTCTAGGAAAACACACAAGACAAAAATTCAATTGTGAGATAAGTTTACAGAATGTTAGAAGTTTCGGAGAGTTCATACTCACCAAATCCATCTGGAAGTGGAAGATTGTTACAGTATCATCTTTTTGGATTTTTGAAGGATGGCTGGGAAAGGGCAAAGAATAAGAAAAGCTCACATATCAAGCATGATCTGAATTCTTACTTGACTGCATCACAAAAAAATTGTTCACCATGATCTTTGCTCCTGACGACAACTCCCCCTCTTGTATTAGGGTCATCAACAGAGAAGGTCCCACTGGAGGCTTGTTATTCTGACCAGTGGTACGGTTTATGAATCTGCAATACAGATCAGAGTACAAACATGTATGCAACTGCATTACACATGACAGATTAGACATATTCAGACAATATACATGGGTTTATTTTATGACCATCTCATTTAAATAATCTACAGAGTATATACCTGTTGACGTCCCACTCAGGCATTCATTTTACAATCTGTATGAGAAGAAATTGTTTTTAGTGAGGGAAAAATGTCAGCCTATGTAATTTAAGTTTAACAGCTTTCCCTACTTTAGCATATTTATGGCACGTTTCACAATCAATCTTTAGATAATGATTTTACCAGAGTTTTGTGGCAGTGTTGATTTAATATTAATGTAAATTCTATAATCTAAATCAGGTTAGAAATCTAGGAGTAATCATGGACTCAGACCTGAACTTAAACAGCCACATCAAAGCAATAACATCATCAGCTTTTTACCATCTGAAGAACATTAAGATCAGAGGAATAGTGTCAAAACCAGACTTGGAGAGACTCATCCATGCATTTGTCTCCAGCAGGTTAGACTACTGTAACGGCTGCTCACTGGCCTTTCTAAACGAGCTGTTAGAGCTGCAGAACATCCAGAACGCAGCTGCTCGAGTCCTGACAAGAACCAGGAAATACCACCACATTAGTCCAGTGCTCCGGTCTCTGCACTGGCTTCTTGTCACTCAGAGAATAGAATTTAAAACTCGCTCTGCTTGTTTAAAGTCTTTTCATGGTTTAGCACCAAAGTACATCTCTGACATGTTAGAGCCGTATGAACCATCTCGGGCCCTGAGAACTTCAGGGAGGGGTCTCCTGGTGGTTCCCAGAGTCAATAATAAACACGGTGAGGCTGCGTTTCAGTTTCATGCACCTAAATCTGGAACAGTCTTCATGAGGATGTGAGACAGGCCTCAACTCTGACCATGTTCAAATCCAGGCTGAAAACAGCTCTTTTTACCCGTGCATATGAAAACTGAAAGTATTTTATCTGCGCTCTTGCCTTTTACTGTCATTGATTAATTTTATGTTGATGTTTTAATGATTTGATCCGTTTTCTTGTAATTTTATGCAACTGTGAAGCACTTTGAATTGCCTTGTGTATGAATTGTGCTCTACAAATAAACTTTCCTTGCCTATAATCTCCGATGTGCCTTCATAATAAGTGCCAAGAGCTCCTTAATCTGCTCAGACTGTCGTCCGCACTCAGAGCCCACACAACCGTATTCATTTTGTTTCGGCCAGGAGCAAGGGCAGAAGGAGAGCGCAGTCGGCCCGGGGCGGAGGCGTGTGAGGCGGTGACAGAAGGCTGCTGCCCCGCACCTGCACACGTCTGCGGTCTCGCTTCAGCCCAGCCCCGCGGAGGCGAAGATAATAATGTTCAATGCGCAAAGCGGCCAAAGTTTTATTTAACAGACTCTGCGTTTGGTGTGATAGCAGCCAGGCTCAATATCCGCATACGTTACGGTTGACTTGCTTTTACCAAAGAAACACCTACCGCGAACATAAATAAAACAGTTTTCGGAAAATAACTGAAATATGAACAAGTAATGCTCGCTTACCTTGTAAGTGTTGATTTGGTGCTCCTTACTGCATGGTCAGGGGAAAATGTCAGCTCGAGCTGAAGATTCAAGCAGCGCGTAATTGGACAACAGTTTAACACATGTAGTGTGTTATTGTAAATACGTGATTGGACGATAAACACGAGATGTGTTATTTTGTGTAATTTCATTTTTACACAGACATTTCAAAGCCAACACAATATTAACACATGGTGTGTTAATATTAACACACCATGTGTTAATATTAACATAAGACATGTGTTAAATTAGCCTTAACACAGAAATTGTGTTAACATTTAACACATCTGTTTTAAGAGCGAACCATTGAAAGTGTAACATTGAATCAACCTTATTTTACAGATAGAAATTTAACCATTGAAAGTGTAACATTGAATCAACCTTATTTTACAGATAGAAATTTAACCATTGAAAGTGTAACGTTGAATCACTGTTGAAAATCGGTTGTATATTTTTTTTGGTTGAAAAATTCCCAATAAATCAATGTTGTTTCGATATAAGGGCTACAAGCCCGGGAGATTTTAGTTAAATGTACAGCGCCCCTGCATCTCGGAGACGGAGACGGAGAAAGTCAGAACTGGTAAGTGCTCATCACTTCTAAACTTAAATCATCGTCTTGGGTGTGATCAGTGAGCTAATAAATAGAATGTAAGGTGTTGCTTTAGGCTATTTTATGCTATTTTCTTAGTAGTTTGTCAGAAGCTGATGTGTAACCAACATTATGCCAAGCTAACGTTAAACTTTGCCACCAAAAAAGCTCGGAGAAAAGCTCAGTTTAAGGGGCTGTTTTTAGCTGCTTACAATTCCTCAGCACCCGGTTGATAAGGGAACAAGGATGGTATTAAGGTTGTGTTATGCAAATGGGTTTTATTACTTTTCAGGTAGTTAATAATTCGCTGCTTAGTTTAACAATAACTTTTCCCACCCAATAGAGGGGGCTAAAGCACTTCGGTAAAGCCACGATCTATGATTAGCACACTGCGATTTATAAGGTTAAAGTTGAATAGCCTATAATGTAAAATAAAAAAATGTCATGGTAAGACACAAGGTTTAATGCCAATTAAATATTTATTTGTGAGTAAATACAGCATTTCACATACACTTCATTTGTACTAGTCATTCACTTTCAGACAGAAAAATCAAAAAGCATTAAAACCAAATCTAAAAGCTTTAATAATGATTTCCATTTCTCTTTTACAGAAGTCCCAAGTTGATATCACGAACAACAAAGCAATCAAGTAATGCAATTTTTACAGCACCATCTCAAATGCAATTAGGATGTCTTCATATTGGGCTAAAAGACGTAGAGTCAGCAAGGTAGTTAGGGACACAGAGAGGGCCATCTTGATGGAATATGAGGTATCAAGGGAAAATGAGGACTCATTTAATGACACAGATGTGCAGACATCAAATGTGTCACTCCCCAGCGCATCTGAGTACCAACTTCCAGCTTCCACTCCTCAGATGGAAAGTGATTTTACTGAATGTTGTTCAAAAGAAGTTGAACAAGATCATGTAGTGAGCAGTGAGGAGTTTGAATATTCTTTGGACTCTGATGATGAGCCAAGTGGGGATTTGCTTATGAGGAGCCTGCGATATTGGGCAACTTCTTTTTCAGTTAGTCTAGTTGCTTTGACTGCTCTACTGTCTATTTTGAGGCAGTTTCACCATTCTCTTCCCAAAGATGGTAGAACACTGCTCGGAACAATATCCAAAGTTCCAACCACTAAGATGGAAGGCGGCGACTACTTTCATTGTGGCTTGGAGCAAGGAATACTATCTAGACTGAAATGTTTGAGCTTGCCTGCGAGTGTCCGAAGTCTGGCTTTACAATTTAATATAGACGGTCTTCCCATCTTCAGAAGTTCCAAACTTCAATTCTGGCCCATTCTTGCCATGCTGAAATGTGATTACACCCGCTCACCATTTGTAGTTGGTATATTCTGTGGTTTGAGTAAACCAAAGTGTGTGTTTGAGTTTCTGCAGGAATTTGTAAGTGACCTTAAAAATGTTCTTGCTAAAGGCATAAGTCACAATGGTAGGCGTCTTGAGGTTCTTGTTTCCTCATTTGTGTGTGATGCCCCTGCCAGGGCCTATGTAAAGAACATCAAGTCTCATAATGGCTATTCTGGATGCGACAAGTGTGATCAGGAGGGTGTCTGGAGAAACAAGATGACATATCCTGAAACCAATGTCAGGCTCAGAACAGACTCAAGTTTTTGTGACATGGTTGACGAAGAGCATCACTTGAAACAGAAGCTTAGCCCTTTGACAGGTGTAGTGAAAATGGTGTCCATGTTCCCAATAGATTACATGCACCTTTGCTGTCTTGGGGTAACCCGAAAGCTGTTGAATATGTGGCTAAAGGGCCCCCTAACTGTTAGGCTTTCTACGCAGTCAGTTAACAGTCTATCACAGAAGCTGCTGGAGTTACAAGTCCATACTCCTTGTGAGTTTAACCGCAAACCAAGGGCTTTGGTGGAGCTTGATCGCTGGAAAGCGACAGAGTTTAGGTCCTTCATGTTATACTGGGGTCCTCTGGTACTGAAAGATTGCCTTCCAAGTGAGCTATATGATAACTTCATGTTGTATTCGGTGGCTATGTATTTGTTTTTGTCTCCAGGACTCTCCAGGCAAATGATTGACTTTGCACACCAGTTGATGGTTTCCTTTGTGCAGCATTACGGCAAGTTGTATGGCAAGGAGCACATCGTGTACAATGTGCACCAACTTATTCATTTGGCTGAAGAATACAAAAACTTTGGATCTCTTGATAATGTATCTGGCTTTCCATTTGAAAACTGTCTTGGCCAAATAAAGAATCTTTTGCGTAAGCCGCATCAGCCTTTGCAACAAGTAGTGAAGCGGTTGTCTGAAGTGTTGCATGCAGCATGTCCATTGCCAACAAATGAACCAGTCCTTCAGCAGATACATGCAAATGGTCCACTTCCACAACAATTCTGTGTTGCCACCCAGTACTCCAAGGTCTCCTGCATGAATTTTACTTTGTCTATAAAGCAGGGAGACAACTGTTTTGAAGTAGGAGATGACATTGCATTAGTGCAGAATGTTGTCAAGAAAGATGAAGAAATCTATGTGATTTACAAAAGATTTGCAGAAAAAGCATCATCTTTCAGTTATCCTTGTGTTTCCTCTTGCTTGGGCATTTATAAAGTGAGTGAGCTGTCTGATGCGTTGGAGGTTTGTGGATTCTGTTCTGTGAAAAGGAAATGTGTCCTTTATCCAGATGCAGTTGAAGGCAACCTCATTGCTATTCCAATGGTGCATATGCTGTAGGCTTTTGTCTTGTTCTTGTTGTTCTTGTTGTTGTTCTTGTTGTTCTTGTTGCTGCTGCTGCTGCTGTTGCTGTACAAAGGCAGATTTGTTTTTTTAATACAGGATGGAAAACGAGGTGGTGCTGTGGGCTGTTGTCCAATTCCCCAACAATGGATTGGCAACAGTGCCAACCAACTGGTTCAATGAATCAGAGAAATCTGTATTTTGGCCCCCAAAAAATGTACATGTGACCAGAGCAGTACAAGAGAGAACACCGCCCCAAAATGACTGGACCAAATATGTAAATATCCGTCATATGGTAACCTGTGGTGAGTATTTATGTATCTATTTTTTGCCATTTGGGTGCTGGGTGATGAATCAAGTTGATTACAAACAACATCAACAACAAAGTGGGCTGGCAAATAAGCAATAATCAAAAAGTACTGGGGTAAAAAAATAAAAAAATCAAGGAACAGTAAACTCTGACACGTCTCCTTTCTCCTCTCTTTTCCTCTCTTCCCGCATGCTGCACACCGGTGAGCTAGGCGCAGCCTTAACATGCCAGTCTTTAGACCAGAGGTGATGATTTGGTGGCATTTTAATGCAGGCTTGAATTAGTTGTTTGTCCTTTACACTAAAACAGAAATAATCCGGTATCAGTCTCTACTCAAATAAAAATACTACTGTAATACTCACTTTAAACATAAAACCGCTTATGTATATCCACATGTGCTCACGTGAACAGTGCATGGCACCAATTAACAGTAAAACAGGTAAATTTCACCACAAACTTGGCTTATTATATTAAACACTTACTTGTAATGTGCACGCACAAACATCTTCAAAGTAGTCTGACTAACAAACTGCAACTAAACTTAAGAACCTATCATCTGTGATATAACGGATCATCTGCCCGTATTCACGGTGTATGATGATAATGAGTTAGATCAAAAATCACCTCAAAAATATTCTTATAAACGTGTAAAAACTGAGGACTCAATTTACTCACTTTATAGTGACTTAACAAAACAAGATTGGAATGAGGTATATAACAAGAATGATGTAGATAGTGCTTACGATACATTCATGGAATTCTTTAATGTAGCATACAATAAACACTGTCCAATTCGGCAATTCAGTAAAAACAGCAAAATGACAAAATGTCCGTGGCTAACCAAGGGTTTACAAAATGCTTGTAAGAAGAAAAACACTTTATATAAACAGTTCATTAGAATAAGAACAGTTGAATCTGAAAGTAGATATAAAACATATAAAAATAAACTGACCAATATATTAAGGAAGGCTAAGAAACTATATTATACCAATCTATTATATAAAAACAAGAACAACATGAAAGGGGTATGGGAAATACTAAACACTATAATCAAGGGTAATGCAAAAAATAATTCATATCCAAACTATTTCACTGATGGGACCAATGACAATCATAGAATGAATGAAATTGTGGAAAATTTTAATACTTTTTTTGTAAATGTTGGACCGGATCTGGCAGCAGAGATTCCGGAGTGTAGTAGCATCAAAATGGAGTCATTGATAGACATTAACTCAAAAACAATGTTTTTGTCTGGAGTAACTGAAGCAGAAATAATAGATGTCGTTAACGGGTGTAAGAACAAATCGTCTACAGACTGTTTTGATATAGATATGACACTAGTTAAACAAATTATATACAGTATCGTGAAACCATTAACCTACATATGCAACTTATCGTTTCAAACAGGAACATTTCCAAATAAAATGAAAATTGCAAAAGTTATACCTATACATAAAAATGGGAACAAACACATCTTCACTAACTACAGACCTGTCTCTCTGCTCCCCCAGTTTTCCAAAATCTTAGAGAAACTTTATAACAGTAGAATGGATAATTTCATAGATAAGCATAAACTAATCAATGAAGGTCAATACGGGTTTCGAGCAGCAAGGTCAACTTCAATGGCCATCATTGATGCAATAGAAGAGATTACTAATAGCTTAGAGGGAAAGAAACATGCAGCTGGAATATTCATTGACTTGAAAAAAGCATTTGATACACTTAATCACTCTATATTATTAAAAAATTAGACAGATATGGCATAAGGGGAGTGGCTTTGAACTGGATTCAAAGCTATTTAACTGGGAGACAACAGTATGTGAAGATGGGGAGTTTACATCTGGATATTTGGACATTGGTTGTGGGGTCCCACAAGGATCTGTCTTAGGCCCAAAGCTGTTCAATTTATATATTAATGACATTTTTAACGTGTCTATACTATTAAAATTAGTGATTTTCGCAGATGACACAAACGTCTTCTATTCCAATGACAATTATAGTACTTTAGTAACTAACGTAAACTGTGAATTAAGGAAATTAAAAACATGGATGGACATTAACAAATTGTCTCTCAACCTAAATAAAACAAAAGTAATGTTTTTCGGTAATTATAATGGAAAACCAGACCCAGTAATTATAGACGGTGTAGTTTTAGATACAGTCTCAGAAATTAAATTCTTAGGAGTCACCATTGACAGTAAATTAAGCTGGAAACCACACATAAGACACATACAAGGTAAAGTCTCCAAAAGTATCTCAATCATTAATAAAGCAAAGTTTTTCTTAAATTACAATGCATTATTTTTGTTATATAGTTCATTAGTTTTGCCATATCTAAATTACTGTGTAGAAGTTTGGGGCAATAACTATAAAAGCTCATTACACCCCCTTGTTATACTCCAAAAACGTGCGGTAAGAATTATTCACAAAGTAGGATATTATGATCACACTAATATATTATTTCTGCAGTCTAAACTGTTAAAAATGCATGATTTAGTTGATTTATCTACTGCCCAACTGCTGTTTAAAGCCAACAAAAATGCGCTACCTGCAAGGATACAAATGCTTTTTGCACGCACAGAAGGGAGATATAACCTGAGGGGGTGTGACAACTTTAAGGTTCAAGCAGTGTCTTCCACTAGGAAAAGTATGTGTGTGTCTGTATGTGGAGTTAAACTCTGGAACAAATTGGGGGCAGAATTTAAACAATGTCCTAATATTCATCATTTCAAATCAAAATATAAAAAAATGGTATGGTCATTGTACCAGAAGGAGGAAATGGGTACTTGATTTACTAATGGGTGTCACAAAGTGCTGTATACTTTAAAGGTCAGATCTAATTAATAATGAAGTATATTGTGGTTGTTACTATTATACTATTGCAGTTGTTATTGCCATTGTTATTGTTGTTGCTGTTGTGTTGTTATCATCACTATTTTAACTTTAAACTTTAAATGTAACAGTCTAGGATTATTACCTAATAATCTGTAGATTATTCTTAGAATCAAACTTAATCGATTCAGACAGCGGTACTGCTATTGATGCTGATGGTAATATAAAGGAATTAAATTCTTAGAAGTAAATCATGCACATATCTATGTACTCCGCATTCAACATAACCCGTAGTACAGGGCAGACAGGTGGGGGTCGGCAGCTCGAGGAAACCCTCTTCTGGCAGCAGACTCCTAAACATTTGTCTCTTTTAATGCATAGTATAGGACACTCAACAAAGGATGGTCCGGTTACTCGGGGGCTGCTCCCCTCTGGCAGCTGGTCCAGTCACAGAGAAAAAAAAAACAAAAAAAAAAAACGAATCCCTTGTAACACACATCATTAAGATCATTCTTGTTATTATGAGCATCAATCGGTCTGCGATTAATGTACCTTTCATGAATAAATGTGGAGTATGTTATGTATCAAACATTTTGATACAGAGTAATGTTATATGGGTTGTAATGGTGATGATGAATAACGATAATGCCAACACGGTAATGAATTCGGTATGGGAAACAGAAATAATACAATGGTTGTAGAGTGTGAGATACTGTGAGTGTTGACCTGGTATAATGCAGTATGGCATCTGTTGAAATGTAACCAACTCGGTTGATAGTTGTCTTGTAAGATGGTAAGAAATATGCAGTGTTGTTAGTTATTGTTATTTAAGTTTATGAACAGGGGTGGGAGTCAATAAGCTTGTCTTCTTCCCACTCCTTTTCGAGTTAGAATGTATATTATTATTTTTTCTTTTTTTCTTTTTTCTTTTATTGTGTATATATATTTTTCTGTTTTTTTCTTGGATTTTGTGCCTTAGCTCGAAATAAAAACTCAAACAAACTAACTGCGATGCGTCTCTTCCTCTTCTCTTTTCATCTCACTTTGCTCATGCTGCACACCTGTGGGCTAGGCCCTGCCCCTTAAAGGGCCAGCTTGCCAGGCTATAGACAGCCTTTTCTACAATCTATAATTCTTTCTGTTTGTTCCAAGCCAAATTGCGTTTATCAGAGGCACCATTACCACCCCTTGAGTGGGCTCAATTGGTTCTATATATTTTTTAATTTATGTATTTCATCCAAAAGCGACATGATAGCCCCCTTTGTTAACGTTGTTTTTTTTGTATACAATATTTACAATTACTATCAAGCGAGTTACAGATATAATTTAGTGCATTTTGCAATGGGAGAAACAGAATTAAGTTCAAGTTGTCATGTGACCCTCAAACTCAGTCCAGGTTACTCATGTTATAAAATTTAATTGCCCACCCCTGCTTGAGATGATGCCTTGTTCTGCCTTCAAACACTTGTAAGTATTGATTATAAAAATTCAATGAATTCTTTATTTCAGACTCGTATGCAAAGGCCACACAACTGGAGAGAAAGTACATAAACTCCGAATGCGCAACCACTGATTTGGAGTCCGAAGATGAGGCGAGTGAGCGAAAAAAGAGGAAATCAAGGTACACTTTAGTTGCTTGTTTTAAATTAGATTTTTGGAATGATAATTTTCTGGCTTTTTGTTGGAGACAAGAAATCAGTATCAGAATAGTGTTTATTGCCATTGTTTCAGAACAGGTTCACTAGGATTTTTTTCCCAGTACAATCATGCAACATGGAACATAAAACATGTAACACATAATTTAGATAAAAATAAACTATACAACTTTAAAGCTATAAGGCTATAATCAATATATGCAAATTTAAAATAAATTCAAATATGATAAAGATGACAACAATTTGAAATAGAACAACAGAGTAAGTGTATTCACAAATGTGCACGTGCATTAAGTGATAGCAGCAGATCTAAGTGTAGACATACCACATAGTCCAATAGAGTAGTGCAAATGGCTGGTTATTAGAGAGCGATACACGCTTGATCCATCACAAACATTTCTGTTTGGGACCTCTGCTGATAAATCTTTGTTTGATACTCAGCTCAGACATACTCATGGGGACCTTTTTTGTTTTATGTTAAACAAATTGTGACGTCCTTATATACATATATTTTTTTGTCCGCAGGACATTGACTATCTAAATAATTGCCTATTTTGTTTGAAACCAAACTGCAAACACAAAGTGCTTTGTTTGTTTTAGACCAAATCCATTATATGTAGATGGAGGAGAGGAGCCAGAAAGAGGTTTTGGAAAAAGATTTGCAAAAGCACCACAGGTCAATTTTCCAGGTACAAAGATGACAACAC
Source organism: Neogobius melanostomus (assembly GCA_007210695.1). Classification (NCBI taxonomy): domain Eukaryota; kingdom Metazoa; phylum Chordata; class Actinopteri; order Gobiiformes; family Gobiidae; genus Neogobius; species Neogobius melanostomus. The sequence goes on along the minus strand of VHKM01000934.1, from coordinate 259,313 downwards.
CATGCAGTATTCAACATTTGTATAAGTGCTACATCAACATTTAATCAATTATGTTTATTTGTTAATAAAGAAATGCCAGCATCTAGCCATTTTACGAAGGCACCCCTGTCACACACTGGTATGCAATGTTGTTATATTAGAAAATGTTACGGAATAGATTATACATATTTAGAGTTTTATACAAATAACAATACTGTTTGTCTAGTCTCCAGAGCCATCTGCATAGAGGATGAAGAATTATCTGATCCACTTAATACAAGTATGTTATATAGGCCTAGACATTATGGCAAAAAATGTAATCAATTTTTTTTTCTTACATTTGATCGATCTCGATTTTTGATTCAATTATAGTATTTCATACTAGAATATATAGCTGATTGATTAACAGTCCGTTTTTACAAACTTCAGCTCAAACAAAAAACAAATGCTTCCCTCCAGTACCATTTAACATAGTGGTTCTCAACTGGTGGGTTAGTACCCAAAGGTGGGTTTTCAGTGGGTCTCAAGCCAAGCTGAAATGATCAGGCTGGTTTGATAATAATTTAAGCTTTTCTTATTTGATGCTTATTCAACAACATGTTTTGACATCATAGTTCATGGCTTGTTATCCAAGGGTGATTGTGGGTCCCGACGCCAGTTGACAACTACTGCACAAAAATCTTCCATTGTTTCATCCACACTCCAAAACTAGGTGCTGTTTCTGCCAAAGAAAACCTAACCTGAGAATTTTAAAGACTCATGACAATTATTGAGATTGACCAAAGTAGAGATTGCGATTTTGATTAATAGCCCTGCCCTATGTTTATAAGCTTTGCTGGTAATTTAATATGTTTTATAATTTTTAGTTTGTTTTGGTTTTATTCTTTCAGGCTTTGATGCCAACTCTCTGACACAGTTTCAATCACAGGAGCTCTTTAATGATGGTAAGTAAAAAGTAAAAATGTGTGGGATACATTACTTATAGTCAGGTCCATAAATATTGGGACATTGATTCAATTCTTATGTTTTTGGCTCAATAAACCACCACAATCGATTTCAAATGAAACAAATCTACTTAAACTGCAGACTTTCAGCTTTAATTTTAGAGTATTTACATCAAATCGGATGAACGGTGCAGGAATTAGAACCATTTGTATGTGAGCCTCCTACTTTTTAAGGGATCAAGTAACAATTATAAATCAAACGTTTTCCTTTTGGTTGCAAATCCTATTTAACAGCAACAGTATCCAAAATACAAATATCACACTTGAAATGAACTGTGGACGTCTCATCTGTTCCTTATAAATGGGATAATGAGGGAAGAGCAGACACCAGGCCATGGAACAGCTGAGCAGCCACTTGTCCCATTACTTTTGGTCCAATGTGTGAGGCACATATACAAACGGTTGTAATTCCTACATCGTTCATGTGGATGTAAATAGTCTCAAATGAAAGTTGAAACTCTGCAGTTTAACTACATCTTTGTTGTTTCATTTCAGATCCATTGTGGTGGTTTATAGAGCCAAAAACATAAAAACATTTTTTTCTTATTGTGTAACTCTACTCCATAATTTAAAAACTTAAACTCAAACCATACCATTTCTTACTTCTGTATGTTTGTGAATGTCATTTACAACTGCTATTCGTTCACAGCATGATTAGTTTTTTCATTGTTTGTGCACCATTCATTTTGTTTGCTGTTTCTAACCTCAGACAACAGATTTACAACTGGCAGCAGTTATTCTGGCCTTGGGTCACCCATCCTCACCACCACGGGTACAATATATTCTTTATTTTCACACTGTACTAATAGTTTAGTTGCTCCAAATTCTTTGTTGTATTTTCCCCATCAATCACAACTAAGCACAACTAACCATTCATTGTAGGTGCAGCTCCTGAAAAAAGCTCCAAGGAAACAAAGCAATTGTTTAAAGGTAAATATACCATTCCATGTTAAATCAAGAAATGCATTCTGCTCGACCATCTCAGATTTGTTTCAAGCTTGGATTGGAAGATTGTAGTTGTTATACCGAATAGTGAGTGTGAGAAGTTTGGAGTTGGTGTTTTTTGTAGCTTCTAGGATTTTTTGCAATGATGCAACATAGATAATAATAATTAATAAAGCTTTAAGGTCATGTAATAAAAATAAGTCTAAGATAAGTACGGCGTAAGTCGCCTACTTAGTGCAAATACAACAGTGCAAGTTGTCTGGTGTTCATGAGTCTGATGGCAGAGGAGAATGCTTTTATGGTTATTTTTGCAATGTTGTAGTTTGGTTGTTTGTATTGTTTGGTTTCAATGTAATGTCATATACAATGTTTTAATGAAATTAATGTAAAATGTGTGCTTTTTCAAGATATTACTGGAAATAAAACTACAGCCATGCTGGCAGAGATTCTGGTAGAAGTAAAGCAGCTCGGGCGTGATATGCAGTTTGTGAAAAGTGAAATAATGAACATAAAAACAATGCTACATGGAGGAAAAGGATCTGAGGGCAGAGACTTTCCCATGGCTTTTCCACTGATGACCGAGGAGCAGTTCAATGACCTGGAGACAGCGCTTAAGGAAGAGGCAATGCGACGGAAGCTGGTGAATAACAGTAATACAGTAGTAAAGTAGGATTAGAATTTTTCCTAGATGTGAAAACATCTACCTGACATATGAACTACATTTCAATATCAATTGTATTGTTCATGACACCATTTTTTTCTTATTCTTTAAGGTGGCCCGTTTGACATTAGTCGGAGGGGTGGATTCTGGCTGCATGATTCGGCGCATAGCGTCAGCCGTCCTCTCAAACCAATTGGCCTGCCTCTTTAACTGGAAGGGAAAAGGAGGTAAAAGGGCCTTCGAGAGCACCTCCTTACTGGACTGCATGTTTGGTGAGTCTGTCTCAAATTAAAGGGTAAACTAAAGGCATTTATTATACGGCTCTTCACAATGCAAGTAGAACGCTCCATTGACTTGAATGGGATTTTCCAGCGTTCTACGGGTCATGACTTTTCTGCTAGAGGACCTCTGAAAAAATAATGACCGCTCATGTCGTAGAAATATAATGATCGCATTTTGATTTACTTACTGCTCTGGCCTCCCCATCGGGTGTTTTTATTTTTGTAAGAGTTAATCCTCTTTGGTTCTGGCCAAGGTTTGCCAAACATCCATTGGTGAAGTGACAATCATAGACAAACAGATTCTGTCTGGTTAGTCTTTAGGAAGTTTGAATAACGTCTTGTACCTCTTGCAGCCAAACACGCATTTTCGCCGAGAAATTATCGTTAGGTAAGAATAAAAGAGTGTCCAGAGTAGGTTAGAAAGGAGCCACTTCTTAACTTCAGCGCTGTGTTTGTTTAGTCTGCTGGGGCAGCGCAGACACGTCGGGCACTTTCTTACAGAAATAATGGAAAAGCTGTTTTACGAATTGAAATCAGGCCGTAAGGCACACATGCTCACATTCTTCATTACATTACAGATGTCGGGCACTTCCTGGTTTTACAATCTTACGTGAAATGAGTAAAATGGGCACTGCTGCTCATAGAGCATGACTCATTAGGATTACTGAGATATGCGTGAATGAAACCAAAGAACACTCTGGAGGTGTTTTTGATAAGGAAATAACATTACAACATGGTTAAAAGCTCTAAAAGTTGATTTTGCATGATATAGGACCCTTAAGGGCCATACTGTAGAACTTGATTTGATGTTCATTTGTTCGATAGCATGTGCATAACCTCTAAAACTTTTAAACTATATAAAACATACAGTATTTCTTTGCTATTAGGCTCTAAAACTAAATAATTTTTTTTTTTTTTGTGCGCGCGTCTTTTATTGTGTTTATTAACGTTAGTCATTTATTTATTTTCCTAACAATCCTGAATACTTTTTACCAAATTTCAGGTAACAAATTATGTGTAACCTAATCTGAACTCTATGTCATATGCAGTGTATAAATAAAGTTAGGTTTTGTTTTTTTCTGATTTACTTATTTTTGTGTGTTTTTTCTTACCCTTTTTAGCGGCTGCACGTCATTATGACAAGTCCATTACTGAATTGGCCTTTGGAGACGTTGTCAAAAAATGGCTGCGGTACGCCCCAGAGAGGAAACATGGACTGAAGAGAAAAGCTCTGGGGTCAGTAATTAAACGTGTTTTTTTTTTTTTTTCCTTCACCCCCAAATATATATAAATACTAAATAAATAAATATAAAAGAATAAAAGAAAAGAAAAAATAACATGTTTTTAGAGTACTGCTAAACTTCTAAAATACTGTTCTGAGTCCATGTGCTATGTAATTTTTGTGAAAAATTGTGTGTTCTAAAATGGTCTGTTCTGTTCTTTCTTTCTTTTTTTTAAAGAAATGCACTACTGTGTGGCAATATATCAATTTGTTAGGGTCATTTATTTATTATTGAATGAATTGTGAAATAAAGGCCTTAAATGTAATTAAAACGCATTAAAATGTATTCCAACAGGCATTAATTGTACATATCTTTGAAAATAGTGATGTTATATAACTGTGTTACTGCAAATATTCATTGAAAATACAAAAATAAGCTCCAAAACACACTGAACTCCAGTTTTGAATGAAATTGAACACATTTTTTGGCACAAATTGCTCGTTGTGTATAATTCCGTTAAATATTGAAAATGATGCTGTGTACCAGTGTTCCTCGTGACACTAACCAAATCTGCACCACTTCTACAAACGTTTTATTGCTACACTACAATTACCTGGATAGCCTTAATTATGATGGCCCTGTAAATAAGTACTTTTATGAAACAAAGTATTATACAGTGGTTACATTGTGTTGGCAACAAATTGAGGGAATATATATTCGCATTGAGTAACCTTGTGTATGAAATGCGGTATAAATTAACATTGACTTGCCTATAATTCATACATTCTTGACTGGATCCTGGGGAGATATGTATTTATTTATTTTACTTTTATAGTTTTACACTTAAAACCTACCCCAATATATCACCATAAGCAATGGGTTTTCTATTTATTTTTGTGGTATTTGGTCAAAACTCAATCTCCTGTCTCTTCTCCATGTCTCATGTGCTTCTGCTCCAAATGCTTTTTGTTTGTTTGTTTTTAATTTACTGTACATTCTTCATGGAGGCAGGTTATTGTTTTTTTTACTATATTTATTCATGGAAGCAAAAGTGCTGAAGTGCTGGGCTGTACGTGTTTCGTAATGCAAAAAAACAAAAAAGATGTAACTTATGCTGTAATATCTGTCTTGGGACTGCAGGAGGCACTGTCACGCTATAGGCACCAAATAACGATTTAAATGGGGCATGCGCAGTAAAATTTTGTAATGTAAATACCTTGGTAAACTTGTCATTCTGAGTGCTATATGGATGCGTAATGTAAACAAACAACAGGAGGAGATGGATTATGCCTCAGATCCATATTGGACAGGTTATGCCTGTGTAAATGACTCAACATGATGACCGCGGTGAATGTTGTTTAGTGGCTGATTTAGGTGGTGACGCGGTAAGTAAATCCAATAATCAAAATATAGTTTAAAAAAGGTTGAATATAGGCATATTTCAATCGTTTAATCAATGTTGAATTCATGTTTAAAAAACGTTTGAATTTCGACATCTATTCAACTCCTAATCAATGTTATTTGCATGACATTGATTCCATGTCAGAAAAGATCAAAAATCAACGTTGTGTTCGACATCTATCATATCGAGCGCTTTCAATCGCAGTTCAACGTCATTTTTCAACATCTATTCAATCACAGGCCATAACACTATTTCAATGTTGAAACGATGTCCTTTTGGTGACGCGGTAAGTAGCTCCAATAATCAAAATATCGTTTAAAAAAGGTTGAATATAGGTATATTTCAATCGTTTAATCAATGTTGAATCCATGTTTAAAAAACATCTGAATTTCGACATCTATTCAACTCCTAATCAATGTTATTTGCATGACATTGATTCCATGTCAGAAAAGATCAAAAATCAACGTTGTGTTCGACATCTATCATATCGAGCGCTTTCAATCGCAGTTCAACGTCATTTTTCAACATCTATTCAATCACAGGCCATAACACTATTTCAATGTTGAAACAATGTCCTTTTGCTATCTGGGCAGTCTTCAAAAACAACACTTATGCTCGGATCGATGGCTCCTCCAGCCGTGGGTGCGTTTGATTAGCGTCGTGGGACAGCACAGACGCGTCGGAGAGTTTTTTTGTTTGTTTTTTTTTCAAAAAAAAAAAAAAAAAAAAAAAAAAAAAAAAAGCTTTATAAAAAGTTTTATAAATAAAAATCAGGCTGTAAGGCATTACATTACAGACGTAGAGCACTTCCGTTCCGCTGTGACGACACAACTGAACAGCTCAGTCGTTTACCAGGAGAGGGTGGAGCAGCTGCTCAGAGAGCAGGATTCAGGAGGATTACTTAGAACTGCGTGAATGAAGCCAAAAACCGCTCTGGGGGTGTTTTTGAGAAGGAAATAGCATAACAACATGGCTAAAAACTCAAAAAAGTCGATTTTGCATGATATAGGACCTTTAAAGTTTAGAGAGTATTATCCTGACTGTACACAATATGCATTATGATCAAATGTTGTGTTTGACTGTGTTTTTAGCCAAAGCCATCCCGAGAAATTGGCTGTCAGACTGATGCACTCCTTAGCGTGCATGAATCTGTCCAGGCCAATTTGAAACCTGCCAGGAGAAGCAAAGGTGATAATTGTTGGGAGCTTTTGCTAATTGATTAGTTTTTGTTGTAACTCTTGCCTAGTGCATTTACTAACCTTTTTGTTTTTTACACAGCCATCCAGGTACAACCTCATCGCAGGAGCATGTCTTGCAATACGGAGGCCTTCATGGAGGTTCAGTTTACTGAAGCTCCCATGGCAACCTCCACACCGGTCAAAAGACCAAGGTGCGAGGTGTCAGCCGCCGACCCCACCTACCATCTGGATGGAAGTGCGAGCTCCCTGAACTGTACTGGGTAAAAATAAATCAGCCTATGGTTGTATTTGTAAATTATGTTACCTAAGGTTTTTGGTATTCTGTTTAAGTTATCATATACATTTCATCTGATATTTTATTTTTTTATTTTTTTAAGACTACATTGACAAGCTGATGGATCTGCTTTTCAAAAGTGTGGTGGAGGATGCCCGACCAGGACTACTCTGAACTACTCTGTGCCGAGTTTGAAAGACCTGACAAACAGGAGGCTGTAAGCAAGCACAGGTCCAGATTTGTCAAGAGCACGTAAGGTGAGCAACACAACACAAACCTTTACTCTGTGTATTTGTTTGCATTGCCATTCTGAAAAAAGTGTGATGTACAATAATGTATTGCTAATGTTTCAGTTGGTAAAAGAAGCATGCAAGAGACTTGGCTATTATGTTGGCTCTGCGGTTTTGGAAGGATGTTGCAAAAATCAGCCCTCTGTACCACACATCAACCCTTGTGGCGTTCCCCTCCTTGACATTCAACATTTTCCAGTAAAACTTGGCATTTAAAGGCATGTTGGCCAGGTCATTTTACCTGAGTACATAGCGTTCTTAAAAGATTTTGTGTAATGTGTAAATTTCACTTGCGAATAATATTTTTACATTTTGTGCGTTTCTTTTAGGTCAAAATTGTGATGCTTCACTGCACGGAAACACAACATGGTCACACAATACACATGCTGGGGAGCGGAGGTACTCCATAGGTTTCCCAAAGTTCAAACATGGCCAGTACACACTGCAAAGACCAAGTCTATCATACTGTATATGTCACATTTTAAAAATAATAATAATAATAATAATAATAATAATAATAATAATAATAATAAAGTCTGATGCTTGAGGTGACCATTCATTGTTTGCTTACAGTCAAGCTGATGGCACTGCACAAACAAGAGGCTGTGAGCAGCATAGGTCATGTTTCTTCAAGAGCTCATAAGGTGGGCACTAGAAGTTTGGTAATTACTGTACTGTATAGCAAGACCTTCCAGAATGGAATTATGTGTTGTCTTACATATTTTTCATGACAATATTACTTTTAGTAAAGATGATAGTAGTGTTACTTAATCATAATTAATACATTTTTGATTGTATTTATTTTCTTTCAGATGTATCTGGCATGGTCAATGGCAGTAAGGACTAACAGTGTTTCAGAAGCAAAAAGGTGTCACACAATTGCTGTAGCTAACAATGAACTAAAATCTAGTGGCTGATGATATCTTTGGCCCGTTCCATCTTCTCCATCCTCTGAATTTCCTGCCTGAGGCGTTTGAAAGACAGAAAAGGCTTCTAATACGTATGGGTTGTCACAGGTATCTTCAGTGAGTTTTGCTGCAACCCACATAACAATTATAACAAATTTAGTTTAGGAGTGTTAGTGTGTTTAGGAGAGGCAGCTAACATTTTTGCGGAGTCCGGTTGAGAGAGAGCAAAATGCGGCGGATGAGGATTACGTGAGCCTCAGTCGAGTCACGGAACTCATGGAGCAGCAAAGGGACATGTTCAGGGAAATAATACAACAACAACAGGAGAACTTCAAGGGATTCATTAAAATCATCATGGAAGCAACAAACACCCGAATGGATTCACAGATAAAGGACATTCAAGAGCTAAAAACAAGCCTACAGTTCACGCAAGGTGAGGTGGACACTCTGAAAGAAGGAACATTGAAACTCACTGAGCGCACAAACACAATACAAAACGATTTTTATAAAGTATGTGACAATCTGCATATTATCACGGACAAACTGGAGTATCTGGAGGGACAGAGCCGCAGAAACAACCTGGTCTTTGAGGGAGTGTTGGAGACACCTGGGGAGACCTGGGCCGACGCAGAGGAGAAAGTTAAACATCTACTGAGGGAGAAGTTACAACTACAACACCCGGTGGAGGTGGAGAGGGCCCACCGCGTAGGGAAACCCGACGGCGGGAGAGACTGGCCGAGACCCATCATCGCCAAACTACTGCGTTGGAAGGATCGCGAAGCAATCCTGCAGCTCGCTAAACACCTCAAAGGGACCAAAATCTTCATAAACGAGGACTACACGGAATCCATCAAAAGGAAGCGAAAAGAACTGATGCCGGAGCTGAGAGCTGCCAGGGAAAGGGGGGAGATTGCCTACTTGCGCTATGATAAACTCATTGTACGTCCGCGCACCAGTACACCAAATCAAGTATAAACACCGGGAAAAGCGTATGGATTTTGGTATGTAAAAGCACATAATTTCACATGTAATACATATAGTTCTATAGGAAGCATCGACTTGGACCTTTCATTAAGGAGAATTGCTGAAGCAAATAACCAGGATTTTACATTATCACAATATGACTTACAGAACACTGAGATCGACATCGACCCTGAAAATAACTTCTTTACTAGAGCTACTAATGACTGTCAATATTATACAGAGGATCTTTACAATAGTAAACTTAAGAACATTAAGGCATTCACTGTAATCCACTTCAATAGTCGAAGCCTCTATGCAAACTTTAACCACATCAAAAGCTTCTTAAAACAGTTTTCTAAACCATTTAGTGTAATTTTAATCACAGAAACATGGATTAATAATGACAGAGAAATTGAGTTTTCTATTGATGGTTATGAATTTATAAGTATGAACAGAAGAAACAAGCATGGTGGGGGTGTAGCTATGTTTGTAGACTCCAACTATAGTTATAAAGTAATGGAAGATAAGACTATGGTAGTGGATGATGCACTTGAATGCCTTACTGTGGAAATTACAAGGCAAAAAAAGAAAAATATTATTGTAAGTTGTATTTATAGAACACCTGGCTCTGATATAGATGTTTTTTCTAATTGGATGGAGGAGCACTTTTCAGGTTTAAATCATAAAGTCATGTTTGTGGGGGAGACCTTAACATCGATCTGTTAAACCCATATAAACATAAAAAGACGGACGAATTTATAAATACTTTATTTAGTATAGGTCTGTTTCCTCTAATAACTAAACCGAGTAGAATCACAACCCACAGTGCGACTTTGATTGATAACATTTTCTCAAATGAAATAGATAGTGATACAGTCAGTGGATTAATGATAAATGATATTAGTGATCACCTGCCAGTTTTGTATTGTACAAAAATGGATATTTAAATATTGATGATGAAAAAATGTATTGGTTTAGAAGGGTAAAAACAGAAAAAACTATTGATGTATTTAAAAAGGAACTATTAGCTCAAGACTGGAGTATTGTATACGGAGAGAATGACACTAATAAGGCATATGATGAGTTTACGCAAATACTTCATAAAGTATATGACAAAAATTGCCCAATGAAAAAATATTGTAAAAACAGAAAGTGTAAAGAAAACCCATGGATGTCTAAGGGATTACTAAATGCATGCAAGAAAAAAAATTCACTCTACAAAAAATTTATAAATGATAGAACAAAAGAAGCTGAGGATAAATATAAGAAATATAAAAATAAACTGACAGGTATCATTAGAAAATGTAAACAGGATTATTATAATAAGTTGTTAGATAGCAATAAGAATAATATTAAAGGTTTATGGAATATCTTAAATAGTATAATTAGAAATAAACCAAGATCGATTAATTATCCAAAATATTTCAAAGATGACGATAACACCTTAAATAATATGAATGAACTAGTCGATACATTTAATAAATTCTTTGTAGATGTTGGACCGAATCTTGCTGCAAAAATTGCAAATGTTGAGAACTATAATTGTGAACTGATAGACACAAATTATCTGTCCATGTTCCTCAAACCTGTGGAGAAAAAGGAGATACTGGACATTGTTAAAGGGTGTAAAAATAAAACCTCGACAGATTACCATGACATGGATATGAAAACTTTGAAAACTGTTATTGAAAGTATCTCTAAGCCGTTAACATACATCTGTAACCTATCGCTGCAAACTGGACAATTTCCTGATGGTATGAAAGTAGCAAAAGTGATTCCTCTGTTCAAGGCAGGAGATAAACATCTCTTCACAAACTACAGGCCTGTTTCCCTTTTACCACAATTCTCAAAAATCTTAGAGAAGGTTTATAACTCTAGACTTGACAGCTTTATTGAAAGGTGTAATTTACTCTCGGACAATCAGTTTGGTTTTAGGAATAATCACTCAACCTCACACGCTCTCTTTGATATAATTGAAGAAATAACTAATGCTGTAGATAACAAGAAATATGCAATAGGGTTATTTATTGACCTGAGTAAAGCGTTTGATACAATAAACTATGATATACTAATTAATAAACTAGAACATTATGGAATTAGGGGGGTAGCTCTACAGTGGGTTACCAGTTATTTAAAAAATAGAAAACAATGTGTGAAAATAGGTGATTATCAGTCGAGTTGTCGACAAATTGTGTGTGGTTTACCTCAAGGTTCCATTCTGGGCCCAAAATTGTTTAATATGTACATCAACGACATTTGTAAAACGTCTCAAGTACTTACATTTATCTTGTTTGCTGACGATACAAATATTTTTGCATCAGGTGACGACTCACAGCAACTGTGTCGGATTGTTAACTTGGAACTCAAAAGTGTCAATAAGTGGTTCAAACAAAATAAATTATCTCTAAATCTGAGTAAAAGCAAAATGATGATATTTGGCAACTGTAATTCCAATGCTCAGGAAGCAATTCAGATAGAGGGTGTTGTCATAGAGCGAGTGCATGAAATCAAATTCCTTGGTGTTATTATAGATGACAGAATTACTTGGAAAGCTCATATTAAATATATATCTACGAAAATTTCTAGAAGCATTTCAGTAATGGCAAAAGCAAAGCACATTTTAAACATCAAAGCTCTACATATCTTATACTGTTCTCTGATTTTGCCATATTTATATTATTGTACTGTGGTTTGGGGTAGTACTTATAAAAACACATTAAAACCAATAGTATTGTTGCAAAAAAGAGCTATCCGAGTAATTCATAAAGTTGGGTTTTTGGACCACACAAACTCATTATTTTTAAAATCAAAGATCATGAAGTTTTGTGACATTGTTGAGTTCCAAACTGTACAGATGTTATACAAAGCAAGATACAAACTGTTACCAGGCCAAATACAAAGAAGGTTCCAAGAACGTACTGGTTGTTATGAATTACGTGACGAATTAAACTTTAGGACTCAGAAACATAGCTCAACTTTGAAAAGTTTTAGCCCAACAGTTAATGGTGTACAATTGTGGAATAAACTGGAAATGGAGTTGAAACGAAGTCCAAATATCAACCTGTTCAAATATAAATACAAACAGAAGACTTTTGAAATATACAGAGAACAAGAAATGTGTTGCCACTAGGAGGCGCAGTAGGATCAATTATGTGTGTTTCCTCTATAATCAAGGAAGAGTGTTGCTGCTTGGAACGGTTGTCATTCTATTGCTCAAATTTACAAATTGAGAATTAGGGTAGGCAAGTTATGAATCTGTTGAGAGGGACCCTCCCAACGGGCTCAAAACCTTGTCTTTTAATGCACCACTCAGCATAGGAACATCATCTACAAAATCAGCTGTTAGGGCAGCTGGGTGGGGGTTTGTTGAGGGGAGTTACTGCCCTCTTCAACTGGCCCGTTCTACACCCTGGCTTTTTAATGCACCTCATTATGCAGGGCTTACATCATACTTCTCATATAACTCAATTAAACAAATATAATAATAATAATGATAATTAAACCCAAATTAAATTATATTAAGGATGGTATTGACAACTGGGAAGTAGCAAGATCTCAGAATATAATATGTATTAATGCACCTTTTAATAATGATAATTAATGATAATTAAACCCAAATTAAATTATATTGAGGATAGTAATGACAACTGGGAAGTAGCAAGATCTCAGAGTATAATATGTATTAATGCACCTTTATAACATAAAAGTAGCACATTCTTTTGTTCTTTATTTTGCTGTTGTTTTTGTCTTATTCTTCTTCATCATTTATTGTTACTTTGCCCTATGTTCCTTTGTTTATGATTTGCTACCTTGTACCTTGTAAATAGTAACAATGTAATGTTACTATTTTTATTTTGGGGTGGGCGCTTATAAGCCTTTGGCTTCAGCCCACTCCCTTTGAGCAGGTTAACTGCTCAAACAAATAAATAAACTAAACTAAACTAAGTGTTAGAATACTTATTTATACTTTATTTTGTTGGGACTGTGCATGTTAATGAACATGCATGCTACCGTGCTGCCCAGTGCAATCTATTTGCCTGTCTTGTAGTTCAGACTTTACACCACCAGATGGGAGAATATTTTTTTTAAGCTTGATTGGCAAACTTACCATACATACATACATACATACATACATACATACATACATGTATGTATATGTTAAATGTTTATTCTAGACAATGTTACAAACTCAGCTTCCCTGGAACTCATTTGCTGAGACCCACAGAGACATCACCTGCAGAGATTCAGCAGTTCAGTGTGCGCTGTGGTCCAGAGACTTTCCACTTATTTGAATTTTTTTTTTAGGTGGTGATTTAGTCAAATTGTGTCACTCATGATCACACTTTTGAAAGTCAAACTTTATTTATAAAGCGCTTTTCATACCGAAGGCATCACAAAGTGCTTTACAGATTACAACATTTAAATCAAGTATCCAGGCAAACATAATGTCCAAATAAGCGTCAGCAGTAGGTGGCGACGAGCGGCGCGGGTGTCCCCTGTCCTTAGACTCTCCAGCACGGCAAGGAAAAACTCAAAAACCCGGTGGGAGAAACGAGAAACCTCAGGGAGAACCACAGGCTGGAAAGATCCACTCCCATGGACGGACAGGCTATAGAGACCCAGGCCGATGGGATCCCCTCAGCAGAAGGGCCAGGATCGAGACCATCCAGTCCTTGTTGTCAATCCAGTAGGCAGGCTTCCTCCATTCAGCCGGGTTCCTCCGTTCAGCCGGGTTCCTCCATTCGATCTAGACAGACACTCCCAAGGGGGAGTGGGACAGGAGACACCATGTGAATAGTAATGAACAGACTACAGATAAGATAAGTATTGTATCATAATAAGACAAGTTTGCAGTAAGAAGAAGAAGAGGATAGCGCTCAGTGTACCGTACTTCCCACAGCAGTGTTTCTCCTAAGGCAGCTTTACTTCAGGCTGAGGGTTAGTGCTTTACCTAACTGACCTGATCATAAGCTAATTCAAAGAGGTACGTTTTGAGCCTAGTCTTAAATGTAGGGACTGTGTCTGCTTCTTTAACGTGAGCTGGAAGTTTATTCCATAAAACCGGAGCTTGGTAGCTAAAGGCTCTTCCACCTACAGTGATTTTGGAGACCCGAGGAATCACTAGTAGCCCTGAGTTTTGAGAGCGGAGTGCTCTGGTTGGCTGATATGGAACGATAGCGTCTTGGAGATAAAGCGGAGCCATACCTTTTATGGCTTTAAATGTGAGGAGCAGGATTTTAAATTTGATTCTAAATTCTACAGGAAGCCAATGGAGAGACTTTAGCACAGGTGTAATGTGTTCTCTTCTTTTTGTACGCGTTAACAATCTTGCAGCTGCATTTTGAACTAATTGAAAACTTTTTAAGGAACTTTTAGGACACGCTGCTAGCAGGGAGTTACAGTAGTCCAGCCTTGATGAAACAAAGGCATGGATAGGTTTTTCTGCATCACTCTTAGGTAGGATATTTCGTATTTTAGCAATGTTGCGCAGGTGAAAGAACGCAATTTTACAAGCCTGGTTTATATGTGTTTTAAAAGAGAGGTCTTGGTCAAACAGAACTCCAAGGTTTTTTACTGTAGAGCTCGTTGATACGCTAACATTATCCAGGGAGATGATCTGCTGAGATAGAGACTCTCTCAGTTTTTGAGGACCTAATATAATAACCTCGGTTTTATCAGGGTTAAGGAGGAGGTAATTTACAGTCATCCAGGTGTTAATGGCTTTTACGCAGGAACTAAGCGTATCTAATTTATCTGTCTGACCTGGTTTCATTGATAAGTACAGCTGTGTGTCGTCCGCGTAGCAGTGGAAATTTATATTGTGATTTCGGATTATGTTACCTAGTGGAAGCATGTATAATATAAATAAAATTGGCCCGAGAACTGAGCCCTGTGGCACCCCATAGCACACTTTGGAACACGGTGAGGACTGTTGGTTTACATTAACAAATTGGTGCCTATCAGATAAGTAAGATTTAAACCAAGAGAGGGCTGTTCCCCTAATGCCTACGTCAGTTTCTAACCTCTGCAGGAGAATATTGTGGTCGATTGTGTCAAAGGCGGCACTAAGGTCTAACAGAACTAGGATTGAAGCTAATCCGGCGTCAGCTGCTAATAACAGGTCGTTGGTAACTTTGACTAAGGCGGTCTCTGTGCTATGATAAGTTCTGTATCCTGACTGAAATTTTTCAAATAAACTATTGTCCTGTAGGTGGCTGCAAAGCTGCTTAGCCACAACTTTTTCAAGGACTTTTGAAATGAAAGGCAAATTAGATATGGGCCTATAGTTTGCTAAAATATCAGGATCGAGATTGGGTTTTTTCAAAAGTGGTTTGATAACAGCATATTTAAAGGACTTTGGCACATACCCATTTTCTAAAGACGAGTTAATTATTTTCAATATGGTATCTGAGGTTTCAGGAGTAATTTCTTTGAGGAGTTTAATTGGGATTGGATCTAGAAGACAAGTTGACAGTTTTGAAGACATAATGATTGATAATACCTCAGCCTCATCTACAGTTATGAACCTGTCTAAGACTTCAGAAGGAGACAATGATTCTACAGCTGGATTTAGATTAGAATAAGACAAGGGAAGCTTATCATTTATTTTATTTCTAATGGTTGTGATTTTATCATTAAAGAATTTAAGGAAGTCATCGCAGCTAAGGGTATCAGGAATGGAAGGCACTACTGCACTGTGACTGTTTGTTAGCCGGGCTACCGTGTTAAAAAGAAACCTAGGGTTATTTTTATTTACTTCAATTAATGAAGAGTAGTAATTAGTTTTTGCTTTCCTCATGGCTTGCTTATAGGCGAGTAGGCTATTTTTCCAAGATCTAAGAGATTGCTCAGTGCTAGACTTGCGCCATAACCGTTCTAATTTGCGAGTCTTTTGCTTAAGCGCGCGTGTTTCTGCATTATACCAGGGAGTGACGCACCTAGGCCGAACAACTTTCTGTTTCAGTGGGGCCGCAACATCAAGGGCTGTTTTTAGTGTGCGCATAACGCTGTCGACAAACTGATCACTTTCATTTAAATCAATAAGCGAGCTATTCTCTATAGACATGGTATTAAAGACTGGCTGGATCATTTCTTTAAATTTTAACACAGCTTTTTCAGATAGTGTACGTTTTAATTGAATTTTATCCTGTGGATTAGTATAATCTTCGATTAGGAACTTGAATGTAATTAGAAAATGGTCAGAAAGCGCGGGATTCTGAGGGAGAATGTTTAGGTCGCTAATTTCAATCCCATATGTTAAAACCAGATCAAGAGTGTGTTTATGACAGTGAGTAGGTTGATTCACATTTTGTGTAAAGCCAACCCCATCTAGTAGGGCACTAAATGCCTTGCTCAGACAATCACTATTATTATCAACATGAATGTTAAAATCACCTACTATTATAATTTTATTCCAATCCAACACTATACTAGCTAAAAACTCAGAGAACTCTGCTAAGAAGTTTGAATAGGGTCCAGGAGGTCGATAAATAATAGCAAGTAGTAAAGCTTTTTGTTTTTTCCATTTGGGACAGGTAAGAGACAGTGTTAGACTTTCAAACGAATTAAACTTTAGGTTATTTTTGGGATTTAGAACAAGATTAGAGTGTGATATCACTGCAACCCACCACCTCGGCCTGTGGTTCTAGCAGCCTGAAAATTAACATAACTGGGAGGGGTAGATTCATTAAGCCTAACATAGTCATCCTGCTGAAGCCATGTTTCAGTCAGGGCGAGAAGGTCAAAGTTGTTATCGCAAATTAAGTCATTTACTAAAAAGGATTTTGATGAGATTGATCTAATATTCAACAACCCACACGTTATGTGCTTAGCACTTTGTTTATTGTTTTGTTTAATGTTAAGTTTACTCTTGGGTATTTGTATTAAGTTATTTGGTCGCATGCCAGCGTTTGTTATGTGAGCTTTTAATGTTTTAGTGCTTGGTATATGGGGGACTGACACGGTCTTTATTTGTTCTGGTATTTGTATTAAGTTATTTGGTCGCACACCAGCGTTTATTATGTGAGCTTTTGATATTTTAGTTTTTGGTTTACGGGGGACAGACACAGTCTTTATTTGTTCTGGAGAATCTACACACTTGATTTGTGACAATCCGGGAGCAGGGTCGGTGGTTACAGAGGAGTGTTCTACACGACTGCTCTGCGCCCGGGGCTCATATCTGGACCGTCAATTTGGGCCGCGACTAAGGCTATCGGCCATATTTGTAGATAAAAGGGATGCACCATCCAAATTTGGATGTATGCCATCCCTGCGCATGAGCTTGGGCTTTCCCCAAAAGGCGCTCCAATTATTGACATATCCAACGTCATTTTGCTTGTAAGTAAAGTAAATGCATTTTGTGGGTTAAAGTGTCACAATCAAACAGAACAAATGAATAATTACTTACATTACATTTAGAACTGTGCAAACAAAATGCATTTCAGTTTTATCAAGGGGGTAAAGTAGACAACTTCTGCAAGTCTGTACATTAATTATCAGTTTATTGTGCCTAGAATATTCTGTAAACCTGTTGCATAGGAGTATCATGCTGCCAGACTTCTGATCAGTAAATACCTGATGTTTCAACTGTTATGTTTGCACTAACTGGTTATATGAATACTTACACTATTATGCTGTTAATACATTTGTTAATCTACAAACTTGCACTGCTTTGTTTTGTCGATACAGTATTTTATATACTGCGTTGATGATATTGTTTACATTGCTATATCTCGTTTATCTTAATTTTTTAGTTTCTTTTGGCAAACTAATGGCAATAAAAACGTATTCATATTCTAAAAGAAATTGATCTGGAGGATGGTGGGCTTTATCTTCAATGACATGCTGAAACTGATTCACTAATTGGTTCTTGTTTCATATTCTTTATTTTGGAGACAAACACTTGTGTGATATGTTTTGTGGACTGTACTTCAAAAGAATAAATGAACTATCTTGCAGGATGCATTTAGTAATGTGCATAATTATATACAACAGTGTCTATCTTCTCTGCACGGGACAGTGAGGTGCTCTTCATATCATGCTTTACAACAACAAACGTAACATGTATTCCTACTGGTATTTTATTCAGCTCGTTTGGGATGGTAGTATTATTTAGCCTTTAGCTATGATGCTACTACAGTTTTGGAGATTCCGGAGGTTTCATATTGAGCTCATGTGATACAGCTAAAGTCCCTGCGATGCCCACACTTCGGCCAGAGGTGGTGGACAGGAATAATTGTGGTGCGATGCTAGCTCTCTCTGGATGCAGTCATGACATTTTTCATTTTTATTTTTCGTTGGTTGATCTAAACTCACTCAGGATAGTTGGTACACTCACAAGTCATGAGAGTGTACCAACTATCCTACGAAAAAAAATCGCGTAACGGGAGTCAGTCCTGTTTACTCTGGGCCTTGGTCTGAGACTGTCAACAGAGCAGAGACCGCCCACACACTCCCCTCCCCGCGTCCCTCCAAAGCCTCCCGCCACGCCTCTTTCGCAGAGTTTTTTGAATTTTGGGAGTGGGTGGAGTAAGCTCTGGAAGGGGTGTTTAGTTGCTCTTTAAAACACATCTCTTTTCACTTGCTTTTGATCATGTCTGACCTCATGTATTATTGTTTTTGTATATTTATATATATGTTTGCCCCAGTGTGTGTTTTTTGTGTACAGCACTTTGGCCGAGCTGTTAAGTTTTTAAAGTGCTTTATAAATAAAGTTGGTATGGTATGGTATGGTTACCAACTACAGGCCTGTCTCCCTTTTACTGCAATTCTCAAAAATCTTAGAAAAGGTCTTCTAGACTTGACAGCTTTATCGAAAGGTGTAATTTACTCTTGGACAATCAGTTTGGTTTTAGGAATAATCACGCAACGTCACGCGCTATTTGATATAATTGAAGAAATAACTAATGCTGTAGATAACAAGAAATATGTTTATTTATTGACCTGTGTCATCATATTAAACTATGATATATTAATTAATAAACTAGAACATTATGGAATTAGGGGGGTAGCTCTACAGTGGGTTACCAGTTACTTAAAAAATAGAAAACAATGTGTGAAAATCGGTAATTATCAATCGAGTTGTCGACAAATATTATTGTGTGTGGTTTATCTCAAGGTTCCATTCTGGGCCCAACATTGTTTAATTTGTATATTAACAACATTTGTAAAACTTCTCAAATTCTTAGATTCATCTTGTTTGCTGACGATAAAAATATTTTTGCATCAAGAGACGACTTACAACAACTGTGTCAGATTGTTAACTTAGAACTCAAAAGTGTCAATAAGTGGTTCAAACAAAACAAACTATCTTTAAATCTGAGTAAAAGCAAACTGATGATATTTGGTAGGGCTGAACGATTTTGGAAAATAATCTAATTGCGATTTTTTTTCTTCAATATTGCGATTGTGATTAAATATGCGATTATTGTTGCAAGGTCCGCTTCTCATGTATTTTTCATCTAACACAAGCAATAAATTGCCTGTTTCATAATAAACAATATTAGATTAATTTGAAGTGAAAATTGCAACAATAAAGCAAACAAAATTGTTGCTTGACCTATTCAAAATTTGTGAACATGTGGACTGCGCTTCTTAAAAACTGTCTGAACTTAACACCCACAATCTACCGCGCACCTTAACTAGACTGAGACGTAAACAAAAGCACGGCGGCGCAGTGGACTTTGCTGCCATATCTCGCTGCTCCATTCACTTCCAAAATCGTGTGCCCTGCGATGACGAAATCGCAAATGCAATTAATCGTTCAGCCCAAATATTTGGCAACTGTAATTCCGATGCTCAGCAAGCAATTCAGATAGAGGGGGTTGTTATCGAGCGGGTGCATGAAATCAAATTCCTTTGTGTTGTTATAGATGACAGAATTACTTGAAAATCTCATATTAAATATATATCTACGAAAATTTCTAGAAGCATTTCAGTAATTCGTGTCGTTCGCTGCGGCCTCCGCGATGAGGAGGCTCGCTCCTTTCGGGCGCTGACCCATAGGCATCACGCTCTCGTGGGTCCCAACCCAGAGGTCCCGCGCTCCTCCTGAGTCCGTTTTCACACCAAGTAGTAGCCAGCTCGGTGTTCCGTCATTAGTTTTTTTTTACTTCAATGTGTCCACGCGTTACTCGGAAGTTTTCAGTGTTTAGTCGAGCGTCGTGTCCAAACGGAGGCGTACGCTCTCAATTTCGTACCCCCTGTTAACATCATCGATCATCAACTTTCCTACAACACTGGTACCCCAGGGGTTCCCGTACCCCGCCCGCACTTTGTTATCACACTTGGCAAGTGCTCCTCAATTACTTCATGTTCGATCATTCTCGCTACAACTTACTGGTGGTGGTTTTTGCAATGCGTCACATTACCATGGTCTCGTCTGCGTGTCCTCTCAGATATCTCCAGCTGTTCCCCGGGTTATCGCATGGCGCTTTCGATCAATCCCGGTTGCCCCGCTCGCGGAGCCGGCTTTCCTACACGCAACTACGCAAGGCACGTAGGGCCCCGCAGCGTAAGGGCCCCGCATCTCAGTCAAACCACGGTGTTTTACTTGTTACTCAACAGCGCTCATGCGGCCTGGTCAATGAGGGGTTCAATCCATGCGGCTCTCACAAGCATGGTTACCTACAGTAACTCCGGTTCTCCAACACAAGCACGGCTACCTACAGTAACTCCGGTTCTCCGACACAAGCACGGCTACCTACAGTAACTCCGGTTCTCCGACACAAGCACGGTTACCTACAGTAACTCCGGTTCTCCGACACAAGCACGGTTACCTACAGTAACTCCGGTTCTCCGACACAAGCATGGTTACCTACAGTAACTCCGGTTCTCCGACACAAGCACGGTTACCTACAGTAACTCCGGTTCTCCGAACGTGCAGTCTAAACCGAATTGGGCCGCTCACAGGCTAATTCTCAGCGGTCAGGAATAAACGTCGGGTGCTGGTTTCAGTTGGTTTCAGTTGGTTTAAATCAGTGGTTCCCAATCCGTGGGTCGTGGACCAACGGTGAGAGACTGGGACCGCTTGCCAGTTACCATTTAATAAAAGCAGGGGAAATAGACTAGTAGTTGTCTTAATACCAGTCTCACAGTGGCTTAGTGTTGGTGGTCCTCACACAAAGGGGCAAGGCGTGAATTGGGGTCACCATGTTCCATTTCTGCCCTGCTCCACCGCACAGTAGAACGTGTCGACCGGCTCGGGTTCGCTCTTCGTCGATTAGCATGGGATGCATGGGTACTGTCGGGCCCCCGCATGGATTTTGCTTAGGGTCCCAGAAGGGCCATCACCGGCTCTGCTCGCACGGCCGCCGTCTCCCTGCTTTGCACAGCCCACGGCCTCCTGTTTCCATGTTCGCTAGTTAAATGATGAATGATTTCATTCAGTTCACTCAAACTGACCAAAAGTCGGGTAAATCGTTTCGCATTATTCAACACTCATCGAATAGTTAATCGTAACCAACCACAACACTGTTGTGGTTTTCTCAACGGCGGGCGCACCACCGGCTCACTCGTTACATAGTGAATGGGCAGTTTGCCCCACTAATCACGGCGGTATTTCGACAAGTCCTGTCGCTTCTCTACCTGAATTCTAACATGGGCAATCTTTCGCATGGTTTCATGTTGTTGCGATGGCTGAGGCTTTCATCACGTGAATGCTGGTCGGTTTATTTCTGCTCCGTGTAACCATCACTATCGGACACGTCACAACCACGGTCGGATAGAGCTGGATCTCCTGGTAACGGCTGTCAATATTCCACGCCATGGATAACTTATCGGAGGCGCTGTCTCCCCAACCATCCGAAATAAATGGTTTCGAATGTTGAGGTGCGATGCCTATCATGTACTAATGGCATGTTGGCGCTTGTAGATGCTCCACGTTTGATCTCGGGCCATTATTTCTGTTCTCTGAATAAGTATTTCAAATACTCAATTATTATCAGACGGCTGCACACCGTCTTCCCGCTTCACGCGGCCCACTGTCTCCGTGCCTCGCATGTTCGGCTGTCTCCCCGCTGCACACGGCCCACTGGCGCCCTGCCTTGCACGCCCGGCGTCGCCCTGCCTCGCATGCCCGGCTGTCTCCCTGCCTCGCACGCCCGGCTGTCTCCCTGCCTCGCACGCCCGTCTGTCTCCCTGCCTCGCACGCCCGGCTGTCTCCCTGCCTCGCACGCCTCGCACGCCCGGCTGTCGCCCTGCCTCGCACATCCAGCAGTTGTTTCGTTTCGGCTTCCGTACGCACTCCGCCCTCTTTGGGGGGTTTTCATCAGGGCAAACCTCTTCAAAATCTATACGCCTTTCACGCGTAGATCACAAATTTCAATTACAGCTCGTTCTACTCCCAGCCATATCATGCTATCGCCGATGCTCTGTCACATCTTAAGAGTGCTCATCTCAATAGTCTCTTGCACAGACCGCGGCACTACATGCTCCCTCATCTCAAAACTCGCCATCCGACGTAAACTTCCACTTCGAATGCCTCAATCAACCCAAGGCTCGGCCTATTCAGCCTATTCGGAGGGCCCGCCATCACGGTAAATGGTAAATGGTCACATTTTTATATAGCGCCTTTCTACCTGCTTTAGGCACTCAAAGCGCTTTACATCAAGGAACCAGTCACCCATTCACACTCTCATTCATACACCAGTGTACGCTGACACTGGAGGCAAGGTGGGTGAAGTGTCTTGCCCAAGGACACAACGACAGTGGGCACCTGCGGGATTCGAACCGCCGACCCTTTGGTCACAAGACGACCCGCTCTACTCTCTGCACCACCGTCTCTGCTGCCCTCGTCGGAGGGCCCCGCTGTCTCTATCTCCGCCGCCTCGTTGGAGGGCCCCGCGTCTCTATCTCTGCCGCCTCGCGGAGGGCCCCGCGTCGCTATCTCTGCCACCCTCGTCGGAGGGCCCCACTGTCTCTATCTCTGCACTGTCTCTATCTCTGCCGCCCTCTTTGGAGGGCCCCGCTGTCTCTATCTCTGCACTGTCTCAATCTATGCCGCCCTCGCCGGAGGGCACCCCGGCACAATCTATGCCGCCCTCGCCGGAGGGCACCACGGCACAATCCATGCCGCCCTCGCCGGAGGGCACCACGGCACAATCCATGCCGCCCTCGTCGGAGGGCCCCGCCGCTTCTGCCTCTACTCTCGGCGGCTCCATCACGGAGGTACTTCCGGCCCCTCGCCGGAGGGTCCTTCCAGCTCCCTCGCCAGAGGGACTTTCCAGCTCCCTGGCCGGAGGGACTTTCCAGCTCCCTCGCCGGAGGGACTTTCCTGCCCCCTCGCCGGAGGGACTTTCCTGCCCCCTCGCCGGAGGGACTTTTCTGCTCCCTCACCGGAGGGACCTTCCATCTTGCCATACAGTTCCGCTTAGACCCCGGCTACCTCTTTTGGGGGAAGATGCTGGCCATCATCATCAACACCAGGCAGTCCGTATCGTTCGGCCATCTTCCGCCGGAGTCTGAGCCCCAATCTCAATTAAGTTCGACAAAACTTTCTAACGCAACACGTCTCTGCGAGTCTTTTCAGGTTGAAATGAAGCTTGAGCACAAATTCAACCTGGAGACGTATCTGCAGCCTTCACTCATCTTTCACGGCTGCCTTCACCAGCATTCAATCACGGCCCCATCGCAAGCGCGCTTTCGCATCAGCAATCAGCGCAGCGCTGTCCCGCTCAGCCATTCACAGTCCAGGATCCCTTTCATAAGCTCCCCGGTCAATCACTCGGAGTTTCACAGTGTGCAGCGACCCTCCTCCGCCCCTCCTCCTCCCGGGCTTGGCCCTTCACATCTACGCGCATCGGGTCCCGTTATACCACCACCAGGTCCAGGCTCCGGGGGAAGATGCTGGCCATCATCATCAACACCAGGCAGTCCGTATCGTTCGGGGGTCTGAGCCCCAATCTCAATTAAGTTCGACAAAACTTTCTAACGCAACATGTCTCTGCGAGTCTTTTCAGGTTGAATTGACTTTAGACGCTGCACAGCGCCCTCTCTTGGCAGTGGTGTCATTCATGGTGAAGTGGTGGAAGTAGTGGAGAAGTACAAATATCTTGGTTCTTGGATGGACAACAAGTTGCTGTTTGATGCAAATACAGACACCATTTTTAAATGCAGTCAGCAGAGGATCTTTTAAGCAAACTGAACTGTTTTAATGTAAACAAAAGGATTATCTGCTATTGTTTGCTGGTTCAAGGGTTTGTCTGTGAAAGATAAAAATAAACTGCAAAAACATTGTCAAAATCTGCTCTAAAATCATTGGAGTTAAACAAAGAGACCTACAGTCTCTAAGGGAGGAGCAGGCGCTAAAGAAGGCTAGGAGTGATTATTGTTTATCTCAACCTTGTTATTATTGTTTACCTCAATCTTGTTATTATTGTTAACCTCAACCTTGTTATTATTTTTGCCTCAACCTTGTTATTATTGTTTACCTCATCCTTATTATTATTGTTTACCTCAACCTTGTTATTATTGTTAAGATCAACATTGTTATTATTGTTAACCTCAACCTTATTGGCCTGTTATTACGTTATCGGCTTATTGCATTTTGAAACTGGCCAAATGTATTACGTTATTGGCCCTTGTTACATTATTGGCCATTCTTTTTGCCCTGGGGCCCCAGCAAGTCTGTTGACAGCCCTGGCTTTTACATTGATCTGAATAAAACAGGTACCGTATGTCAATGCACCAGTCCAAGGCTACTGCAGTGAACATAAAAAGAGAAAATCACAGAAATTCTCAATAAACACAGGGAGTAAGTGTGCAGGGTTTTTCTATTGTTCATGTAGTAAATGTGTCCCCTAGCCTCCTATGGACAAGTGTTGCAAATTAGCAGTTTTGCACTAAAAACAATGTATTCGGTTTGTCCAATGCTATTGTTATGTCCATATCAAATTAAAATAAATAACACTAAATATTCAAATGGTGTAATTCATTTTCAATGTTGACCGATTCTGAAGGTCTAATAAACAACTTCAAGGGAGGAATACATTTGTGTAGCTTGTGGATTGTCAAATCAGAGTGTTTGTGTCTGTCATCTGATTTGCATATTTATGACCTCACGTTAGTATTATAAATGCCGACAAGTGAGCAATGAGCGATACATCCGATACAGTTTCACAGAGGAGATTTTTTAATGTCCTTTTTTTTAATATGATGTTGGATTGTATCTCTTTTGTGCTGTGGTTTTGCTGTGCACTCACATTTGGGCTATGGGGTCTGGGGATGGGATTGCAGGATTTGGAAACAGTGCGCTGCTGGACTTGGAGAACAAACCACAATCTGCCTCTGTCACAGGATGGAGATATAGTCATAGGTGGAAGCATCACTCTCCATTATGAAACTCCAGCTATTGATAATGTCTATAAGCAAGTACCACAATACAATTGTAAAGGGTAAAATACCACTACTTAGCTATTTGGATCATTTAGGATTTGCTCATCCCAATTTTGACTTTTTTTTCTCTTTTATGTTTAGAAGTTTACTACTATATCCTTTACAGAATTTTTATGCAATGATCTATGCTGTGGAGGAAATAAACCGTAATAAAAGGCTGCTGCCCGGTCTAAAAGTGGGTTATCAAATTTTTGATAATTGTTTCAGAGCCTCTTGGGCTCTTCAAGATGTTCTGTCTTTTGTTGGAGGAGAAGCAACAAGCTGCACATTTGTGAACAAATCTGCTACTTTCAAATTCAACAAACAAGGTGATCAAAAGAAAGTAATTTTTTGTGTAAAGTGATCCTCAAAATACACTGAGACAATAGTAACCAATAACATTGACAGCCAACAAGTGCGACTTAAACTAAACACATGTTTAAAGCAAATTGCTCAACAACAGAAATTACACTTTTAATTTGATTTTCACATTTCCTGAGCCTTTTAGTTTTGAAGGTTATTTTCTTCACTTTTCGTCACTTACCGTATAAATTATCCAAAGTTACAAGGAAATATTTTTTTAAATGACTAGACTTTACATTAATGATCACAACTGTGAATATGCAATGCAAAAATGCAAGTATAATGCCGTAATGCCAGCTTGAATATATTATTTCCACAGTTAAAAGTTTTATTCCCATTATTATTGGAGGTGCATCGTCAGGTGGAAGTAGGATGCTGTCAACAATCCTGGGACCATTGTCTGTGCCAGTAGTAAGTGAAGTATCACTATGTCATGAAGAGCTGTGAGCTTTTATACATTGGAAATGATGTGTATAATGCTCTTTTAGATCAGCTATTTGGCAACTTGCCCCTGCCTCAGTGACAGACGACTGTATCCTAACTTCTTCAGGACAATCCCAAGTGATATATATCAAGCTCGCACTCTGGCCCAGCTGGCCAAGCATTTTAAGTGGACTTGGATCGGAGCTGTGGTGCAACAAGATGATTATGGGCTTGGAGCAGTAAAGGTGTGTAGTTTGACAAAATACTAATACATACAAGACTTATATACTCCATTCATTTTTTAGGAGTTTCATAAAGAGACTGAGGGTTTTGTGTGTTTGGCTTTTCTGAGAACTGTCAGAGGAGACAATATAGTAACAGACGCCAGAGAAGCTGCTCTCACCATTCAGGCCTCAACTGCTAAAGTCATTATAATCTTTGCCTGGTCCAATGTCGTCACGGAACTGTTTGTGCAACTTGACAGAATTAATGTAAGAAGTAATTAACAAAAATAACATAAAAGATTGTGTAATTAAAGTCAATGTATATTCTGCTGGTATGACCTTGCGACAGGTGACTGACAGACAGTTTCTGGCCAGTGAGGCCTGGAGCACTAGTAGTGATCTCCTCCAACATCCGGCCACTTCCAGAGTCGCTCGTGGTGTTTTTGGTGTGGCCATTCGAAGTTCCACTATCGATGGATTTGAAGCATACATCAGAGGTTTACATCCATCTCAGCATCCAGACAATGAGTTCTTAAGAGAGTACTGGGAAAAGAGTTCGGCTGTGCTCCTGTGTCTTCATCCTCCACTTCTCTTCCTCCCTGCAATGGGACAGAGTCACTGTATGGGGTGCACAGTCACTTTACTGACATGTCCCAGTTAAGGGTCACATATAATGTATATCTAGCAGTTTATGCAGCAGCTCATGCCCTCCACAGTCTTTTGTCCTGCCCCAACACTGACACCTCTACATCCAACTGCTCCTCTGCTCACCAGGTCACACCAGCACAGGTAGGTCAAGATGCACTTTGTGGTGAAAATACTGGCTGAATATAAAGATGTTTTTCACTTGGTGTATTTTGCATTCAGCTTCTTGAGCACTTGAGCAGAGTGAACTTCACAACACCTCAGGGCGAGAGGTTTTATTTCCAAGGAGGGGATATTCCAGCTAAGTATGACCTGGTCAACTGGCAGAAGAGCCCTGAAGGGTCACTAAGACCTTTACTCATTGGGAAAGTGGATGGCTTTGACATTGATCTGAATGAAACAGGAATTCAGTGGAGTACAGGATCAAGCCAGGTTATCAATACATAATGTGGCATCAACAATATTTTCATTTTTGTTTTGTTTTGTCAGTTGTAGAATATTTATTCGTAGTCATTTATGTATAAAGTTTATAATTTTGGTACACATAGGTGCCTGTTGCTGTTTGCAGTGTAAGCTGTGCTCCAGGGACACGGAAGGCAGGGAAAAAAGGAAAACCATCCTGCTGCTTTGACTGTATCCCTTGTGCAAGTGGAGAAATAAGCAACAAAACAGGTACATTTCCTTCTTTCTTCTTTACTTTAATGATCTATTTTGTCTTTTTGTACCAACTGGTTACATTTCCTTTTTATGGAAAGATTCTTTAAATTGTCACCGTTGTCCTCCTGAATACTGGTCAAATGCAAAAGGAACAGTCTGCATCCCTCGACAGCAGGACTTTCTGTCCTTTGATGAAACTCTGGGCATCACTCTGACAACAGTGGCTTTGTTTGGAGCTGTAGTGACCACAGCAGTCTTTGTAGTTTTTCTTTACTACCGACAAACACCCATGGTACTTTTACAGTCAATCACTTTCATGACTTGATATGAGTAAATAATAATCTTCCCCTTTTTTTCAGGTTCGAGCGAACAACTCAGAGCTGAGTTTCCTTCTTCTAGTGTCCTTGAAGCTGTGCTTCTTGTGCTCGCTGGTGTTCATTGGTCGACCATCTGTCTGGTCCTGTCGTTTCCAGCAGGCAGCGTTTGGCATCAGTTTTGTACTTTCTATTTCTTGTCTGCAAGTCAAAACAATGGTTGTTCTAGCAGCTTTCCGCTCTGCACGACCTGGTGCTGGGATGTTTGTTAAATGGTTTGGTCCAACAAACCAGAGGGGCAGTGTGTGCCTGCTCACCAGTATGCAGGTGAAAAATGTTCCTACCATTTGGTTTTTATTTAACTTTCAAACCAAAACTAAAACACATTTTATATAGATCATAATCTGTATTGTGTGGCTGAGTGTCAGTCCTCCAGAGCCTCACCTGGACCTGAGTGTCCAGGGGCCAAAGGTGACTCTGGAGTGTGCCATGGAGTCAGTGCTGGGCTTCTCTCTGGTCCTGGGATACATCGGCCTGCTGGCCTGCACTTGTCTCCTCTTGGCTTTTCTGGCTCGAAAGCTCCCTGACAACTTCAATGAGGCCAAACTCATCACTTTCAGCATGTTGATCTTCTGTGCAGTTTGGGTGGCCTTTGTCCCTGCCTATGTCAGCTCTCCAGGAAAATACTCAGTAGCTGTAGAAATCTTTGCCATTTTAGCCTCAAGTTATGGCCTATTGTTTTGCATATTTGCCCCAAAATGTTTTGTAATACTTTTAAGACCTGCCAAGAACACCAAGAAATATATGATGAAGTAAATGTAAAATAAGTTTACACTCTGATTATTATAATAATTATGACAATATTAATATTATTATAATATTATCATTGCTTTATTTTGGAATTTGGAATAACTTTTTAATATGAGTTATTATGAAAAAAGAAAAAAACAGGAAACTCTGTCATGAAAGTGGCAAGAAAGGAAAGGGATTGGAATTTCCCACCCCTTTAGAGAGATGTAAACGTGTCCAGACTTGAATGCCAATGTGGCAGGTAAAAGTGAGGACCGGGGGTATTGGGGTGCACAAACCAAGGAAGTGCAACAAGGTTCACTTCTATGTTTCAGTAAAATGACAAATTCCAAATGGCTCCCAATGTCCTTGTTATGAAATTCTTACGTGTACTACTAGATTTACATTTGCTAAAGCTTGTCCACACGAAGGGCCAGTTTTTTGTTTGAATGTTTTGTATCTAAATAGTCTAAGTCTAATGTGGGCCAGCATTGCTCTACTACAGTATAATACTCTGGAGTAAAGAGAATGACTAACACTCAAGCCTCTGAGACAACAGCCTTTGTCAACTATTACCCAATATACTGAACGTTGATTCATAAAAAAAATAAAAATAATTTCAACAAATTTTTACTATGTGTATTTTAACAAATCCATGCATGCATCTCAAATACACATATTTATTTTTGAAGTACAATTATTCAATTAATCATTTTAATTAATCTACAATAATCAACACATTTATTGTATATTTCTGTCAGCACACATGAATATGTCCTGTCACACAGGGTTGAAATAAAAACAGTTTCAAATCAAATCAAATCAAATTTATTTATATAGCACATTTAAAACAACTGCTGTTGACCAAAGTGCTTCACAAAAAGGTCTACAGTACAAAGTTTGTGTAATAAATTCATAAAGTTTCGTCTTCTCCAACATTCCCCATATGACAAGCAGGAATTTGGTTCAAGTCAGATCAATTGACCTTTCGCAAAACCACGCCCCAAACCGGTAATTGTCCAATCAGACATCCTAGCAACCTTACTATGAAGCTAGGTCCGTCATGCTGCAGATCTCCTATGCAAAACAATGGGACATACCAGCAATGAGCAATGAGCAGATACACTTTTTTTTTACTGCTAACCACCAAAAACCCACCAGACAAAGAAGAAGAAGCAAAATGGTGAGGCAATCTGCCTATGGAGGATGTAAATCGGACACTAGGTACCACAAGAGTGTGTCAGGGAGAGTCCAGTTATTCCCCTTCCCAAAGCGAAAACACAACCTAAGCACTGCCTACAATGGATCAAACAATGTGGACGGCCTTTGTGTGGCAGTATCGCCTGCTGAATTTATTACACAAAATGTTTGTTTTTTTATTATTGGCTATGTGCCATCGCGTTGCCCTATAAATAGCGCGTTGTGTAGGTTATGCGCCCTCTGACCTCTCACTTCCACCCCTGGTCTCTCGGCGATCCGGTTCGAGCGCTCCAGCATGTCTGCGCAGCATGTCGGCGCTGCTGGTACCGGGTGCACAGGTTGCGTCCAATCTTCCGGTGCTTGTGTGGGAGCTGCGGTAGTGCTACGTGTTGCTGGTCCGTAGCTATGGCGAAAGTCTAGGCTTCCGTCATTCTATTGGCAGTTCTTGATGTCTGCACTGCGGAGGTCCAACATCTGCTGTCTTGCCTTTGATCGTTCACCACTTGCTATAATATACCTTAAAATAGACTGTACATTAACTATCTGCACATTTTTAAGCTTCCAGAGCTTTCCAATCGGCCAAACATTTGCTGAGCTTCTAAATTAGAAATTACAGACTTAAACAATTAGTGTTTTTGTAATTAATCTAATTTTGGTTCAGGTAAATTGGTTCAGGGCATCAGTGAATGATCTTTCAGGAGTCAGGTTCAGTTTCTGTCTGTTAGCCTATTTAGAAAGAAATGCAAAATGTAATTCAAATGTCATTTTAATTTAGTGTAGAAAGGCCCAACCAGGGACTGGAGCTGATAATGAGCACTAGCAATAAGCTTCACCTCATGTAAATAATGTGGAGTCATTGGCCTCAGGCCTTTTTGTGACCTACAGTTAGATAATGGATGGTGCTTATATTTTTTACTATCAATGTTGCTGTAATTATTTGCAGTATTTTTATACAGTTCCATATTCTCTATTTTCAATGTAACTATGGATCATGTGTTCACACACGTGTCCCAAATAAAGATTACATTGATTGACATGATAATGTTGCTCTGAGAGAGAGTTGGAGAGAAAAGGCTCCTCACTTTACAGTTGTGACGCTTTTAAACACTAATTATGATGTGTTCGCTTTGCAAAGTCATAAAGGTAAAGATGGTAAAGGTGCTTATTGTCATGCTGCAGTGCTGTCACTTTTCCAGCACGTTTAGCTGAACAACTAAAGTTTTTCCCTCGCGTTCTGACAGTCTCCCACCTGTTTCAGAAGCTCCTCTCACAGTCCGCTGCTGTTAGTCCGTTTCTTTGTTGAGAAAAGTTGATAAGTCGTCTGCAAAAGCGCCGCATCTCCCTTCCCGTCTGATGTTGTCATTCTCGCATCCGCAGCGGCATTGGCGCTACCGCGCGGTGCCTCATTGGAAATGTAGTTCTAACGTGTTTAATGCAATTTACCGGCGGGCCGCATGTAATATAAATAAGAAATCATCTCGCGGGCCGCAAAAAATTATCTCGCGGGCCGCATTTGGCCCCCGGGCCACGTGTCTGAGACGCCTGACCATGAGCAACGAACTGGGACTACGAATGTGTACTCAAATAATGGACATTTTTGTGAAAGGAAATATTGGACATTTGGTACCTAAAGAAACGCCAACATGAAAATGAAATGTAAATACCTTTTTTTATGCCACAAAGTAAAATAAAAGAAAACCTCTTGTAATATGAATATTGCCTGCCTGTCATCATCTATCATAACGAACCTGTGGGCCTTGTACTTTGTTAGTCAGCACAAGTTAAATCTCCAGGTGAGACTCCTGGGGTGGCGTTGTGGCATTTAAAGCTAAAATCAAATCGAAGTTAACCCTCGCCTTGCCACATACGCCCAGCTAAATTTCTCCAAAATAAACAAGCAAATGTCTGCTCTAAGGTAAAGCAAGAGCCTATAGTTAGGCTAACACCTTAGCATGCTAACATCGTAGCTACTGACAGTCACATAATGTTACACAAACTGGCACTGGAGCTGTAACTTTAACTGCGGCGGTGAACTTTTACAAGCCTACAGTCGTCAGGCTTGTTTTTGCCTCCCTTTTTGATAAAAGTACTGTGTATTTTTTTCACGGACCTTATAACTGGCTGTAGCTGATTGTCATTGTGGCACCAGTAGGTTTAGCTAGCGTTAGCTTACTTTAGCGCACCGGAGAAATGCACGGAGAAATTTTCCTATTTTTAGAAATATTTCAAACATAAGAGGGTGCTTACCGGGCAGTGCAAGAGCACGACTGGTCCACAAGGCTGTGCTGTTGCATTTAAGGAAGAGATCAGGAGGTTTCTCTGATATTTCTGGAGACCTGTCTGTTTGCTGTAGTGTCAATAGTCCTATATCCTTCGTTGGATAGTTCTTGAATATACACTGCATACTGTAACCCCTTTTGCCTCAATCTGCACTGTAACAAATTTCTGTAGTTTCTACAGTATTTTTTTACAATAAGTAATTGGTTTTATAAATTACATAGTTTAACTGTATTTTGCAATGCATTATGGGAATTTTTTATTTTACAATAAGTAATAAGGTTTTAAACAGTAACATGTTGTGAAATTTCCAAATACCCTGTGCCGCCTGTAATAAGTTAGACTGAAGCTGTATTATTGGTCCTGTGTTGGAGAAAGTTGATTGCGGTAGTTTGGCACTTTACCTAACATCATGTAGGCTATAGCTAGCCTATTTCTTTCTTCAAGTATTATTAATATAGGCTTGGGCTATGTTAAATATGGGGACTTTTATGTAGATCGAGCGTGCTCACTTGTTAAATGGGTTGAGAACCACAGTTCAACTGTACGAGGTGCTGCGGCCCCCGCCACTCGTGTCTCCCGGAGAGCGGAGGGTGCACGGCCGAGCGGACTCCGAGTCTGCGGAGCCAAGCAGCCTCACCGGGCTGATCGACGCGGACAAAAGTTGGTTTGTAAGCACGAGTAGTAGCTAAGCTAACGTTGTTTGCTCGGTAAAGGCACCGCCTTTGACTCCATTCAGTCCCCATGTCGCTGCGGGTCCAGAGAGAGACGGGGAGGGGAAGCCGAGCGAGTGCACCTGTGCGCCCGCAGCAAAACAGCCCTCTCTCCCAGTCTCTCCAGTGCGTCACTGCAACATCTCCGCAACTAAAGTGTCAGTATGTTAAAATCATTAACTTTGTAAACAGGACGAGATGACCAGCCTCTCTCTTCCCTCAGCTTGTCTCACCTCTCTTTTGTCCACTAACCTGACTCTATTTGGCGATATATCTGGACAGTTGTTTGCGTGCCTGTTCATATGAGCGTGCTTTCTTTGAGACGCACTCTGGAGTTAGGACGCAAGTTTCTTACTTTGGAGGAGTGGACAGTCTGTGATCGGCTCCCTGTCCGCACAAAGCAGAGTCCATTAGCCTATTTATTAATACTGATTTATCAAATCTGTTGGCCTGAAGGTGCTGCCGAAACGTTCCTCTCCTGATTACAGATTCACCAATTGCTTGACAAGTCTGTTAAGCAATTGATTAATGCCATTATGGCGCTAAGTACTAAGTGAATGTTAATATTTATGTGTCTGTCTTATGTGTCAGATTTGATGCTGTGTTGATGTGAAACCTACTAACTTCTTCTAACTTCTTTTCTTTCTTCTTTTCAGGACTTCCCTAAATAATCGCCATTCACCTGGCAATCAGGTAAAAATTTGTCTTTCTGTATTATACCCAGAAATGTATATTTCGGACTAAATTTGAGAATTTGTGTTCATTTTATTTTGACAATTTATTTGTTAATGTGAAACTCACTAATGTGAATCATCTTTTAACAGGACGGAGAACTAAATGGCCTGTGTACGTAAGTGTTTAGTTCTTAATATGTTATTATGTAACATATTTTTATTCCATTTAAGATTTCATGTTTATTTATATCTTACAGGTATTTCACTGGTTGGTGAAAGAACTCCACTTCCTGACTCTCTGAGACTAATAGTCTTAGGTAACACTATGCTAACATGTTCTACAGTATTTTGAAATACTCGCTTAATACAAGTCTCACAAGCAATTCAACAACTGAAAATGAATTATTCCTAAGGGGATGTCCTCACTGCCAACGACTGGAGGCTCAGTATTGAGGGTCGTGGTCTCTGTGCCTGGCAATGGCTTGATTCTTTGCTAAGCTTCTACAACTTCAATCTGCTGTACCTGGAACAAGCTGCAAAGGTACGTTTTAAAAAGATGGACAGTTACAGCACAGTGGTGCAGCAGTTAGTGCTGTTGCCTCACAGCAAGAAGGTCCTGTGTTTGATTCCTGGGCGGGGCCTTTCTGTGTAGAGTTTGCATGTTAAATGGTAACATCTATATAGTGGTTATCTACCTGCTTTAGGCACTCAAAGCACTGAACCAGTCGCCCTCTAGTTACAAAGCTACCCGCTTTACCATTTGCACCACTGCTGTCCCATGTTCTCCCCGTGTCTGAGTAGGTTTCCTCCAGGTGTTTCCCCTACCACTAAAAACATGTATAATAGAATCCCTTCTGGGGCCAGGATTCCCTTGAGAAAGAGATTCTTAATCTAAGCGGGACTTTCCTGGATAAATAAAGGTCAAATGAATGTTCAACACAACCTCCTCGGACCTGTGGTTCACTATTAATGTTCAGTATTAATTAATTCTTACCTATTTTCTTTTTCCTGGTGCTTCCACTCCTTTTATTTATTTATTTATTTTTGTTTTCTTGTTGGGGACAGTGCATGCTGAGCTGCCCAAATCAGTGTCAGTCATTTGTATGTTGTATTTGTTTTACATCCCCAAACTGTGATTGCCCCACAAAACATAATCCTACTGCCCTCTAGACTAGATACTAAAAAGATGTATGTAAAACTCAAATCACTTTCATTAATTGTTACTAACACGAATTACATTTTTATTTGAAGTTCAACAGTGAGAGGGAATGTTTTCATGCTGTTTGAAACTTATGCTTCGATTGTATGTGTTTGCAGATGTTTCGTCGGCCTGAATCCCACCACAGGAACAAAGACTGTGAGACTGTGAATTACAAACCAGAAAACGGGGAAAGTGAAAGAGAAGAGGAACAACGGCGTTCACCCATCCTGTTTCGTCCCTGCTAAAGAAGTTAATGGACTTTTGAATGGCAGCAAACGTGAGTCAGGTTAAGCCTGTTCTAGTCGTTTAGTTGTCAGAAATATTTGTTCAGTTTTTTTCTACTATTGGTTTGGTCATTGTTAAGACCTCATTCCATGTTCGGGTCGATCTTTATTTTTTTACCTTTCAAACTAGTAATTTCAAATAATTGGTTGGTTTTATAATTTCTTTAATCTTAAAACAAAACGTGTGAAAAAACAGAAGTCTATAAATTATGTATTGTTTCTTGGTTTTAACGGGGGAACAACAAGAAGCATGAAGGCGCAGCATCTTGGCTGTGCACAGTGACACATCCAGCTGTAGCCAAGACGGTGCATGTTCACTTCCTCTGTCTTTTTCTCCCGTCTAAATCAATAAACAATAAAAATGCCCCGTTTGATAGATGTCTGTTTTTTCGATTGACACATTTTTGTTTTAAGATAAAAAGACAATAAGACAAACCAATTATTTTGATTTTCACACAAAGAATGAAGCATATGAAGTACACACGGATTGACCTCATTTAGTTTTGTTATTCACCTTATTCCGAAAGTTCCCGTGGGCGCAGCCATGAATTGGCTGAAGATCAACCAAGAATTGGTTGATCTTCACTCGTATTAGATAGATAGATAGATAGATAGATAGATAGATAGATAGATAGATAGATAGATAGATAGGCAAGGCAAGTTTATTTGCAGAGCAGTTTTAAATTCTATTCGCTGAGTGACAGGAAGCCAGTGCAGAGACCGGAGCACTGGACTAATGTGGTCGTATTTCCTGGTTCTTGTCAGGACTCGAGCAGCAGCGTTCTGGATGTACTGCAGCTGTCTAACAGTGAGCAGGCTGTTACAGTAATCTAACCTGCTGGAGACAAATGCATGGATGAGTCTCTCTAAGTCTGGTTTTGACACTATTCCTCTGATCTTAGCAATGTTTTTCAGATGGTAAAAAGCTGATGACGTTATTGCTTTGATGTGGCTGTTTAAGTTCAGGTCTGAGTCCATGATTACTCCTAGATTTCTAACCTGATTTTTTGGTTTCAGAGCGAGAGACTCAAGGTGACTGATAACACTTTGTCTTTGTGTCTGTGGGCCAAAGACAATGATCTCAGTTTTGTCTGAGTTTAGTTGGAGAAAGTTGTTTTGCATCCACAAACTGATCTGTTCGATGCAGTGACAGAGTGTATCTACAGGCCCATGTTCACCTGCCGTCAGTGACACATAGATCTGAGTGTCATCTGCATAGTTGTGGTACGACACATTGTTGCTGTTTATTAGCTGACCCAATGGAAGCATGTACAAGTTGAATAAGAGGGGTCCCAAGATTGACCCCTGGGGGACTCCACAGGTCATGGAAATTTTGTCTGAGACACAGTTGCCAATTTCGACAAAGTACGTCCTATCCTTGAGATAGGACTTGAACCAGTTTAGAGCAGTACCAGAGATTCCCACCCAGTTTTCTAACCTGTGAAGTAAGATCCCGTGGTCCACTGTGTCAAAGGCAGCGCCTTTGAAGAAGAAGAAGAAGAAGAAGAAGAAGAAGAAGAAGAAGAAGAAGAAGAAGAAGAAGAAGAAGAAGAAGAAGAAGAGTAGTATCTGTAGTCTGTTCATTACTATTCACATGGTGTCTCCTGTCCCACTCCCCCTTGGGAGTGTCTGTCTAGATCGCATGGAGGAACCCGGCTGAACGGAGGGACCCTGCCCACTGGATTGACAACAGGGACTGGATGGTCTCGATCCTGGCCCTTCTGCTGAGGGGATCCCATCGGCCTGGGTCTCTATAGCCTGTCCGTCCATGGGAGTGGATCTTTCCAGCCTGTGGTTCTCCCCGAGGTTTCTCGTTTCTCCCACCGGGTTTTTGAGTTTTTCCTTGCTGTGCTGGAGAGTCTAAGGACAGGGGACACCCGCGCCGCTCGTCGCCACTGCTGACGCTCATTTGGACATTATGTTTGCCTGGATACTTGACTTAAATGTTGTAATCTGTAAAGCACTTTGTGATGCCTTCGGTATGAAAAGCGCTTTATAAATAAAGTTTGATTGATTGATTGAAGAAGAAGAAGAGCTTTATTTATAGAACGCCTTTCACAGACATGGTCACAAAACACTTTACATGAGACAATTGTAGATTTTATCGATATAATTATAAAATCACACTAAACTCACTAAACCAAATTGCACATTAATTTGTCAAAATCAAACCTTAATTCCACAATAATAACATTTGTAATGACAATTTGTAACCACAGTATGTCATTGCAACGCACTCTCATTTCTTTTTCCACACAAAACACATGTAAATGCATTGTTGTTTATGTCATTTGATTCACACTGAGACCTATTTCAAAGTCCTGAATACCATTATGTTAATAAGTCCGGGACATCCAATGTGAGGTACAGTCAGAGGAGGGACAGGTGTTCGGAAAGCCTTTATAGACACAGATATTCCCACATGAAGCACTTTCAGCCATTATGAGTTACAGTGCTATATTCTTGAGTTTAAAGCTGGTTCTTTATGATGTGCCTTCTCCACTCTGTCTAAATGTCAATACCACAGACCAGGATTCTTCTGTTGTATGCAAGGCCAAGGGCTCTGCTCTAGCCCCAGCCTTCTCTATGGAGGGGGACTACCTCACGGGGGATTTTTTCTATTCATTACTACAGTATGCACACAGTCATTAATAACTATACAAGCAATCCTGAACCACTGCGATGCACAGGGAGGTAAATCTACTTTGTTGCATGCTATGCTATGTTTGTGTGGGACTAATTCTGAGATTTGATGTGAAACTTGTCAAAATATTTGTTGTTACGATTGATGTTCATTTTTGAAAGATACACAAACTCTTCTTCTTATTATTATTATTATTATTATTATTATTATTATTGTTTACCTCAACCTTGTCATGATTGTTACCTCAACCTTGTTATTATTGTTTACCTCAACCTTGTTATGATTGTTTACCTCAACCTTGTTATTAAGCTCAACCTTGTTATTATTGTTAACCTCAACCTTGTTATTATTGGCCTGTTATTACGTTATCGGCTTATTACATTTTGAAACTGGCTAAATGTATTATGTTATTGGCCATTGTTACGTTATTGGCCATTGTTACATTATTGGCCGTTCTTATGTTATCGGGTCCTACAGGGCCAATGTGGAACTTTTTGCCCCAGGCCCCAGCAAGTCTGTTGACAGCCATGGCTTTGACATTGATCTGAATGAAACAGGTACAGTATGTCAATAAGGTGCACAAGTCCAAGGCTACTGCAGTGAACATAAAAAGAGAACATCATAGAAATTCTCAATAAACACAGGAAATTGGAGTAAGTGTACAGGGTTTTTCTATTGTACATGTAGTAAATGTGTCCCCCTAGCCTCCTATGGACAAGTGTTGCAAATTAGCAGTTTTGCACTAAAAACAATGTATCCGGTTTGTCCAATGCTATTGTTATGTCCCTAACAAATTAAAATAAATAAATAAACACTAAATATTCAAATGGTGTAATTAATTTTCAATGTTGAATGATTTTGAAGGTCTAATAAACAACTTCAAGGGAGGAATACATTTGTGTTGCTTGTGGATTGTCAAATCAGAGTGTTTGTGTCTGTCATCTGATTTGCATATTTATGACCTCATGTTAGTATTATAAATGCCGACAAGTGAGCAATGAGCGAAACATCCGATACAGTTTCACAGAGGAGCTTTTTTAGTTTCGTTTTTTTAAACATGATGTTGGATTGTATCTCTTCTGTGCTGTGGTTTTGCTGTGCACTCACATTTGGGCTATGGGGTCTGGGGATGGGATTGCAGGATTCGGAAGCAGTGCGCTGCTGGACTTGGAGAACCAACTACAATCTACCTCTGTCACAGGACGGAGATATAGTCATAGGTGGAAGCTTCAGCCTCCATTACGGAACCCAAGCTATTGATAATGTCTATAATCAAGTACCACAATACAATTGTACAGGGTAAACTACCACTACTTAGCAATTTGGATCATTTAGGATTTTCTCATCCCAATTTTGACTTTTTTCCCCCTCTTTTGTGTTTAGACGTTTACTATTATATACTTTACAGAATGTTTATGCAATGATCTATGCTGTGGAGGAAATTAACCGTAATAAAAGGCTGCTGCCCGGTATGAAAGTGGGTTATCAAATTTTTGATAATTGTTACATGAACT
This sequence comes from Neogobius melanostomus, assembly GCA_007210695.1. NCBI lineage: Eukaryota > Metazoa > Chordata > Actinopteri > Gobiiformes > Gobiidae > Neogobius > Neogobius melanostomus. Next base: position 219,891 of record VHKM01000934.1, on the reverse strand, counting down.
CTTGGGCTCTTCAAGATGTTCTGTCTTTTGTTGGAGGAGAAACAACAAGCTGCACATTTGTGAACAACTCTGCTACTTTCAAATTCAACAAACAAGGTGATTAAAAGAAAGTAATTTTTTGTGTAAAGTGATCCTCAAAATACACTGAGACAATAGTAACCAATAACATTGACAGCCAATGATGTAACAAATGCAACAAGTGCAACTTGAACTAAACACATGTTTAAAGCAAATTGCTCAACAACAGAAATTACAATTTCCAATTTCTAATTGGATTTTCACATCTCCTGAGGCTTTTAGTTTTTGAGGTTATTTTCTTCACTTTTCGTCACTTACCGTATAAATTAGCCAAAGTTACAACAAGGATTTTTTTTTTTAAATGACTAGACTTTACATTAATGATCACAACTTTGATTATGCAATGCAAAAATGCAAATATAATGCCGTAATGCCTGCTTGAATATATTATTTCCACAGTTAAAAGTTGTATTCCCATTATTATTGGAGGTGCGTCATCAGATACAAGTAAGATGCTGTCAACAATCCTGGGACCATTGTCTGTGCCAGTAGTAAGTGAAGTATCACTATGTCATGAAGAGCTGTGACCTTATTATACTTTGGAAATGATGTGTATAATGCTCTTTTAGATCAGCTATTGGGCAACTTGCCCCTGCCTCAGTGACAGACGACTGTATCCTAACTTCTTCAGGACAATCCCAAGTGATATATATCAAGCTCGCACCCTGGCCCAGCTGGCCAAGCATTTTAAGTGGACTTGGATCGGAGCTGTGGTGATGCAAGATGATTATGGATTTGGAGCAGTAAAGGTGTGTAGTTTGACATAATACTAATACATACAAGACTTATGTACACCATTCATTTTCAGGAGTTTCATAAAGAGACTGAGGGTTTTGTGTGTTTGGCTTTTCTGAGAACTGTCAGAGGAGACAATATAGTAACAGACGCCAGAAAAGCTGCTCTCACTATTCAGGCCTCAACCGCTAAAGTCATTATAATCTTTGCCTGGTCCAGTGTAGTCACGGAACTGTTTGTGCAACTTGACAGAATCAATGTAAGAAATAATAAAATAAAATATAAAAGATTATGTAATTAAAGTCAATGTATATTCTGCTGGTATGACCTTGTGACAGGTGACTGACAGACAGTTTCTGGCCACTGAAACCTGGAGCACTAATGGTGATCTCCTCCAACATCCGGCCACTTCCAGAGTCGCTCGTGGTGTTTTTGGTGTGGCCATTCGAAGTTCCACTATCGATGGATTTGAAGCATACATCAGAGGTTTACATCCATCTCAGCATCCAGGAAATCAGTTTTTAAGAGAGTACTGGGAAAAAGAGTTTGGCTGTGCTCCTGTGTCTTCATCCTCCACTTCTCTTCCTCCCTGCAATGGGACAGAGTCACTGTATGGGGTGCACAGTCACTTCACTGACATGTCCCAGTTAAGGGTCACATATAATGTATATCTAGCAGTTTATGCAGCAGCTCATGCCCTCCACAGTCTTTTGTCCTGCCCCAACACTGACACCTCTACATCCAACTGCTCCTCTGCTCATCAGGTCACACCAGCACAGGTAGGTCAAGATGCACTTTGTGGTGAAAATACTGATTGAATATAAAGATATTTTTCACTTGGTGTATTTTGCATTCAGCTTCTTGAGCACTTGAGCAGAGTGAACTTCACAACACCTCAGGGCGAGAGGTTTTATTTCCAAGGAGGGGATATTCCAGCTAAGTACGACCTGGTCAACTGGCAGAAGAGCCCTGAAGGATCACTAAGACTTTCACTCATTGGGAAAGTGGATGGCTTTGACATTGATCTGAATGAAACAGGAATTCAATGGAGTACAGGATCAAGCCAGGTTATCAATACATAATGTGGCATCAACAATATTTTCATTTTTGTTTTGTTTTGTCGGTTGTAGAATATTTATTCGAAGTCATTTATGTATAAAGTTTATAATTTTGGTACACATAGGTGCCTGTTGCTGTTTGCAGTGTAAGCTGTGCTCCAGGGACACGGAAGGCAGGGAAAAAAGGAAAACCATCCTGCTGCTTTGACTGTATCACCTGTGCAAGTGGAGAAATAAGCAACAAAACAGGTACATTTCCTTCTTTCTTCTTTATTTTAATGATCTTTTTACTCTTTTGTACCAACTGTTGATCTGGTTATATTTCCTTTTTATGGAAAGATTCTTTAAATTGTCACGGTTGTCCTCCTGAATACTGGTCAAATGCAAAAGGAACAGCCTGCATCCCTCGACAGCAGGACTTTCTGTCCTTTGATGAAACTCTGGGCATCACTCTGACAACAGTAGCTGTGTCTGGAGCTGTAGTGACCACAGCAGTCTTTGTAGTTTTTCTTTACTACCGACAAACACCCATGGTACTTTTACAGTCAATATCACTTTTATGACTTGATAAAAGTAAATAAAAATCTTCCCCTTTTTTCAGGTTCGAGCGAACAACTCAGAGCTGAGTTTCCTTCTTCTAGTGTCCTTGAAGCTGTGCTTCTTGTGCTCGCTGGTGTTCATTGCTCAACCATCAGTCTGGTCCTGTCGTTTCCAACAGGCAGCGTTTGGCATCAGTTTTGCACTTTCTATTTCTTGTCTGCAAGTCAAAACAATGGTTGTTCTTGCAGCTTTCCGCTCTGCACGACCTGGTGCTGGGATGTTTGTTAAATGGTTTGGTCCAAGAAAACAGAGGGGCAGTGTGTGCCTGCTCACCAGTATGCAGGTGAAAAATGTTCCTACCATTTGGATTTTATTTAACTTTCAAACCAAAACTAAAACACCCTTTTTTTTGTAGATCATAATCTGTGTTGTGTGGCTGAGTGTCAGTCCTCCAGAGCCTCACCTGGACCTGAGTGTCCAGGGGCCAAAGGTGAGTCTGGAGTGTGCCATGGAGTCGGTACTGGGCTTCTCTCTGGTCCTGGGATACATCGGGCTGCTTGCCTGCACTTGTCTCCTCTTGGCTTTTCTGGCTCGAAAACTCCCCGACAACTTCAATGAGGCCAAACTCATCACTTTCAGCATGTTGATCTTCTGTGCAGTTTGGGTGGCCTTTGTCCCTGCCTATGTCAGCTCTCCAGGAAAATACTCGGTAGCTGTAGAAATCTTTGCCATTTTAGCCTCCAGTTATGGCCTATTGTTTTTCATATTTGCCCCAAAATGTTTTGTAATACTTTTGAGGCCTGAAAGAAATACTAAGAAACACCTCATGGCCAGATAACAAACCCTAAAATATAAACAAATACAATTATATTCTCATCAAGTATATTAGAACATTCTGTATATTGCTTACTAGATTTCCATAGCCTGGCATCCAGAATGGTACCGCTTCTGCTGAACTGTAATGAATCTGTGTAATCACAATTGTTGATTTGCGGTCACGTGTTGTACGCGAGCAGCGTCACGCTTTGGATGCGGAAGTCCCCTCGATAACAATCTACATGCGGCGCCCAGGAATGCCAAGGTTTTTTTTTTTCTAATCAGCGGTAAATGACCAAAAACACAACGGCAGTAGGTGAGTTTCGTGATTCATAATTCTGTTGGAATATTAATGCAAAATGCCACTGACTGCCCTTCGCTAGTTTACTTCGCTTCCTGTTTGCTTGTGTATGTTACGCTGCAGAAATCAACTTGAGAAGATTTACATAGACCTTTGTAACATTGTTCAATCTAATGAAAACATTTTTGTTATTATGAAAATTAAATTACATGAAAGAGAACCTCTCAGTTCATCTTTGTACACAACTAATAGCAAGTCCCTACAGTGATGGTATTTACATTCTTAGGCTACAGATATGTTGACCCATACAGTGCCTTGCGAAAGTATTCGGCCCCTTGAACTTTTCGACCTTTTGCCACATTTCAGGCATCAAACATAAAGATATAAAACTGTAATTTTTTGTGAAGAATCAACAACAAGTGGGACACAATCATGAAGTGGAACGAAATTTATTGGATATTTCAAACATTTTTAACAAATAAAAAACTTTAAAAAATTATTCAGCCCCTTTACTTTCAGTGCAGCAAACTCTCTCCAGAAGTTCAGTGAGGATCTCTGAATGATCCAATGTTGACCTAAATGACTAATGATGATAAATAGAATCCACCTGTGTGTAAGCAAGTCTCCGTATAAATGCACCTGCTCTGTGATAGTCTCAGAGGTCAGTTTAAAGCACAGAGAGCATCATGAAGAACAAGGAACACACCAGGCAGGTCCGAGATACTGTTGTGGAGAAGTTTAAAGCTGGATTTGGATACAAAAATATTTCCCAAGCTTTAAACATCCCAAGGAGCACTGTGCAAGCGATAATATTGAAATGGAAGGCGTATCAGACCACTGCAAATCTACAAAGGCCCGGCCGTCCCTCTAAACTTTCAGCTCATACAAGGAGAAAACTGATCAGAGATGCTGGCAAGAGGCCCATGATCACTCTGGATGAACTGCAGAAATGTACACCTGAGGTGGGAGACTCTGTCCATAGGACAACAATCAGTCGTATACTGCACAGCTCTGGCCTTTATGGAAGAGTGGCAAGAAGAAAGCCATTTCTTAAAGATATCCATAAAAGTGTCATTTAAAGTTTGCCACAAGCCACCTGGGAGACACACCAAACATGTGGAAGAAGGTGCTCTGGTCAGATGAAACCAAAATCAAACTTTTTGGCAACAATGCAAATCGCTATGTTTGGCGTAAAAGCAACACAGCTCATCACCCTGAACACACCATCCCCACTGTCAAACATGGTGGTGGCAGCATCATGGTTTGGGCCTGCTTTTCTTCTGCAGGGACAGGGAAGATGGTTAAAATTGATGGGAAGATGGATGGAGCCAAATACAGGACCATTCTGGAAGAAAACCTGATGGAGTCTGCAAAAGACCTGAGACTGGGATGGAGATTTGTCTTCCAACAAGACAATGATCCAAAACATAAAGCAAAATCTACAATGGAGTGGTTCACAAATAAACATATCCAGGTGTTAGAATGGCCAAGTCAAAGTCCAGACCTGAATCCAATCCAGAATCTGAGGAAAGAACTGAAAACTGCTGCTGACAAACGCTGTCCATCCAACTTCACTGAGCTCGAGCTGTTTTGCAAGGAGGAATGGGCAAATATTTCAGTCTCTCAATGTGAAAAACTGATAGAGACATACCCCAAGCAACTTACAGCACTAATCGCAGCAAAAGGTGGCGCTACAAAGTATTAACTTAAGGGGGCTAAATAATTTTGCACGCCCAATTTTTCAGTTTTTTATTTGTTAAAAATGTTTGAAATATCCAATAAATTTCGTTCCACTTCATGATTGTGTCCCACTTGTTGTTGATTCTTCACAAAAAATTACAGTTTTATATCTTTATGTTTGATGCCTGAAATGTGGCAAAAGGTCGAAAAGTTGAAGGGGGCCGAATACGTTCGCAAGGCACTGTACATGTCAATTGCATCAGATAGATAGATACAGTAGATCAGTACACTACACGCACGAGGTGCACAGTCCTCTAGCGAACTATTCACCTCCGCCATTTGCGAGAGGGCGTCACTAGAGGAGGTGAATGCTCTGATGGGAGCAGGAGCACCGCTGATATTCATTTCCTCATTTATATCACACTGCCTTGTGTTCTTCCTTAAGCCTTAGGCTCTCACAGGTCAAACAAAAAAACTTTATTAACCCCATTGTGAGCTAAACAATGTTCATGTCTCGAGTGAGAAAGAGCTACAGCTGTACGCTGTTGTCGATCTGGTTGGAGGAAAAAACTTCCCCAGTACTTCCCATTTAAATGCGCTAAGACTGGAGTGGCAAGATCAGAAAGTGCGCTCCTACTCAGCGCAAAATGTTGCGCTATAGTCTGTGCTTTGAGTCACAAGATCGGGCCCTGTGTCATTTAGAAAACAACAATAAACAAATAATTAAAGCCGCAAGCGGCGATGTAGGCCCTCGCACCTGGCGCATCCCCTCCTTGCGACCGCCCCCCCTTGCTACCGCCCCCGCTCTCGCCCAAACCTGCTCTCCCCTCGTTTTCACACACAACCTGTGTGCTCTCTGCTAACTCTTGCTCCGGCCCGCCTTTCCGTCGTTAGACTCCGGCCTTACTCTTGCCCCAGGTATCTCTGGTGCAAGCCCACTCTTGCTTCATTCTCAGGACCCTGGCCTCATGCTTGCCGCAGCAGTGCTTTTAACTCGTTCTATAGTTGAAATACCTTCTATGGCCAGTGAACTGCAATACTCGGGAGAAGCCAGCAGGCAAAACAGCATCTGAACAGATGTGCCAAATTACACAGAAGTCCTTTTTGCGTCCTTCTATTTGTAGTATAGGCACCGATTCCGTGAGTACTGCAGGGCTGGAGCACCCACTCGAAGCTTTGGGCTTACAGGCGAATTTGCCATGATTACAAAATGATTCAATAAATATAGCCAAACCTGTAAAGCTGTTACTCAGTGTTCAGCAAATACAAGAGCACGCGGAGGTACCTAATATACATGTACACAAGCACAGCAAATGTTATAGCCGAACTGACAAATATCTTATGAAACGCCTTGTAATCATGTAGTCTAGGCTCGGACAATGTGTGGGTCATTTCCCCGTTTTTAATGAGGGTGGGACCATAGGCGCCGATTCAGGTTCTTCCCAGTAGGTACCGAGTCACAAAAAAAACAACAACAACTTAATCTTATGAAACACTTGCACTCGTGTATTTACAGAAAACTGAATTACAGTTCAGGCTATATTTATTGAAACATTTTGTAATTAGGGCTAATTCCCTGGGCGCCCAAAGATCTGAGAAGGTGCTCCAGCCCCGCAGAACTCTCGATAGATGAAGGAATATTTTGGTGAGACCCATATAGTACGAGGAACACACAGAGAGACGGACAGGAAACAGCCTTTCTGAACTTTCTTTGATTGTACAGTCCAAAAAAGCTGAATTTGGAGCCAAAACGTCCAAATTGAATCTTCTTTCTGTAACAGAGGGGTAGTATAAATACGTACGAGTCTAAAACTGTGGCTTTTGTGAATAAAGGGGGAATTTGGGAAAATTGACGAATTTCAGGACAACTCTGACAGACGCCAACATGCTGCAAGAATAAGAACTCTGGCTATTTTCACGGAGGATGGGCGGGCCACTTATTAAGCCACTTGCCAATTGACAGTCAAAATGGCCGACTCCCTGTGTGTCCGAGTGTGGCGCTCTAATTCAGGTTTTGGTTTGTCCTTATGTCCCCTTTCACTGTGCCAAAGGGTTTGAGCCTATGTCAAAAAATGTGCATTTTCATTTGAATAGGGGTCAACTTTGAGGGGGCGCTGTCGAACCATTTTGTTTTGGGCGTGGCCAATATGTCAATTTCCATCCATTTTCATGCCACCCGAATGTCACCGCCAAATTTGGTGAGTTTTCTGTGACATTTAGTGGGTCAAAAATGCGCTCGTTCACGGAGAAAATTTTTAGAAAACCAAAAACAATAGTCCCTTGCCGGGGACTACGTCCGGCTCAGGCCTAAATATAAAGAGAATAAAGCAAGATAGAGGCATGTTGTAATATATTTTTGTGTTTGTTTTAATGTGTAGAATATACCTGCCACGTGTCATATAAATCGTACAAACTAAAATTTTCAAGGTATAGATAGGGGGCGCTATAGTGGTGAGCACTGTGCAGTTATTGAGCTCTATGAATTCAGACCGTAAGAGGCCTTATGTCAGCCAAAAATGATCCAGATTGGATAGAGCGCATGCCTGCGAGGTGTTGTGAAATTTACAGGAAAAAGGCATGTTTTTAGTGGGGCGCCATTTTAAAACCAGAGGTTGAATGAAGAAAAGCTGAATGTTTTTTGTAGCCCTGTTTCTCTAGAGTCCGTTAAGCCAGGAGTGAGCTTATTCTGCTGGAAAAGCAGGGACTAGTTTGTGGGGCCACATTATACCGGTTTTAAAAAGTTTTTTTTAAATGGTTTTTAATGTTTTCTTAAGGCGAGACACGGCAGGTGAAAGTATTGATTTTTCACGCAGTGGTCGAAGTGGAGATTGTTTTATCTATTTTCCTCCCTTTACATCTTAGTTTTCATGTCAGAGTATAAAAATGACAAAACTCACCCCGCATGATGCTTATTTTATGATGATTTGTCTGCTTGCGAGGCGGCGGTAACGCCTAAGTAGCAGCTGCGGCGCGTCGAAAGACCGCTCTCCCGCGGGTATTCATTCACAAATATTGACAGATTTTACATCCACGTGTGCTGCGAAGGGATCCCCGTGATGACGCTATCACCCAAATATGGTATTTTTCCTTCTGGGAGACGCCTGATGCAGAAGAGCCAGAGAAGGTTCCGCGCATGCGCACTCCCTACAAAACTTCAGGGCTTGTTTTCTCTGAATGAGAGAAGGCCCCACTCGGGCAGCGGGTGAGCCCTTATAGTCGCTCATACAGGCGACAATATTTTGAAGGTTTTTTCAGAGGTTTTTTTTAATATCTAATTCCTAGCCTGATTTATTCAGCTTTGAACCCAAAAAAAAAAGGGCGGAATTTGAGTTTTTACAGATTTTTTCACTTATGATTAGTTAATTGAAAAACTAAACAATATATCCAAAATCCCCTCTGAAAAAATCTTAGTTACTAATATGTCAATAAAATGAAACCATACATTTTAATCTGGCTCAATCCATTTTTTTTTATTTCGTTGCCCAAATATAGGCAATTTTGGCCATTTTCATGTACAAAATGTCTTATTTTTATATGAAAACATAAAATGACAGAAAAAATGCAATACATTTTTTTCTCATATTTATATCAGTAATGTTCAGCAAAAGTTTCAAATTGATATCTCTACATTTATTTATTTTCCCTATTCACCTGCAGTGTCTCGCCGGTCTGCGATCTTGGCCCGTCTGCTGAGGGACTCCCATCGGCTCTGGGTCTCTATAGCCTGTCCGTCCATGGGAGTGGATCTCTCCTTCTGTGGTTCTCCCCAAGGTTTCTCTTTTCTCCCACCGGGTTTTTGAGTTTTTCCTTGCTGTGCTGGAGAGTCTAAGGACAGGGGACACCCACGCCGCTCGTCGCCACCCACTGCTGATGCTTATTTGGACATTATGTTTGCGTGGATACTTAATTCACCTGAACTTTACATTGTCTTATTCACTGCTCTGTTTTATTGCCTTAATGTTCGGTACAGCCCTATGAGGCAACTCCTGTTGTGATATTGGGCTATACAAAACCATTGATTGATTAATGGTCTTGGTCCTTATCTTTCAGAACTACTTTTATCTTTTAAACTTGCCCCTGCGCTCCTCCGGCAGAGGTCTCCTATTTATTCCTAAAGTCAACAGATTAACAAATTGTAAAACACCTGTATTACTATATCAAATCAAATCAAATCAAATCAAACTTTATTTATAAAGTGCTTTTCATACAAAATGTAACACAAAGTGCTTTACAGTGCTTACAAAATCATTAAAATAGTCCCACCTGCAAATATACATAAATAGCAACAACCCCTTACCTCCCCCCACCCCACCCGCACACACAGACACATATACATAGAGACAGCACAGCTGTTAAAAGTCTTTAATAAAAATGGACATAAAGTGGGGTACATAAGGCTGAGTACAGATGAACCGAAAGAGGAAACACCATCCAAGGAGCCGTCTACACCGAGAGCAGCCCATCGGCCACAGCCACAGAGCGCCAACACAGGGCGCCCAGACGAGGTGTAGGAGAGACGTCCAACCTCCATCCAGGCACCCACAGGAGAGCGCCCGCATGGCCACAGCCAACCGGCACTCCCGGGGCAGAGGGCTCCTCAGAGGAACCACTGGGAGAACATAAAAAATAAAAGATAAATCAAAAACAGCTAAAACTCGGCTAAAAGTGTGAAATAGCACAAGATTAAAAATAAATAAAAAAGAAAAAAAGAGTGGAACTAAAGAAATAATTGTATAGAACTAAAACAGATAAATAAAGTTAATATAAGTAAATATTACTTAAAAGCTAAACTAAAAAGGTGGGTCTTGAGCCTACTTTTGAATACATGAACGTTCTCTGCGGTCCTGAGCTCCTCCGGCAGGCCGTTCCAGAGACGAGGGCCGTAATACTGGAAAGACGCCTCGCCGTGAGTCTTTCTGTTGACTTTAGGAATAACTAGGAGACCCCTACCGGAGGAGCGCAGGGACTGCGAAGGCTCATAAGGTAAAAGCAGTTCTGAAAGATAAGAAGGACCAAGACCATTAAGACATTTAAAAACCATTAAAAGAACTTTAAAATCGATCCTGAAACACACGGGGAGCCAATGCAACGACTCTAAAACCGGTGTAATGTGGTCCCGCCTCCTGGTCTTTGTCAGGACACGAGCTGCTAAATTTTGTAAAAGTTGTAAACCTGAGATCCTCTTTTTGGGAAGACCAGAGAACAGGGCATTACTAAAAACAACTGCATGGTGCTCAAAAGTGGAGAATGGATCAAATAAAATAGGTTTGGTGGCAAGCGTGTTTGTACATATGGAAGCAGTGCCACCTCCCCTTTTTCCATTCCTCATTGAAAAAGCACTGCTAAAATTAGGTGGGGAGGCCTCAGCAAGAACCACGGTAGCATCTGCACCCAGCCAGGTTTCAGTTAAAAACAAACAATCAAGATTATTATCTAAAATCAGGTCATTCATAATAAAAGACTTGTTCAGCAGAGAGCGGACATTTAAAAGAGCCATGTTTATTGTGGTTTGAGCTGGATTAACTGTGGACTGTGGTGGGGCTTTGGGGATGGGTTTTAAGAAGTTAATATGGACAGGATAATTGCGTGGAGGGTTGTGTTGTGTCCGCTCTCTGCTGATGATGACAGGAATGGTTTGTGATTGGGGCGTGGAAACGATAGGAGGGGGCGTGTGGGCGGAAGCCTCACCTGCGCGTGGTCGACGGGAGGCACACCGTCAATCACGTGCAGGTGCGGTTAAGTAGTGGACTGCCAGGGTTATGTTCTTTGTGAGCAGACGGCTGCCCCTCCAGTTCAGATGTAAGCCGTCGACTCGGAAATGAGAGGGTCGGTCCATAAAAAGGCTAAATTATCAATAAAAGAGATTAGAGGTCTACATACGGATTTAAGCCAGCAGTTCAGATGGAAGGTCCTGCTAAAATGTTCATCGCCACGATTCAGCGTGGGAATAGGGCCCGAGAGGAACACAGACACACATATATATTTGTTTCATTTGATTTTTATTTGCCTGATAGCTATTTATTCTTATTGCTAGTCTATGTTTCATCATATGTAATGTGGAAATATTGTTATACAATGTGGAAGTATTTCTATACATATTTTTTATCATACTAGGCTTTAGTGATTTTATATATAGAACTGTGTCGATGTACTCATGTGCCTTGGGTTTCAAAATGAGACTGGAGTTTGAAGTCGTTGTCCTTCCACGTGGGTGCGACATTCTCCATTTTGAAGCCCCATTGTGCTCTGTGGAAAAGTACTGGGTCTGAAGGACAATGCTGTCGAGTCAGATTGTGAAAAGGAAGTGACAACAACATTTTAAGAGCGCTGATTGGTTCGACAACAAGGACACGGCTACTACTTCCTGTTCCTATATATTGCTCGGGAGGAGGATATCCGGGTCTCTCTCTCCCGCTGGACCACCAACATGCTGCTAGGGACAGAGCTCAGATAACTTGTGTTTTAGAATTGTATTATGAGGGAATAAAACTATGATTGATTCTAATCGATCGAGCTTTCGTCTTCTGTTCCATCCAATAACGAACACGCCGACAGTAACATCATAGAACCGAAGAAGACTGGCGATAAGCTTTTTCTGATGCTGATGTTGACCAAGACCATCAATGGGAGGCAACTTTCTGAAAGAGCCCATTTTCTATTAAAAATTATTGAAAAAGGGGGTCGTGGGCTTGTTTGAACCGATAATGTAATAACGGCAGATAATGTAATAAATTTGGCCAGTTTCAAATAAGTAATAAACCATTAATGGAATAACACCATTGACCCCTTGCATACTGTATAATGAGTGAGTGAGTGATTGAGTGAGTGGTTGGTGGTGGTGGGAGGGGCAGATAGCACAGTTTGGAGTATCGATCTGTCCTGTCCTATTCATAGCTGATCACTGCTAATTACCTGCCTATTGTTCTGTTGTTCGCTGAGGTGCCGTCTCATTGGCATGACAGCGCCCTGTCGGCTGGCTGCGAATGAGATTAGCATAAAGTGGACAAAGATTAAATCTGAGGCCACCATTTCGGTTCATGGCGGGATTTTCTTTCTTGACAAAAATAACTTCTTTCACTCCTCGTTCAAACCAACGTTCTTCTTTCGCTAAAATGTTGACCTCTCTGTCCTCAAACGAGTGGTTGGTGGCTTTGAGGGCCGCTTGTGCTTTCTCTTCGGTGTTGATAAAGGTAATATGTGACCAGTCACAGGAATCAGGGACACAAGTCGGTTCTGGGGCATTTTGAGATTTTCACAGATTGTTAAAGTGTGGTGAAAAGCCAAAATCGTCTCTTCAATTCCCTGGGCCCAAAGTTAGTGTAGCTAACTCGTAAACTATATTGTAAACGGCACATGTCCACTTTGTGTAGTCGTTTTACTACTTATAAATCCGTGAACAGTCATGCTTATTTTGCGGCCAAGAAAAGCTAACATTAGCAGCATTATTTTTGCTATTGTAAATACAGCACCATTACCACTGTTAGTACTCAAATGTTCTGTAGGTACAGCACAATTACTGTTATTACTGACACTACTAGTCTGCTACTAATACTACACAACTTCTCTGTAGGTATAAAACGATTAGATCAACTATTTTGTAACTTCCAAATATGATTATTTTATGGCTTGTTTCAGTGAAGTTTGTACAACATGCACTGACAGTCGGACACCGTTGTTTTGAAAGCACACTTTTCCCCCACGTATTTAGTAATAATTTCTTACCTTTCAAGCAAAAATAAGCTGCGGGTCTTTTGAGAGATTCTCTCAACATTGTCCGCTGTTTACTCTGGTTCTTTTTTGTCACACTCGAATAAACTCTTCGTTTCTTTTTGTTATTTAGGGTCTGGGCTGGAGTTTCGATGGTGCTTGAAGCCGGTCTCCTTTTATTCTGCGCTAAATCCATCCTTCTGAAGTTACTACTCGCTCGGCAGCGTCAGAATAGAGGAGATATAGCTAACGCTACAGCTGAGCATGAACGCGCATGACGTTATTACGCATTACGCTGTTTGCTTGTTTGCCCCGAACATAAGGTCAAGGTCAAGTTTATTTATAAAGCACATTTACAAAACAGTCATCACTGCCCCAAAGTGCTGTACAGATACACAGTACAATAATACAAAACTACAAAAAAAACACAACAATATAACACGATAAGAAAAGTAAAAAATTTAAACATAATGTAAAAATATGAAAAAATGCTCAGCTCATCTTGTGTTAAAAGCTTGCGCAAAAAGATAAGTCTTTAACAGAGTTTTGAAGCTCTCAACTGAAGTAGCCTGTCTAATGTTCAGAGGGAGGGAGTTCCACAGTTTAGGGCCTGCTACTGCAAAAGCTTCATCTCCTTTAGTTTTTAAATGAGATCTTGGATGATCCAGCAAACTTTGGCCTGAGGATCGCAGAGCTTTGACAGGGGCGTGCAAAGACAACAATTCAGATAAATAAGGCGGTGCCACATACACTATTAACATAGACTATTCAAGTGACTTTACAGGCATATAGAGGCAATCGCGGTGAAAAGGCCAGGGCTCATTCTACTCACCAGGGCATTGCATGTATGAGGAAGAAATTTTAAATTTGTATACATTTATTTGTGGTTAAACTTATGTATAGTCCCTTTAACCTATCCCTTTAATCAGTATCATTACTATTATCATTATGGTGGTTATTATTATTGTAACATGTAATTCAGTAAACAAGGAATAAGTAAGTGATTATATTGTATTAGTAATATCTTACATTAACTATATGTCTTGGCTGTTTTTGTTGTTTTTGTTTTATTTTATTTTTTTATTTTATTTTATTTTATAATATTTTTTTTTTTTTTTTTTTTATTGGTTTTTCTCTTGTTTTCTTTATTCTTATTAATGATAGCTATTAATTTGGTACTGTGTCATATTAGTATAAGAATTAATCAGGTGGAGTAATTGTAATTGCCATTGTTATTGCTATTGCTGTTGTGCTATTATCATCATTATTTTAACAGCCCAGGATTAATACCTAACAATCTATATATTATTCTTAGAATCCAACTTAATAGATTCAGAACGCGGTATTGCTATTGATGCTGATGGTAATACAAAGGAATGAAATTCTTAGAAGTAAAACATGCACATATCCATGCACTCTGCATTCAATATAACCCATAGTACAGGGCATACATGTGGGGGCCGGCAGCTCGAGGAAAGCCTCTTCTGGCAGCAGACTCCAAAATCTTGTCTCTTTTAATGCATAGGACACTTAACAAATGATGGTCCGGTTGCTCGGGGGCTGCACCCCTCTGGCAGCAGGTCCAGACACAGGAGAGAAAAAAGAAGAGCCCCGACTCCTCTTTAACACACATCATTAAGACTAATCTGGTTATCATGAGCATCAATCAGTCTGCGATTACTGTACCCTTCATGAATAAATGTGGAGTATGTCATGTATTATAGTTTAGTTTAGTCTTTATTGAAGGGACAGTGCACAGAGACATTAAGCTCAAAGACAGATATGCACCAGATTATAGCTAGATAGCTAGTTTCCATCTGCAGTCCCTGGACACTTTGATACAGAGTAATCTTATATGGGCTGTAATGGTGATGGTGAATAACAGTAATACCAACATGGTAATAAAATAGGTATAGGAAAAAAAAATTATTCAATTGTTATAAAGTGTAACATACTGTGAATGTTGACTTAATATACTGCATTGTTGCATCTGTTAATATGTAACCAACTTAATTGTTAATCGTTTTGTAAGATAAGAACTTAAACAGTGTTATTGTAGCAACCACATTATTATTAAGTTTATGAACAGGGGTGGGAGTTAATAAGCTTGTCTTCTTCCCACTCCTTTTCGAGCTTGAGTGTTCATTATTATTTTCTCTTTTATTGTATTTTCTTTTGGCTTTTTTGCCTGTGTTGTGTAGCTCGAAATAAAACATCAATCATCATCATCATCATCAACCTTGTTAACATTGTTATTGTTTACCTCAACCTTGTTATTATTGTTTACCTCAACGTTGTTATTGTTTACCTTAATATTGTTATTGTTTACCTCAACCTTGTTATTATTGTTAACCTCAACCTTGTTATTATTGTTTACCTCAACCTTGTTGTTTACCATAACTTTGTTATTATTGTTTATCTTAACCTTGTTATTGTTACCTCAACCTTGTTACTATTGTTTACCTCAACCTTGTTACTATTGTTTACCTCAACCTTGTTATTATTATTAACCTCAACCTTGTTATTATTGTTTACCTCAACCTTTTTGGTGTAGGCTCTCAGTCGTACAGGAGTTGTCCATCTTTAATGAAGGTGCTTGAGTCATCTTCTGTACTTAGTAGTTGAAGTCTTCCGAACGTTACGCCTCTCATCCAAAAGGCTTCGTCAGCGGTCTAAAGTCCCACTGACGAATGCTATGCTGCGGGCTGAGCGGGCTGAGGAAGCCTTTTGGATGAGAGGTGAAACGTTCGGAAGACTTCAACTACTGAGTACAGAAGATGACTCAAGCACCTTCATTGTGCTTGAGTCACATCTGAAACTGGTGACTCAACCTTGTTATTATTGTTAACCTGAACCTTGTTATGATTGTTACCTCAACCTTATTGTTCTCCCCAACCTTGTTATTATTGTTTACCTCAACATTGTTATTATTGTTTACCTTAACCTTGTTATTATTGTTAACCTCAACCTTGTTATGATTGTTTACCTTAACCTTGTTATTATTGTTAAACTGTTATGGAATTTCTCACCACTATAAAGGAAAAAGCTTGAAAGTATTTGTCTTATCAAAAGTGTAAGCTTTAATTTAACACACGTGCGGAGAGCCAACACAGAAATACAGGTAAATCCATGGTGAACTCTGGGGAACCAAAGTCTCTGGCCCCGGTTATATAGGTAACAACATGAGAGGCAGTCCCAGCACCAAGATGGGAGGGGCCACCAGTTTCAGATGTAAAGGCAGACGTCTGCAGTGAGGGCGCCTCGGATGAAAGCAAACATCACCTTTTGTGATTCTTAGCGAGAGGGCCATCTGGGCCTATTGTCTTTAGGTGTGGAGAGATTCAGCATGTGCTTTGGCCGAGAGGAGCCGAGGTGAAGCACAGGAGATTGGTCCGGGCATTGATTAAACGAGCCAGACAGTACTTCACAATTAGTGTATTACTTGCTTTAGTTTAATTAACTCTAAATACTGCCATTACAAACCTCAACCTTGTTATGATTGTTACCTCAACCTTGTTATTGTTACCTCAACCTTGTTATTACTGTTTACCTCAACCTTTTTATTATTGTTAATATGTCTCAAAACCAAGGGCATGATTATTGACTTTAGACGCTGCACAGCGCCCTCTCTTGGCAGTAGTGTCATTCATGGTGAAGTGGTGGAAGTAGTGGAGAAGTACAAATATCTTGGTTCTTGGATGGACAACAAGTTGCGGTTTGACGCAAATACAGACTCCATTTTTACATAGTCAGAAGAGGATCTACCTTTTAAGGAAACTGAACTCTTTTAATGTAAACAAAAGTATTATCTGCAACTTTTACTGCTGTTTCATTGAGAGCCTATTGACTTTTTCACTTGTTTGCTGGTTCAAGGGTTTGTCTGTGAAATATAAAAAATAAACTGCAAAACATCCTCAACCATATTACTGTTAACCTCAACCTTATTACTATTAACCTCAACCTTATTACTGTTAACCTCAACATTGTTATTATTGTTGACCTCAACCTTGTTACTATTGTTAACCTCAACCTTGTTATTGTTAAGCTCAACCTTTCATTCTGATCATACAAAAGCATGAAAAATGGCTGCCGAGGTGCAGACACACAGGTTGGCAGGCCTGTGAGTTTGCCCCAAATTCTTGTGTGACATGACGAGTGGTATATAAAATAAATAAAAGCCTGACAACGCCATCCAGTAAAACTGGACAAAGATGTGCTTTAAGGCACACAGGTTCGACCCATAAGGATAGAGGCATCATGTTCCTTGTACATATACTGTAGTTTATTTCTATGTTTCACGTTATATTCCGTTGTATCGTTTGTACACTTTAGCTCTCAGTTGGTTCACAATATTTTCACATGGTAGTTTCTTTTGAACACAACAAAAAGATAGAGGAAGCAAGACAGCAGCGTGGTTAGGTCCACCTAAATGTAAATAAAAAGGTAGTTAGGGAAACAGTTACGCGAAAAAAGGCAATCCACCAGGCAAGGCCGATCCTACCGTCGCACGCCCACATCTAGCCCTTCTCGGCCGGCTCGGTGCTTCGATAGCCCCCCAGTTCCGTCACAGGAGGGCCCCAGCAGACCCCGAGCCACCACCGAGAGCGAGCAATGGACGCCATGGAGTGGTGCGCGTTGAGGCTCTCAACCACCCTCGACGCTAAAATTAGACCTGCGTTAGCAGCTACACCAATAGTTAAGAATGAACGAACGAACAAATAGCTACCTGGACCCATGGAACAGCACACACAACCCTGGGCTCAGCCCAACCAGGCCGGAAGACGCCAGTGAGGAGACAGAGGAAGTGCGTGTGAACCAGGGGGGGCTTTTATACTAAACTCTATTAGAGCGGTGGCGCCATCTGCTAACCGTTTCAATATTTAAAAAGCTTATATTTAATACGATTATTTAAAATACAGTTACTAAAAACTGGTATTGCCACACTTGTAAAATCATTTTGTTTGTATATTGCCTTTTTATCATTTTATCTCCTTCTGAGCCTCACATACCCAAGGAAAAAGGACAATACTATCTTCTACCCAGCCAGGAGAAGTCAACAGCTCCTGTTCACAAGACTACTGGATTATGGTCATGCAAGGCCACCTCAAAGTAAACATGCACAATCTGATACAGATAAACCCCTCCGGGGAGTTTTGAACCTTGTGATCATACTACTCCTGGCTGGTGATATTGAAGAAAAACCTGGGCCTCAAATTTTTAACCCATTTTATCTGGATTGGCTACTACCACAGCTAACATTGCTACATCCACACCTGATTAGAATACTATCACAGTTAACTGGGCCTCCACCACAACTAACGGGTCTACATCCACACCTGACAGGAATGCAGTCTCACCTAACTGAGCCTCCATCTCAGCTAACACAGCTAATAGGGCTAACAGAGTCACAGCCACAATCAACTGGGCCTCCACCTGGGCTAACATGGCCACAGCAACAGCTAACTGAACTACAAACTCAGTTAACTGGACTATATGTAACCAGACCATTGTCACCTCAGCTGACTGGTCTATGGACCGGACCTCAACCTCAGCTGACTGGTCTATGGACCGGGCCTCCACCTCGGCTGATCGGACCACGAACCGGGCCTCCACCTCAGCTGACCGGGCTAAGGACCGGACCCCCACCTCAGCTGACCGGACTAAGGACCGGACCTCCCCTTAGCTGACCGGACCACGGACCGGACCCCACCTCAGCTGACCGGACCACGGAATGGGCCTCCACCTCAGCTGACCGGACCTCCACCTCAGCTGACTCGACCACGGACCGGACCTCCCCTTCAGCTGACCGGACCAAGGACCGGACCTCCACTTCAGCTGACAGGGCTATGGACCGGACCTCGACCTCAGCTGACCGGACAAAGGACCGGACCTCCACTTCAGCTGACAGGGCTATGGACCGGACCTCGACCTCAGCTGACCGGACAAAGGACCGGACCTCCACCTCAGCTGACAGGGCTATAGACCGGGCCTCCACCTCAGCTGACCCGACCAAGAACCGGACCTCCACCTCAGCTGACCAGACCAAGGACCGGACCTCCACCCCAGCTGACCGAACCAAGGACCGGACCTCCCCTCAGCTGACCAGACCAAGGACCGGACCTCCACCTCAGCTGACCGGACCAAGGACCAGACCTCCACCTCAGCTGACCCGACCAAGGACCGGACCTCCACCTCAGCTGACCGGACCAAGGACCAGACCTCCACCCCAGCTGACCGGAACAAGGACCGGACCTCCACCTCAGCTGACTGGAGCAAGGACTGGACCTCCACCTCAGCTGACTAGACCACGGATGGGGTCATCATCTTAGTCGACAACTATTAAGTCAATACCTGTTACTACAACCCACACAAAAAATTACAAATGCAAAATTTATAATCGAAATCCAGCTATTAAAAAATGTTAATAATTTTAAATTATTTCAAACTTTAAATCAGGCTAAGAGAATATGGGATCCTCGCTGTAGCAAAGGATTACTTGGAGGTCACCTAAATGTTCGGAGTCTGGCCTCCAAAAGGGAACAAATGGAACACTTACTAATCAACTCTAATATTGATTTTATGGGTTTGTCTGAAACATGGTTGTCACCCTCATCTCCTGAAGCCATCATTGCAATGCCTGGTTATAATGTTTTTAGAAAAGACAGACTCATGTGGAAAGGCGGAGGTGTTCTCTTATATGTTAAAAGTAATCTAAAATGTCATCAACTTGAACTACCAACGGAGACTCAATTGGAATGTATTGGTGTAAATATTACACTTTATAAGCATGTCCTTTACTGTTATTTGTATATATCGAAAACCAACAAGCAAAGCAGATTTCTATGATCAATTCAAACGCTTCTTAATTCATGTGATCACAAAAAAGAAATAATTATAGTCGCCGACTGTAAAATAAACTGGGACAAAAAAGAAGACAGAACAAATCTTAAAACGATAACTGATTACTGCAGCCTAACCCAGCTTATAGATAAACCTACCAGAATGACCAGTCACTCACAAACTAAGGCCATTTTCACACATGTTGGAGCGCTTTGTAGGTCGCTTCGAGACCGCCTTAGCTCCAACTGTATATACTCCAAAGTTAGTTAGGTCCTTGTTCACACACGCTCGCACAAAACATCGCAACATCAGCCACGTAACAACGATCAGTTGTTCAACGAACTTATTCCCATGACAACGGGCATCAACCTGTCAATGTGCCGACACTAATTGTGTTTCCATCAGAGAAAATGCGCATCTGTCTAAAATGCGCATAATAAATGCGTTTAACAAAAGCGAATTTTCGTACGTTTCAATCCAAGAGTTTTTGCGAATCGTGGCTTTGGTTACCTGGTTACAGCAGGCAGCTGCATGACGCAATTGCAGCATTTACCCAGCAGAGGGCGCACTGTACGTTTTTGATGTCACTTGAAGTACGAGCTTTTTAGTATAGTTTTTTGCCAAATTAATTTACCATGTTGGAATTAGGTGCTTGTTTTTACTCATAAAGCCATGAATAAATGTTAATTTAGGCAACCTTTTGCTATGCAAAAGTATCTTAACTAACTAGCTGCTACCACTCTGAAGTCTCGCATGACCTGTAAAGGCTGGACAAACAAAAACTATCCCAGAGTGAGTTTACTACGTTTTCTAATGAGGATCAGGCGGCGTCTGCGTCTCTGGGCAAGTGTTTTGTTGGCTAACTTGGTCCATAGTTGCAGACAGTGCACTGTTGTTAGCATAAATGCTACGGCAAAGACAGCGATGTTTGAGCCTCTGCATCTGGGAAATATTTTTGGACTAGAGACGACTAGTAATACTGATGGATTACTTTTCCTCTTCACTTCTGTCCACTCCTGGCCACAGGTAGGCTACGCCAACAGTCACGTGCACGTTTTATTCGCTACGTCAAACTTTATGCGAAAAAACTGTTTCCATCTTCCAAAATGCGCATTTACGCTTATGCGCACAAATCAAAAACACCTCAAGCGAGCGGATAAACTTTTTATGCGAATTAAGAGTTTAAATGCAAAATTTGCTGTTTCCGTCACTCCTTACAAATGCAAAACTTCAAAATGCGCATTAAAATCCAGTGATGGAAACGCAGTTACTGACACGCGCGCACGTACAGGCACACTTCCTCGATGTTACGCGGTGGTCACTCCGCTCCCTCGTGGTTAAATACACTGAGGCATATAGACGCGAAGCGTGGAGAAATGTACTTAATCAGCACATAAAGAGGAAAGTTTCACAGCAGCAGGAAGGGAAAGACAGGAAAAAGAGGCGTACCTTGATGATTTAAAGTTAATCCATTTTGCCTCATCAGAGTAATCCAAACGTCCTCATGCAGCGCGTAGTCATTCTTTCTTCGTGCAAAAAAAGAGGCATCAAAGCGAGAATAGTTCACCAGAGGTCAGCCGCCTTCACACCACAACTGCTCCGTCGCAGAGAGCGAGATGCGCCGCTCCGAGACCACCTGTTTCAGCCGCAGTCAGAGCGGCTGTTTAGACCGTTGTAAAGTGCTGCGGTTATATTCACACTGACCCAAAAGTGCCGCTCTGGCCTAAAGTCCCTTTAAGTCGGCCAAACTAAAGCCTGTGTGAAAACGCCCTAAAATTGATCTTGTGTTTACAAACAAACCCGAAAGAATCACCCATACTTATAATTTTTTAACTGGAATATCTGATCACAATGCAATTTGTTTTGTAGAAAACTTTCTAAACATCGATTACATAATTTATTTCCAACTACATCATATAAAAGATCAAAAAACAATACTGTAATTCCAAAAAACCAACAACAAAATTTTAAAGTGGCCTTAAATGATCTTGATTGGAATGCAATATTTTCTTTGGAAAACTTAGATTTTTGTACTCGGGATTTTTCAATAAAAATTATGGGCCTAATGGCAAGATTTTCCAGATGGGGAGACCAAAGAAAATAAAAAACAATCTTCCAAGGTTGACCTTGGAGTGTATTCAGCTAATGAAAAAAAGAGATAATCTTCTTAAAGTTGCATTAAAATCGGGTTTGACTGTTGATAAACAAAATTTTACATCAGTGAGAAACAAAGTCACCCGGACAATACGTAGTAGGGCCAAGGCAAATTCTTTTGTAAACATTATTGAGAATGCGAAAGGGAATAGCAAAAAAATCGGGAACAGTATTGTAATGATAGGCATACTATGGCGTAACCACTAGGTGGCAGTATAGCCTTGACTGTGTGTTGTTGACATACAAATAAGTTGAGAGACTGTTGTAAAAGAGACCACGTTCATGTCTCGTATAATAAATAGCTTGCAGCTCACAGAAGCTACAACCACAAATGTTCATGAGTGACTTCTTGAATAACAGAAGGCAGAACATTACAAGTATAAACAAACTTACTGGAAAACAGAACAAAAAGATAAAAATGAGATAGAAATAAGCATTAACGGAGAATTGTCAAAAGATCCACAAATAATTGCTGCAGAGTTCAATAATTTCTTCATAAACTCAGTTCAAGAAATCTCTCAGTTGTTCAGTCCTCCTGATTATGACACTATTCCAATAGCGATGCACAACCTATCTTTAATATAGATGAGATAACAGAGAGAGAAGTAGCCAACATTATTAGTTTACTAAACAGCTCCAAAGCTAAGGATGACTTTGATCTTGATATCAGTTTTATAAAAGAGCATAAAGACACACTGATACCACCCATCACCCACATGGTAAATTTGTCAATTAAGCACTCCGTGGTCCCAGACACATGGAAAGTGGGTGTGGTTAGTCCAATTTTCAAAACTGGGGACAAAACTGACAAACATAACTACAGACCAATTAACATATTACCCATAGTCTCAAAAATGATAGAGAAATGGGTTGTGAAACTATTAACCGATCATCTTAATAAGACTCATAATCCTCTACATCCAATGCAGTTTGGATTTCGCACCCATCACTCAACAGAGGGCACTATAAGTGTGTTTTTAGAAAAAACAAAACGCTTTTTAGGTAAGAACAGTTGTGTAGGTGCCATATTTCTTGACTTAAAGAAGGCTTTTGACACCGTTTATCACAAAATCCTGCTAACCAAATGATCTCATTTTAATTTTAGCCATAAGCCATAAACTGGATGACATCATATCTTACCATAGAATGCAGTGTGTTGTGGTCAACGGTGTCAAATCGCCCTATCGAGAGTGCACAGTAGAGGTTCAATTTAAGGTCCGATTCCGGCCCAAGCCCGACCCGACATTTGGGCCGGGCCGGCCGAGATTTCTCGCATGACAGTCGGGTTTGGGCGGGTTTCGAGTTTTTTTAATTTATTAATGTCATTATAATATCTAATAAAAATCGATGTTATAGGCTCAGTCTATTGGATACAAAATGTGGATATACTCAGGGAGGTGGTGCAGGTGCGGGGGCGGGTGCACGTGGTGTTGTGTTGTCACGTCTAAGCAGCATGGTCAGGCTTTGATACCGGCGCCACGCAGTGAACATCGCTATTCACTCTATCAATCAGCATTTCATTTACAGTGGATAAATAAGCAGTTTGGTTCCTGTTGCTGCGTAAAAAGTAGCTTTTGTAAATGCAGCGCGATGTTTATGAACAACGAGGAGGAGGAGACGGAAAGAGAGAGAGAGAGACGGAAAAGAGGAGACGGAGACATTGAGCTGTGGCTCGGGCACGTAATCTGCCCCCACGCCGCACACATCTCTGGCCTGCCCAGGTATGTGCGCTACTGCTGCGTCCACGTGTGCCGTGCGCGTAGCCGCGTACCTCTCACACATGGTGCTGCTGCTGAAAGCACTGCGCAGATGCTCCTATCCGAGCCTTAAATACATAATTTACGTCGGGTTTGTTTCGGGCTCTGGTCGACAATTCAAGTTAATTGCTCGGGCTCGGGCTGGGCTTGATTGTTTGGGCCCAAGCTAACCTCTAGTGCACAGTGGAAGTACCACAGGGCTCCATTCTAGGACCGGTTCTTTTTTCTCTATATATAAATGATCTTCCAGAAGCATGCAGAAACACCCAGATACAAATGTATGCAGACGATGCTGTAATATACACTCCAGCAAATACTACACAGGAAGCTGGTCGTATTCTTACTTCTGAAATGGCCCAAGTCCAAATTTGGCTCTCAAAATCATGTCTCCTTTTAAACACTATGTATGACGTTTTCCAAACAAAACAAACAAACTACTAATTCACATGTATTGCTCAGAGATGTGGACCTTGAACTAGTACAAGAGTTCAAATACCTTGGAGTAGTTCTTGACTCTACTCTCATGTTCAAAGGTCACGTCACGAAAATTTGTAAAACTATTAAATTCAGTCTTCATAACTTCAGATATGTTCGCTCATCAATGACACTTCAGGCAGCTAGGATGTTTCTGCATGCTATGGTGTTCTCGCACATCAAATAATGTTTTACAAACTGGTCTCTTACAAATGAAACCACTTTTAGACAAATAGAATCCTTATATAAAAAAGCTTTAAAAGTTTTTGCCAGAACACCAGTTTCGTACCACCACTGCCGCAATCTTGAGACGTACAACCTTCTAAACTTCGAAAATGTTAAATACTTTAAATTTGCTTGTATGGTCTACAAAGTACTCAATGGACTTGCACCACCGCCATTAAGGGAATTCGTAAAATTGAAATCCTCTTCTGGCAGAGCCACTCGGTCTATGGTTAGAGGAGACTGTGAAGTGCCCTTCTTTGTTGAGCTTAACAATAACAAGGTTTAGGTAAACAATAATGACAAAGTTGAGGTAAACAATAAAAAAAAGGTTGAGTTAAACTCAACCTTGTTTTTATTGTTAAGATCAATCTTGTTATTATTGTTAACCTCAACCTTGTTATTATTGTTAACCCCAACCTTGTTATCATTGTTAACCTCAACCTTGTTATCACTGTTTACCTCAACCTTGTTATTATTGTTAACCTCAACCTTGTTATCATTGTTAACCTCAACCTTGTTATTATTGTTAACCTCAACCTTGTTATCATTGTTAACCTCAACCTTGTTATTATTGTTAACCCCAACCTTGTTATCATTGTTAACCTCAACCTTGTTATCACTGTTTACCTCAACCTTGTTATTATTGTTTACCTCAACCTTGTTATTGTTTACCTCAACCTTGTTATTATTGTTTACCTCACCTTGTTATTATTGTTAAGCTTAACCTTGTTATTATTGTTTACCTCAACCTTGTTATTATTGTTAAGCTTATTAGTGTTTACCTCAACCTTGTTATTATTGTTTACCTCAACCTTGTTATTATTGTTTACCTCGACCTTGTTATTATTGTTTACCTCGACCTTATTATTGTTTACCTCAACCTTGTTATTGTTTTCCTCAACTTTGTTATTATTGTTAAGCTTATTAGTGTTTACCTCAACCTTGTTATTATTGTTTACCTCAACCTTGTTATTATTGTTTACCTCAACCTTGTTATTATTGGCCTTTTATTACGTTATTGGCTTATTACATTTTTAAACTGGCTAAATGTATTATGTTATTGGCCATTGTTACGTTATTGGCCATTGTTACGTTATTGGCCGTTCTTATGTTATCGGGTCCTACAGGGCCAATGTGGAACTTTTTGCCCCAGGCCCCAGCAAGTCTGTTGACAGCCCTGGCTTTGACATTGATCTGAATGGAACAGGTACAGTATGTAAATAAGGTGCACAAGTCCAAGGCTACTGCAGTGAACATAAAAAGAGAACATCACAGAAATTCTCAATAAACACAGGAAATTGGAGTAAGTGTGCAGGGTTTTTCTATTGTTCATGTAGTAAATGTGTCCCCTAGCCTCCTATGGACAAGTGTTGCAAATTAGCAGTTTTGCACTAAAAACAATGTATCTCGTTTGTCCAATGCTATTGTTATGTCCATATCAAATTAAAATAAATAAATAAACACTAAATATTCAAATGGTGTAATTCATTTTCAATGTTGAACGATTTTGAAGGTCTAATAAACAACTTCAAGGGAGGAATACATTTGTGTTGCTTGTGGATTGTCAAATCAGAGTGTTTGTGTCTGTCATCTGATTTGCATATTTATGACCTCATGTTAGTATTATAAATGTCGAAAGTGAGCAATGAGCGATACATCCGATACAGTTTCACAGAGGAGCTTTTTT
Organism: Neogobius melanostomus; assembly: GCA_007210695.1. Taxonomy (NCBI): domain Eukaryota; kingdom Metazoa; phylum Chordata; class Actinopteri; order Gobiiformes; family Gobiidae; genus Neogobius; species Neogobius melanostomus. The sequence goes on along the minus strand of VHKM01000934.1, from coordinate 193,839 downwards.
AGTTTGTTTTTTTAAAATATGATGTTGGATTGTATCTCTTCTGTGCTGTGGTTTTGCTGTGCACTCACATTTGGGCTATGGGGTCTGGGGATGGGATTGCAGGATTCGGAAACAGTGCGCTGCTGGACTTGGAGAACCAACCACAATCTACCTCTGTCACAGGACGGAGATATAGTCATAGGTGGAAGCATCAGTCTCCATTATGAAACTTCAGCTATTGATAATGTCTATAAGCAAGTACCACAATACAATTGTACAGGGTAAATTACCACTACTTATCAATTTTGATAATTTACTAAATTTTACTAAACTAGACTTGCTCATCCAAATTTTGACTTTGTTTTTTTCTCTTTTGTGTTTAGAAGTTTAGTACTATATGAATTACAGAATGTTTATGCAATGATCTATGCTGTGGAGGAAATTAACCGTAATAAAAGGCTGCTGCCTGGTATAAAAGTGGGTTATCAAATTTTTGATAATTGTGCAAGTGCCTCTTGGGCTCTTCAAGATGTTCTGTCTTTTGTTGGCGGAGAAACAACAAGCTGCACATTTGTGAACAAATCTGCTACTTTCAAATTCAACAAACAAGGTGATCAAAAGAAAGTAATTTTTTGTGTAAAATGATCCTCAAAATACACTGAGACAAATAGTAACCAATAACATTGACAACCAATGATGTAATAAATGCAACAAGTGTGACTTAAACTAAACACATGTTTAAAGCAAATGTCTCAACAACAGAAATTACACTTTTAATTGGATTTTCACATTTCCTGAGCCTTTTAGTTTTTGGAGGTTATTTTCTTTGTTGCTTACAAATTAATGATTACAACTTTGATTATGCAATGCAAAAATGCAAGTATAATGCCGTAATGCAAGCTTGAATATATTATTTCCACAGTTAAAAGTTATATTCCCATTATTATTGGAGGTGAATCATCAGATAGAAGTAAGATCCTGTCAACAATCCTGGGACCATTGTCTGTGCCATTAGTAAGTGAAGTATCACTATGTCACGAAGAGCTGCGGGCTTATTATACATTGGAAATGATGTGTATAATGCTCTTTTAGATCAGCTATTGGGCAACTTGCCCCTGCCTCAGTGACAGACGACTGTATCCTAACTTCTTCAGGACAATCCCAAGTGATATATATCAAGCTCGCACCCTGGCCCAGCTGGCCAAGCATTTTAAGTGGACTTGGATCGGAGCTGTGGTGATGCAAAATGATTATGGGCTTGGAGCAATAAAGGTGTGTAGTTTGACAAAATACTAATACATACAAGACTTATGTACACCATTCATTTTTTAGGTGTTTCATGAAGAGACTGAGGGTTTTGTGTGTTTGGCTTTTCTGAGAACTGTCAGAGGAGAAAATATAGTAACAGACGCCAGAGAAGCTGCTCTCACCATTCAGGCCTCAACTGCTAAAGTCATTATAATCTTTGCCTGGTCCCTTGTCGTCACGGAACTGTTTGTGCAACTTGACAGAATCAATGTAAGAAATAATTAACAAAATAACATATACAAGATTATGTAATTAAAGTCAATGTATATTCTGCTGGTATGACCTTGCGACAGGTGACTGACAGACAGTTTCTGGCCAGTGAGACCTGGAGCACTAGTGGTGATCTCCTCCAACATCCGGCCACTTCAAGAGTCGCTCGTGGTGTTTTTGGTGTGGCCATTCGAAGTTCCACTATCGATGGATTTGAAGCATACATCAGAGGTTTACATCCATCTCAGCGTCCAGACAATGAGCTTTTAAGAGAGTACTGGGAAAAAGAGTTTGGCTGTGCTCCTGTGTCTTCATCCTCCGCTTCTCTTCCTCCCTGCAATGGGACAGAGTCACTGTATGGGGTGCACAGTCACTTCACTGACATGTCCCAGTTAAGGGTCACATATAATGTATATCTAGCAGTTTATGCAGCAGCTCATGCCCTCCACAGTCTTTTGTCCTGCCCCAACACTGACACATCTACATCCAACTGCTCCTCTGCTCACCAGGTCACACCAGCACAGGTAGGTCAAGATGCACTTTGTGGTGATAATACTGACTGCATATAAACATGTTTTTCACTTGGTGTATTTTGCATTCAGCTTCTTGAGCACTTGAGCAGAGTGAACTTCACAACACCTCAGGGCGAGAGGTTTTATTTCCAAGGAGGGGATATTCCAGCTAAGTACGACCTGATCAACTGGCAGAAGAGCCCTGAAGGGTCACTCAGACTTTCACTCATTGGGAACGTGGATGGCTTTGACATTGATCTGAATGAAACAGGAATTCAGTGGAGTACAGGATCAAGCCAGGTTATCAATACATAATGTGGCATCAACAATATTTTCATTTTTGTTTTGTTTTGTTTTGTCAGTTGTAGAATATTTATTCGTAGTCATTTATGTATAAAGTTTATATTTTTGGTACACATAGGTGCCTGTTGCTGTTTGCAGTGTAAGCTGTGCTCCAGGGACACGGAAGGCAGGGAAAAAAGGAAAACCATCCTGCTGCTTTGATTGTATCACCTGTGCAAGTGGAGAAATAAGCAACAAAACAGGTACATTTCCTTCTTTCTTCTTTATTTTAATGATCTATTTTCTCTTTTTGTACCAACTGTTGATCTGGTTATATTTCCTTTTTATGGAAAGATTCTTTAAATTGTCAGCGTTGTCCTCCTGAATACTGGTCAAATGCAAAAGGAACAGCCTGCATCCCTCGACAGCAGGACTTTCTGTCCTTTGATGAAACTCTGGGCATCACTCTGACTACAGTGGCTTTGTTTGGAGCTGTAGTGACCACAGCAGTCTTTGTAGTTTTTCTTTACTACCGACAAACACCCATGGTACTTTTACAGTCAATATCACTTTTATGACTTGATATGAGTAAATAAAAATCTTCGCCTTTTTTCAGGTTCGAGCAAACAACTCAGAGCTGAGTTTCCTTCTTCTTGTGTCCCTGAAGCTGTGCTTCTTGTGCTCGCTGGTGTTCATTGGTCGACCATCTGTCTGGTCCTGTCGTTTCCAACAGGCAGCGTTTGGCATCAGTTTTGCACTTTCTATTTCTTGTCTGCAAGTCAAAACAATGGTTGTTCTAGCAGCTTTCCGCTCTGCACGACCTGGTGCTGGGATGTTTGTTAAATGGTTTGGTCCAACAAACCAGAGGGGCAGTGTGTGCCTGCTCACCAGTATGCAGGTGAAAAATGTTCCTACCATTTGTTTTTTATTTCACTTTCAAACCAAAACTAAAACACCTTTTATATAGATCATAATCTGTATTGTGTGGCTGAGTGTCAGTCCTCCAGAGCCTCACCTGGACCTGAGTGTCCAGGGGCCAAAGGTGACTCTGGAGTGTGCCATGGAGTCGGTGCTGGGCTTCTCTCTGGTCCTGGGATACATCGGCCTGCTGGCCTGCACTTGTCTCCTCTTGGCTTTTCTGGCTCGAAAACTCCCCGACAACTTCAATGAGGCCAAACTCATCACTTTCAGCATGTTGATCTTCTGTGCAGTTTGGGTGGCCTTTGTCCCTGCCTATGTCAGCTCTCCAGGAAAATACTCAGTAGCTGTAGAAATCTTTGCCATTTTAGCCTCCAGTTATGGCCTATTGTTTTGCATATTTGCCCCAAAATGTTTTGTAATACTTTTAAGACCCGCAAAGAACACCAAGAAATATATGATGAGGAAGTAAATGTAAGATAAGTTTACACTCTGTGTTATTACGAAAAAAACAAAAACAAAACAACAGGAACCTCTGTCCTGAAAGTGGGAAGAAAGGAAAGGGATTCGAATTTCCCACCCCTTTAGAGAGATGTAAACGTGTCCAGACTTGAATGCCAATGTGGCAGGTAAAAGTGAGGACCGGGGGTATTGGGGTGCACAAACCAAGGAAGTGCAACAAGGTTTTTCTTTTTTTCTTTTATTTTTTTATTTCAGGCAGAGGGCAACAAAGAAAAATATACAGCAGAAAAAAACAAGAAACAAAAAAAACAATCAACTTCCACCTGAAAGGGAGTGGGAAGAAGAAAACTTATTTAATCCCACCCCCAGTTCCCCACTCAGAGTTCAACAGACTCAGCTTCACTGTCACTTGTTTAAAAACTTTTCTACAAATTATATCATGGTGGCATTACCACATGTGACAACAATTCATCACATCGCAACAAAAAATGTATACCAACAATGTAAAGAAAATTTAACAATACCAACAATGGTAATGAACAATATACCAATAATGGTAAGGAACAAATTAAACCAACGACGGTAGGGAAACATTGAGCACTTGTAACACTATGAGACAACAGCAATTTAAATTAAAGACCCTCATCTCTATATTTTGACCAGACCCGATGTTTATATAAGAGTTTCAATCGATGGACAGTTTGGCATTGCTTGTGTTGTAAGTCCAGTTTGTTCCAGAGTTTCACTCCGCATACAGACACACAGAAACGTTTACGAGTGTTTTGAGCTCTCGGCAATGAAAAATATCCAAAACCTCTCAAGTCATAAGCTCGCACTGGAGTTATAAAAAAAACGTTTTAGGTTAGGCGGTAATAAATTGTTGAATGCTTTGTATAAGACTATTGCTGTACTATATTTTACAAGGTCATCAAATTTTAACAACTTTGACTGCATAAACATATTATGAGTATGGTCTAGGAAACCAACCTTGTGAATGATCCGCATTGCTCTTTTCTGTAATATGATCAGAGGATTAATTGTATTCTTGTAAGTATTTCCCCACACTTCAACACAATACGTAAGGTATGGGAGTACCAAAGTGCAGTATAGAGTACGGAGTGCATTTCCATCAAGGTATACTTTTGCTTTATTTATAATTGAGAGGCTTTTTGAGATTTTTGTTTTAATGTGTCTGACATGGGGTTTCCATGACAATTTACTATCAATTATTACGCCCAAAAATTTAGTCTCATTTATGATTTCAACCTGGTTACCATCAATACTTATGGTCTGTTCAGACATAGTATTGCGATTACCAAACATCATTATCTTAGTTTTGTTTATATTCAAGGATAATTTATTTGTGTCCATCCACTTTTTTATTATATTTAGTTCCCTGTTTACCGTATTTATGAGGTCATTATAATCATCACTACAGTAGAATATATTAGTGTCGTCTGCAAATAGTATGAGTTTCAGATCTTTGGACGTATTAAAAATATCATTTATATACACATTAAACAGTTTTGGCCCCAACACTGACCCCTGGGGGACACCACAAGCAACACCAAGAGTATCTGATAAATACTGACCCATTTTTACAAACTGTACTCGCTCTGTTAAATAACTTTTTAACCAATCCCCAGCCAGCCCCCTAATTCCATATCTTTCCATTTTATTTAGTAGGATTGAGTGATTAATCGTATCAAAGGCTTTTTTTTAGATCAATAAAGACACCAACGGCATACTTTTTTTGCTCCAGCGCATTAGTAATTTCTTCAATAGCTTCAGTTATTGTCATTGAGGTAGTTCTTTTAGACCTAAAACCATACTGACCTTCATTATATGATGTTTTTCAAGAAACTTTTCAAATCGAGAATTGAAAAGCTTCTTTAAATTTTTGAGAACTGAGGCAAAAGAGAGATTGGTCTGTAGTTTGTAAAAGCGTGTTTGTTTTCATTTTTGAAGAGCGGAATTACTTTAGCGATTTTCATTTTACTTGGAAAACAGCCAGTCTGGAATGACATGTTGCAGATATAAGTTAAGGGTTTTACAATATTCAATATAACTTTTTTAACTAATGCCATGTTGATATCATGACAATCAGTGGAGAACTTACTTTTACACATCCGCACAATTTTTGTTACTTCCTGTAGGCCGTGAGACGGAGGGTCAATCGGTACCATTTTGAGGGATTAAACCACATGGTGATTTTTGTGTAGATATATGACCCTGTGTTTGGAAAATGTGTGATAGCATTAGATTCAAGGTAGTTTATGGATATGGTGGATGATTTTCAAATATCACAAGAAAAAGGGTTAAGTGAACTCTGACTTGGTGGCATTTTACAATAATTCTGTCTAATGCCCGAGATTTGCCATATTTGTTACTTTATTAAAGAAGTATTAATGAAACAGAGTTTTCTTAAAGGGTTCCAACCCAACATTATGTGCCTTTGGGAACAAGTAAGCGGTGGGGCCATGCATACATTAAATCATAGCGTTGTCAGAAGATAAATAATTTTCAGTCTGGTCTTGAGAAGGTTTTGGAACATGATCAAAAGCATTTATTTACAACTAATTTAACAGGAATTAAATGAACATTTTATGGTAAATGGCAAATTGTCTCAACTTACACAGCGCTTTTCTAGCTTCCTCAGGCCCAAAGCGCAGTCACCCATTCACTCTCTCATTCATACACCAATGTACACAGACACTGTAGGCAAGGAGGGTGAAGTGTCTTGTCCAAGGACACAACGACAGTGTTCTTCAGGGGCTGGGATTCAAACCCCTGACCTTCCGATCATGAGACAACCCACTCTAATAGTTATGCCATTGTTTTACACAAATGCAATTCAAGCTACTTAACCTCTTACAAAAGGTACATTTTCACCCACTGTACGTATTTGCTCTTTGATTTGTGATTTGTGTCACATCTAGTATAGGAATGACTCCCCATGTCCACTTTCAACATCACTTTCATCAGTTTCTAAAACATGTTTGATTCTCAATATCTGGCTCATATCCGTGCACTTGAGTCCATTTGCATTTGTAGTGGACGAAGTGCTTTGGACAGTTGCAGGCCAATAAATCTAACTGAGCTTCAGGTGCTGGTCCATCAACTGAACTACCAGCTGGTCAACTCATCTCACAGACTCGATCTTCAATCCATGACCAACAGGGCTAGGTGCTTGAGGGTCCCTTTCCAAGCCTCTCCTCCATAATACAGCCTGGTAGTTAGCTCTTTGGGCATGCTTCACTAAGCAGTCTCGGCATGGTGGAGGCTGATGGCTTTCTATCTCACCCCTCATGGCACAAAAGTCTTTCTTTTTTATACAAAGGTGCCCAAATTGTGTCATGGAAAGCAAGGGACATGATCAAAACATCTGTGTCCTCCGAGCAGATGACAACAGCATTATACCCCTCTTCGACGACCATCAGCTTCTTCTTGTTGGCACTGGAGACTTGGGAATAACTCACTGCCCTGAGCTGTGATTCTAAAGCACTCATCACCGACAGTTGCAAAAAGAGTTTTCTCTATGAGCAGTTCCCTGCATTTGGACTTACTCGACTCCTTCACGCAGGGGGCGACGGTGGCGCAGATGGTAGAGTGGGTAGTCTCATGATCGGAAGGTCGGGGGTTCAAATCCCGCCTCCTGAAGGTGCACACTATCGTTGTGTCCTTGGGCAAGACACTTCACCCACCTTGCCTCCAGTGTCTGCGTACACTGGTGTATGAATGAGAGAGTGAATGGGTGAGTGGATCCTTGCTGTAAAGCGCTTTAGTGCTTAACGTAGGTGGAAAAGTGCTATATAAGTTGAGACCATTTACCAATAAGATTAGGTTCAGCTGCTCTGTCCACACTAACTCAGTGCCATTGAAAAGACTTGGCAACATCTCTAAAGGTAACTTCAACACCTTTTATAACATGAAGACAGATACTGAGCGTAGTTCACATTGTCAAAGGCGAAACACCATGGTAGGAGTAGGAGAAGATGTCAAAAGTCCAAATACCTTCACGTGAGGATTGTTAAAAGACCAAGGACTACATCCTCCACAAATTCCACATATGATATCCAGCAAGCTGAGAGATCGCCATTGCTATGGCAGAGGTCTAGAACACCTCCAGATAAAAGTGGACTGTTCAAAACTGAATGTCAAACAACTGGCCAAAACAACTGGCCAAAGCAACCGCCTGCGCTAAAAAGGAGTTGACCTTTTTTCAAAATTGCTAGTCTGGTCTCTAACTGATTAGTGAATTCTGACCATGCCAGTCTCATCATGGCTTCATAAATGCACTTGTGTACTCTGCACGGTAATAGTGTTTCCCAGCCATCACCCCACTTATGGGTCCCTCAGCAACTATGCCAGCTTCAATGCAAACATCCCTCAGCCCACCATCCTGAAATCTCCTCCCAAGAATAGACAATGCATTGCAGATAGTATGAATTGTCAATCAATCAATCAATCAATGGTTTTGTATAGCCCAATATCACAACAGGAGTTGCCTCACAGGGCTGCACTAAACATTAAGGCAATTAAACAAAACAGTAAATAAGACAATGTAAAGTCCAGGAAAGTGAAGTATCCAGGCATAAACATAATGTCCAATTAAATGTCAGCAGCAGGTGATGAGGAGCAGCGTGGGTGTCCCCTGTCCATAGACTCTCCAGAATAGCAAGGAAAAACTTAAAACCCCAGGGGGAGAAAAGAGAAACCACAGAAGGAGAGATCCAGACTATAGAGACCCAGGGCCGAAGGAGTCCCTCAGCAGAAGAGCCAAGATCACAGCAGACGTCCCACACACCACAGAATTGTTCTTTATGCATCCAAGCAGACTCTAGGACAACTACCACTGAATCCAGATGCAACTCTTCACAAATGAGGTCAGAACGCTTAAAGATCTCATACACAGTGCTCTTTTCAGTAGCTGGCACATTTGTGGTAAGGTGCTACTACATCCTCTCAGATTTCTACTTTGTCATGGATTATTTTATCACGGATCTCTAAAGGATTATCTTATTTTATGCTGAAACCAGTCCAGCTTGGGACAATTTGATGTTCAGCTTGTGGCTGCTTCATAAGGATCCACACCATGTTTTGCACTGAGGAAGTCTGGCTCGACTCTTTCATCTCTTGGGCATGGTCATTCCGTTTCATGAGTGGATGTGGTCCAACATGTGCTCCAGCCACATCAGCATCTAAAGTAGTATGTTCCGCCTCAGTTGAAATCTACTGTAGCTTTTCAACTCATGAAAGTTCAGCACTGGGCAGGTAAGGACCCCATACACCTTTGCCTATACTGCTATCAATCAATCAATGGTTTTGTATAGCCCAATATCACAACAGGAGTTGCCTCATAGGGCTATGCCAATAACCATGTGTGATGTCTCCTTTCCAGTGATTGTCTCTTCTAGTCGATCAATATCTGCTGCTCCATGCTGGATTGGTGAAGATATGTGCCTTAATGGATGCTGGAATCACTGCCTTTCGATTAAGTCCTGGTGCTGGGCAAAATCGTATAGAATTACATGAAAAAATCCAAATTAGAAAAAGCATGGGATCAGATAAAATCATATCATACACTATGTTCAGTTCAACGATTTTCACGATTTTCAACATAACGTTTCTCAGCCCCCCGTGACCTAGAAAGGTGGTTGACACATCATATTAAAGCCCAGACATTGCTCTTTTCAATGCAAAAACACAAGTCTCCATCACAACCTGTTTCGGAGATATACAACCATTCACCTAATCGATTTGGTAGAGTTAACTTTTTTAAGATTACACAGCAAATTATAATGATGGACAGGCCATTAACTACTCAGTTTCTCTGAAAAGCCAATGAATGTTGGTTCTGTTATTGATGGTCTGCAAGATCCTGCATTTTGCAAAAGAAGAGAACAACCACTTGGATTATAGAGGCATTTTTATCTCTAGTAGTCACTGAACACCGTATATTGAGATGGGATGATACAAGTGTTGATTTCTCATGAAAACTACCATGGATCAGATGCTATCACACATTTTCCAACACTACAGATGTGTACCTTCATGAAAATCAAAAGGAAATTTAATCCCTCAAAATGGTACCGGTAGCCCAAATTTGGGGTCCCGTCTCATGGCCTACTGCTCATTTGTAGGTGAGAGGAAGAAAGACAAGGGATTCCGTTCAATAGCTGATTTTACAACTCCATGGTCTGGAGTATCAGCAGCCAACTCGGGGCCAACATTAACAAAAAATTGTTGAACTTATTTACTACATTGTTCATATTATGATCTTCACCATTTTCATCAATGAAGTATTCGGGATATGTCAACTTTGAAGAGCCTTGTTTGATTAGGCTATTCAAAGCATCCCAAGGAGGATTGTTGGCTATTTCTATATCTGTTTTTGTTATAATAGGCTTTAATGATTATATGAAACTGTGTTGATTGTAATCTGTGCTTTTGGGGTGATTTGAATTGTTGTCCTTACTCTTTGAGTCCACTGGGGGCAGTGTGTTATAAGGTGGAGTCAGATCGCACAGAGGCATTCCAAGGACATTGATTGGTTCTTCAACAAGTAGCCACCTACTTCCTGTTCCTATATATTACATGTAATTCAACTGTTTGGCCTCTTACCCTGCTGTGTCCCTCGCTGACCACCCAAGAGCATAATGTAGCTTTTACCATAGCTTCTGTTTTAGAATGTAAATTCAGGGAATAAAACAATGATTTTAATTTGAATAGAACGAGCATCCGTATTCTTTTTCATCCTTATTTTGAACACTTCTTTAAATGGTGACCCTGATGTGATATTTGGGTGGAACTGAAACGAGATGGCTCAGAGTTTTTGTCGAACAAAGAAACAGACGTACAAGGTAAGAAAATACCTTAATTTGTTCATATTGGCTATGATAAAAAAAAAAAGAAAAACGCTTGTACTTCTGTTTTATGGTGTTTGAGATTTTGAGACCACGCTAAATTTAAAAATAAGAAATAAAATAAAAAACGAAACTTAAGAAAATGCAACTTAACTGATTTAGTAACGTGTTCAGACTGTACGCCTTGCAGCGTCAAAGAATGTGCCTAAAGACCTGTATAGTTGTGTTTTATCGAAGTTACACCACATCAGCCGCACCTCAGAAAAACAGGCCTCAGTGCACCCATGCTTGAATTTCTTTGTTTCGAAAAAATACATGCTGTTTAAAATAACTACTCTACCATTTTACTATTTACATGTCCCATGAATTGTTAGCTTCTCATTGTCTGTGTAGAATATTTCCTAGTATTTAAGTCTATTTCCTGTTCAAATGTTGTGCAGGCTTAGTCAGGCCTTGTGGTTAGCTGTTAGCCGCGTTAGCTTGGCGATCGCTAACATCTCAGTTGATAAAAAGCATTTAAAAAACGGGCGTTAAGCACATGTGTTGGGCACAGCTTCGTGTGTGACCATGGTGATGGCTGCTTTGTGTAGTTAAAGGCTTTATTTGACGATTGTTTGAGCATGATGTTTATGCTGTCTGTGTTCTGCTGGGCTGCTAAGCTAGCTTGAGAACAAAGGACTAACATTAGCATTAGCTTTAGCTTTAAGCTCTTAGGCGGTAACAGGTAGCAGGACATTAAAACACATTCTCAGCGGAGATTTAGCCACTATACATTGTTTTGTCATCGCTTTGGATACTGGGTGTGGAGAATTAAAGAAGCACTGTTTGTTTTTCTTTGTTGCTGCTGTTTATTTACACAGTAAAAACACACGGCCGCCATATTTGTAGTACCATTATGGCCGCCATTGTTGTAGTAACTATCTACGGCCGCTAAACCAAATCCGTTCCGCAAATCCATTTCGGGTTTTTTTTTGAGTTACCACCATAGACCGTCTGTGTAATCCAGTCCGAGTCCGCGTTTTTTTTACGGATCCAGTCCACTTTTTGATTTTGGCTCCTTTTGTTTTGAGCATAACACAGATTCATAAACTGTGGAACTCACTGTTAAATATTAAACATAAATATAAGGAAAATCCAAACACCCATGGAAAAATTAAATAATAGCCTAACATTGCAACAACATAATTTTTTCTTATTTCTTAATGTATTTTCAACCTATATCTAAGGCTTTTGGAGCATTTTTTGTCTGAACACGTATAATCTTGTTAAAGCAACTAAAATATAATTGTAAAGTCATCTTGGTGGCAGCGAGCAGGACCAGAGGGTGAGATTTGTCTTGTTTTTGTCTGGTTTGTGTCTTGTTTTTGTCTTTTGTGTCTTGTTTTTGTGTCTTGTTTTTGTCTTGTTTTTGTCTTGTTTTTGTGTCTTGTTTTTGTCTTGTTTTTATTGTCTTGTTGTGTTTGTTATAGGGATGAGCGATGTGACAAAATAGAATATCATGATTTTTGGTGTAAAAGGCTAATCGGAGCAGATGGCTCTGGAGATCGTACGACGGTCTGATGTTGTCACATTGCTCAGCCCTAGATTGTTGGTGATATAAAAAAATATATAAAAAATGTATAAAATTATTAAATCCAAAAATAGAGAGAGGTGGACGCGATCGCACCGAGTCGCTAATGGAGTTCGGGAGTGTGTTAGCCAATGGAGATGTATGCTACCAGCTGCAGAGATGGCGCATCCCATGGTAACGGTGGAATTTCCGAACTCTATGACTCTTACTTAGAGAATAAAATAATAAAGACAAAAAATAGAGAGAATAAAGGTGGACGCGTTTAGCCTTGGTCGCGTCAAGAAGAACGGACCTATATTTTTCCGCGCCTTAGACGGGTGCCTAGCTCGACGGGGCGAAGCATAGTAACGTTTATCCGGTATGCGTTTGTGGACGTTGCGGACCTCAAAAACCGGTGAAATAACAAAGACAAAAATAGAGAGAATAATAAAAGAAAATAAGAAAAATATAAAGACAAAAAATAGAGAGAATGAATAAGAAAGAAATAATACAAAGAAAATGAGAGAATAAGAGATAAAGTACTGGCCAGGTTATGTTATTATGTTATGATATTTGTGAATATTCTACTGGCCAAATACAAATGAGCTCTTGTATGGCCAGGTTAGATATTTATACATGTGGTGATGGGATTATTGTGAAATTCTGGTGTCTTATTGATTTGTCTCGTTGTCATATGTGTTTATTGTGGAGTGACGAGTGTGGAGTTTGTGTGAACAAACTGTGTCTTCCTATTATTTTTTAGATGTTAATGCTCACTTGTATCCGTTTTTTTTAAACATTCCAATTCATTCCACGACACAATGGTGGAGAATCATTTTCACTAGCTGAAAAATATCTTTAAAATGCACCAAATATATAGTGGTCCTTAAGACCTGATGATGCTGGCTTATTTACTAATAATTAATCAATTATCTTTGAAATTACAACTAAATTCAAAGATTAGAATACCTCAATACAACATTTAAAATGTGAAGCCTTAGAGGGCTGGAGTCATAGAACTCTATGGTAGTACAGCGGTTAGCGCTCATGCTTCACAGCTAGAAGGTCCAAGTTCGATTCCCACCAGGGACGGGGCCTTTCTGTGTGGAGTTTGCATGTTCTCCCGTGTCTGCGTAGGTTTCCTCCGGGTACTCCGGTTTCCCCTACCACTAAAAACATGTACAATAGGTCAGGATGTATGAGAGTGTGTTTGAGAGTGCGCATGGGGGACGACGGATGAAAATTAGCCCAAGGCTACAATCCGGTGTGGCTTGTTCATTAACTTGCACTGTCCCTACCAAATAAACCAATAAACCAATAATTATAAATTGCCTAAATGGTCTTAAACTGAAATGAATTGGGCTTTGGCCCTTCCTCTTGCTCTGCTCTCGGTGCTCAATCCGTGAGCAGACCAACAGGTTACTCTTATGAGCTTTTACTGGCCGATTGATGCCTGGATCCGGCTCCTCTTTGCAGAGGACCCTGATCCTAAGATTGTATGTTATATTGGAACTATGTTTACTGATTTAGTTTTTTAAGTTTATTCACGCAGATCTGAAGTCTCTGTGTTCATTCCCGGGAGCTGCTGAGAATGCTCCTTGCCAACCTTGCCTGATTCTGGGCCGCAATTGGATTGAACAGAGTTGGTCTGATCGTTTTTGGAGTTATGGACTGACCTGATTTGCTGCCAAGGTCCCAGAGAAATCAGACGAGTGGTTACACACCTATCACTCGCCCTGTTGAACCACATTGACTCAGTAAAACCAAATAGAATCTCCACGGACTTGCCCTGACATTTGTTAGTTGTTGTTCATTTTTTCTTTGTGTTGCTATATGTATTGTGTTAGTTTTTGCAGATGCCGCAAGTATTAATCTCCAGTGAACTTTTGAGCTGGTTTGCTGTGTTTCCTGTTCAAGGATAGAGGTCTCATCTATGGAAGGTTGTTTTTACACGTTTACATGACTCTTTGTTGGACTGAGTTTTCCTCAGTCCAAAAAGGAGGTGTTAATTATATGGGACGATTATAATTTGGCTTATTTTGGGCACGGGAAAGAACAAATGCAAATATATCTAAAATACAAACAAAAAGTGACAAATTGATACATTTTATGGCAAACTAAGATGTAAGACATACGTTTCAGATAGATAGATACATTTTATAATGCTCTGTTTTCGGCATTTGTTGCAGTTCTGAGGTGCACACAGAATTGTGCAAGTGTGGAGAACAAGAGGCTAGAAAGAGTTTATTCTCTACAAATTTAGGATTAATGAAACCTGTGTGCTTATATCCCTGAATTTTCCAGATAGAATTGACAACATTCCAACAGATAAATCAAGTTAAATAGTTAAATTTGAGTACAGCCATATTTTACAAAATTAGCTGGCATGGTCGTTCTCCGGCTCACGGTGAGCGATCTTGATGAGAATTTTTTTTGTAGGTGCTGTCAGTACTTTTCAAGATCTTCCATCTTCTTTACCACCAATACTTTTGCTTCCTCCGGCGAACCATTAAGTTTGATGAAGATCTTACAGTTTGTTAACCACGTTTGCTGAATCTTGCCTTGCTTTTTAAGTTGTCGTGCGATCCTTGCGATGTCCGCATTTTTCCGTGTCAAGTGTTCATTTATGAAGATATTTGTGCCTTTCAGTTTGCATCCTTGTTTCAAAAGTGCTATTTTCTTTTTTCGATTTGTGAACCTCATGATGACCGCTGGTGGTCTCTCGTTCTTTGTGGGCAGTGGGTGACACGCCTCGATGTGCTCCAGGTCCAACTCTATCCCCGCGCTCCGGAGGTAGGAAGCCACCTGTTGCTCCACCGACTGCGCCTCCTGGTCGCTCCGCTCCCCGATGTCCGTGGCCACCGCACGCACGTAGGAGCGCGGCCTGATCTTGATGCCAGTGATGACCACATCATTCATACGGGAGTATTGCTCCAGCTCATCCATTCGCCGCTCTACATCCACAATGCGCTCGGTTTTTTCAGCGTTCTGGAGGCGTAGCTGTTTCACCTCCGCCAGTAGCCCGAGAAGCTGCTCCTGTTGTAGTCTGACCGCAGTCACATCGCCACATAAGGAGTGGAGAGAGACCTTTATATCCTCGAACTCCTCCGATGTCGGCCCTTTCTTCGGCGGGGGCATCCTGGTGTTCTGGATCAGACCTTGGAGTCCCACCTTTTTTTTTTCCGGTCTTTTTTTAAGTTGCAAAGCGAAAAATCACGACGGTACTGCGGGCGCCGCCATGACAGTCCCTTTCTGCCACGTATAGGGGGTTTCAGTAAGGCCCTGACCAAGGTTCACTTCTATGTTTCAGTAAAATGACAAATTCCAAATGGCTCCCAATGTCCTTATGAAATTCTTACGTGTACTACCAGATTTACATTTGCTAAAGCTTGTCCACATGCAGGGCCAGTTTTTTGTTTGAATGTTTTGTATCTAAATAGTCTAAGTCTAATGTGGGCCAGCATTGCTCTACTACAGTATAATACTCTGGAGTAAAGAGAATGACTAACACTCAAGCCTCTGAGACAACAGCCTTTGTCAACTATTACCTAATATACTGAATGTTGATTCATAAAAAATAAAAAATAATTTCAACACATTTTTACTATGTGTATTTTAATAAATCCATACATGCAGCTCAAATACACATATTTATTTTTGAAGCAAATTATTCAATTAATCATTTTAATTAATCAACATCACATTTATTGTATATTTCTGTCAGCACACATGAATATGTCCTGTCACACAGGGTTGAAATAAAAACAGTTTGTGTAATAAATTCATAAAGTTTCGTCTTCTCCAACATTCCCCATATGACAAGCAGGAATTTGGTTCAAGTCAGATCAATTGTGTTGAAAAATTAACAATTATTTACAACTGCAATAAATACAACAATGAGAAGCAGAAAACAGACTATACATCTGCGACATAGCAACATGTGACTCCCCTGGAAATGAGATTCATAATCTCAGTGGGAGTTCCTGGTTAAATAAAGGTAAATAAAGGTAAATAAAATAAAATAAAATGTGCATAAGAAACTGCTCCTGAGGGAGTTTCAAAATGTGTATGGAGATAGTTTTATGCACATGTGAGTAGCAAATTAACTGATTGTTATTTTATTTTTGTGCATGTAGATTTTTATTTTTATTTTTTACAACCGCAGACCTTTTCCCAGTGTATGATGGGCTCCAGGCCCGTTGTCATCAGTTCTGTTAGTTATCATACGGACCTGTATGAACAGAACCAACCATACAGTACCTCTGATGTCCCATTGGCTCCATCAGGCCACAACCTGGGGTAGTGTAGGGTGGCTGGAATGAGGTTCAGCACCTCCAAATCCAAGGAGGAATCCTTTTTTTTGCCAAAAGAAAGAAATAAGGTGCTTGCTCATTCCAGATTGATGGAGAGCTTCTTCCTCAAGTGAAGTAGCTCTACTGCTGGTGTCTTGATCAGAAGTGTGGGGTAATGCAGTCAATTTATTTGAATGTTACACTCAAGGAGCTGAGCTGAAAAACTCCTGATGGACAGGAGGCAGAGAGAGCTGTGTCTTTGCTGAGAGAAATCTGGGAGTCCCTGACAGCTGACCTATCCCTGAAGTGGAAGACAATGGATGGAGGGACTTTATCAACATTTGGGAATAAACAATAACAATAAAATAAATATAAATTTAATAAAATGTTGTCAATCCTCTCTTAACTTCTAACCATTAATGCCTTCTTTGTGTTTCTCTCTGGTCTCAGCAAGATTACATAACATTTGGGTCCAAACAGTGCCACCAAGAGGCCAAAACTGGAGGCCAGGATGGCAAACACCTCCACTGCATCTGCATATTTACCTGGAGAGTTTTCTGTGTAAGTTCTCAGTCGTACAGGAGTTGTCAATCTTCAAAGAAGGTACTTGAGTTATCTTCTGTACTTGGTAGTTGAAGTCTCCAAACATTTCGCCTCTCATCCAAAAGGCTTCGTCAGTGGACGAAATCCCGCTCAGCACGCAGTGTAGATAAAGACCATGAGGAGGAGTTTGGGTTGGCCCGGCTCCTCCCCTCTAATCATAGCTACTCTCAACTGTGGGTAAACAACCTTTGAAGTAGAGCTTATATAACGACCTGTTAAAACCCAGTATCGGTCAGTTATGACCTATTCATAGATGATCACTGCCCATTATCTGTCCTATTCATGGCTGATAACTGCTAATTACCTGCCTATTGTTCTGTTGTTGGCTGAGGTATCGTCTCCTTGGACTGGCTGTGCCCCGTCGGTTTTCCCCGAAGGAGTTTTGAGTATAGTGATGAGAGATTAAATCTGAGCCCACCATTCCGGTTCATGGAGGGATTTTCTTTCCTGACAAAAATAGCTTCTTTTACTCCTCTTTCAAACCAACGTTCTTCTTTAGCTACAATTTTGACCTCCCCGTCATCAAAGGAGTGGTTGGAGGCTTTGAGGTGGAGGTGCACCGCCGACTGGGGGCCGCTGGTGCTTTCTCTTCGGTGTTGATAAAGTCTCTTCTGTAAAACTTGTTTGGTTTCTCCAATATAATGTTCTTTGCATTCTTCTTCTTTGCATCGAATAGAATAAATCAAATTGCTTTGTTTGTGGCTCGGAGTTTTGTCTTTTGGATGAACACATTTTTTTCTCAGTGTGTTCACCGGTTTGTGGCACACTGGGATCCTGTGCTGCCTAAAAATTCTCTGAAGTTTCTCTGATACCCCGGCTACATACGGCACTGCCACTCCCTTTCTTCTGGGCTCTGTAGCCTCTCTGTCTTGTTCTTTGGGTCTTCTTGCCCTTTGTGCTTTAGTGAAAGACCAGTTAGGATAGCCACAGTTAAGGTTGTGCCATATAGTATCGCATATCGTTATCGCGATATAATTTTTGATATCGTTGTCATTTTTTATATCGTTGTGGACACGATATAATTTATGTTACACTCAGCTCTATCAGAGCAGCATAAACACTGACTGTGTAGGACACAGGGGCAGGTGCTTAAAAAGTGAAATGAAATGAAGGATGTAAACTGCTTGAGTAGATCATATTTGTGAGAAAATTAGTATGGCACTAAAAAAAAGAATGAAATATCTTTGCATTAATCTTCCAAATAGGCGTAAGGCTGGAATTTTGAAGTAATTTGTCCATTGTCTGTTATATCGTCAAATATATCGTTATTGTGATATTTCTTTTTTTATATGGTGATAGAGATTATAGGCCATATCGCCCAGCCCTAGCCACAGTATGAGAGGGCTCTCTGGACATGTTGCTCCTCTTTGGTCTTTCCTTCTGCACTGGTAGGCACCTCTTTAGCTCTATGTCTGAGTATCCTGATGACCCCTAGTTTGTGCTGGAGTGGATGGTTAGAGTCAAACATCAAATACTGGTCAGTATGAGTAGCCTTCCTGTAAACTTCTGTCTGAAGTTGTCCGTTTTCCCCTATGATAACTTTACAATCTAAAAAGGCAAGTTGTTTCTCCTTAGCGTCCTCCCGAGTGAATTTAATGCTGGGGTCCACAGCATTGATGTGATCTGTAAAAGGTGCCACTTCCTTCTCTGTAATTTGGATCCATGTGTCATCCACATATCTGAGCCAGTGGCTGGGTTTGTTTCCTGGGTATGAGGCCAAGGCATTCCTCTCCATTTCCTCCATGTAGAGGTTAGCCACTATCGGTGAAACTGGAGAGCCATCGCACAGCCGTGGATCTGTCTGTAGAAGTTGCCCCTGAACTGGAAATATGTTGTGTTGAGGCAAATCTCCAGTAGTTGGCAAATGTGGTCAGGAGTGAGCTGGGTCCTATCAGATAGAGTGCTGTCCTCAGTCAGTCTCTTCCTTACCGCTGTGACTGCTGCTGAGGTTGGGACGGATGTGAACAGTGCTGTCACATCGTAAGAAACCATGGTTCTGGATCTGTTTCCAGCTGCAGGTGTTTTATCTTCTCCACAAACTCCTTGGTGTTTTCCACATGGTGTTCTGTGTTGCCGACAAAAGGGGATAAGATAAACTTGAGATGTTTCGCCAGATTATAGGTGATGGAGTTGATGCCACTAACAATGGGTCTGAGAGGAAAACCTACCTTGTGTATTTTTGGCAGACCATAAATACACGGAATAGCCTCTCCCGGGTAAAGCTTGTAATACAGCTTTTTGTCAATTATTTCTTCCTTTTCTAGTTTCTGAAGATGCTCTATAATTTTCTTCCTGTACCCGCTGGTGGGGTCTCTTTTCAGTCGCTCATAGGTGTTTTCATCACAGAGCAGGTCCTTGACCTTGGTCTCGTAGTCAGCCGTGTTGAGGACAACTGTGCATCTACCTTCCTACCATCTACCGCTGGAAGAATGGTGATGCGCTCGTCCTTCTTCAAGGCTGCCAAAGCTCTTCTTTCCTCTCCAGAGATGTTGGAGGGAGGAGGTCTGGAGCTCTTGAGGGCTGCTGAGATTTTCAGTCGAAGGTCCCCTGCTTCGGATTCAGTCATCCTGTTGTTCCTGATGGCTGATTCTGTTGCTGTGATGACATCCACTGTAGGACCAATGTATTACACCCAAAGCCATTCCTACAGTGCCCGTCAGTGACCCAGGGCTCTCAGTGCACGACAAGAAGAGCGCATTAGTGAGTGTTTGAGAGGAGGGGATCGCTTCGCGCTCGTTTTGTGCGCTCCGCGGCAGGGGCGGAGCTAGACACTCCAATCATCAGGGGCTTAGCCCATAAAGCATTTTGGGTCATGGGCTGAAATTTACCTGCGATGGCAGGTCGTGCAGTGCATATATTTTGTAAACAGGAAAATACTATAAAATTAATAATAATAATGAGCACTTTTATAATAAGTCCTAAAGGACAGTAGCCTCATAAATAATCATATGGACTAATAATTGCATTTCTTGTTAAAAGTCTATGCAAGCAGGTCTGCAGCCAGGGGTTTAGAAGTAATAAGGTGAAATTATATTTATGTGGGGGGGGGTCTGGGGGTCTTCCCCAGGAAATTTTGAATTTCACAGATGTAATTTGGTGCAATCTGGTGTATTTTAGATGAGCATATTCTATTTTAATCTCCTATTATACAATGATAACAATTAGAACATAGGCTACATTATTATTACTTTACTCTTAAAATACACCATTTTAAAACACTCCCAATTTTAAGCTGGTAATACTTTTACTAATTTATTGTATTTATTTATCTATTGCTTTATTTACTGTAAATCTAAAGTCTTAAGTCTAAAGGAAAATAACAAAAATTCATTACAAGGATTTTTTTTTTTCAACCAGGACTCACTCAGGACAGTATTAGATCAAGCCAGTTATTAACCAGGGCTAAACCAGGACTCACTCAGAACTAAACCAGGACTCACTCAGGACTAAACCAGGACTCACTCAGGACAGTATTAGATCAAGCCAGTTATAAATCAAGATTAAACCAGGATTAATTCAGAACAGAATCAGAACCATCAATAAAAAAGCAAATGGCAGGACAAATGGCTCATATGAACATGGACTAAGCTAAAGTTGCACATATTTACTCCAAAACTAAGACAGAAAAAAGTCTAAAACCAACCAAGACTACACCAGTCAAGTCTACTGTAGTCTTGCACCAATGTATAGACACTTTCCCTTTTCACAATTGAACCCACTTTTGCACTGTTACTGAACAAACTGCAGGGCTATTGAAGTGCAGGCACTTTTTGCAGTGTAATGTATCATGTTAGCGATCCAAACTAAAAACAAACACTGAACAGGCAGGTCGTGTCTGACTATTTCTTACCTGGTTCTTGCTCCATTTCTGTACTATACTCATTGTGGTCTCTGTCCCTCTCTGTGTCATCTCCCCCTCTTTGTGCTAATGAGCAAACATCATTCAGAATCACATACGTATTGTAAATTATTATGTTTCAGTTAAAAAAAGTTCTTACAGTTATATTATATACAGTATATTGTAATCCTTGTTTAAAAAATGCCTAATTTCTTCAATTATGCATACGGGTAATATTATTATCACTATCATTCTCAACTATTTTCTTACCTTACCTGAGGACAATTGCTCCATGTCTGTGCTGTCCCTCTCCCTGCCATCTCTCCCTCTCTGTGCTATAAATCCACCAGAGCAATTATTAAAAACCCAAAGTTATGACATATACTGTAGTATTATAAATATGTGAAACTGTACTTTGTTGTTCTCTCACCTGGGTTGCCTTCCTGTCATTTTTTGAAAAAGCACCTGATGTCCATGGTGGTAAGTCACTAAAATATGCATTATTATGTTATAAAATTAAGCAAGATTGTAATTAATTACAATAGATAAGTGAAGCCCCATACGTTTCCACATATTGTCCATAAAACAAGGCTAATTACTTTTCTCAAGAACGAAACACAAGTAGTGGCTCCTTATGATCGCAGCATCAGGATACTAATCCTAATGCTAATGCTAGTGGATGTAAACACTAGTCACGAGGGGAAAGTTAGCCTTCGTAGCTTTCGGGGCACGCAGTTATCGTTCGTGACAGGTTTATGATTGATTACACACAAATGACCCGTGGCCACCACTACCTACGATTTCAGAATCTGATGAGATCATGATCATTGTGCAGAGCTCCTCTCTTCCGTCTCTCCTCTGCTCTCTGAGCCGCTGCGTCTGTGAGCCCTCCTACCGCTCCAGACAGGGCGCGCGCGGCTGGGATCAACACACACACACACACACGCGTGCGCGCGCGGCTAAGGTCCGACTGACAGACAAACAGGACAAGTTCAGGGAAGGGTAATAATTACGGCGTTACGTTGCCGCTTTCGCTTCGTTGTTCTCATATTGAACGGATATGAATGCTTTTACAGCGTGAAAAAAAAAAAAACCTGTCCAAAAAGATCCGGGGCTTTTGAAAAAACATTCGAGGCTTAAGCCCCTAAAGCCACCCCCTAGCTCCGCCACTGCTCCGCGGACTTTGGGGGAGTGCGCTCCGCTTCGCTCCGCGCACTGTACAATTACAATGTTCGTTTTCTGATACATGTGCACGTGCACGGAACTTGCACAATGAGAGGAGTGCGTTAGTGTGTTTGAGAGGAGGCGAGCGTCATGTGACGACAAACAAAAAATATTATTGTGGCCACGCCCCCTGACAAACCGGAAGTCCGCCATTTTGACAGAAAGTCTGGAAAATTCTGAGTCAGCGTTTTCGCTGACGTCGCATTTTAACGAACTCCTCCTAGGGCGTTTCACCAAATGAGCTCCAAATCGCTCCAGCTTATCTAGAGATGTGGGGCATCAAAAGTTATCCAAATTTTTTGGCTATGTTTTACGGTTTGTTTGCGGCGTATACACAATACACAATTACAGCGCGTTAGCGCCCTCTGTAAGGAGCTTGTAGACAGTAGTCATAGAAGTACGGCCCGTCAGGGCCGTCCGATGCTGCTTGTGAAATAAAAAAGATTTGGGGCGCGCTAGCGCCCTCTGCAGGTTTGAGCCATTATTCACATGGAGAGGATAAACATGTAGTTTTGATGTTTACTGACAAAGATTAATGGCACATCAGGGCAATAAAATCCAGTGTGGCCACGCTAGCGCCCTCGGTAGGATTATGGCGCGCCAATGGAGCATCACATTTTCGAGTTTCTCCATAGCCGCAATGTATTCTGGATTTTCCAGGGGGCGCTGACTTATTTACACCGTGTATCGCCGGGTTCTTTAATTTTGTGCCAAAAATGGTGAGTTTTCGTCGACGACTCGTCGAGTTATTCCAAAAAACAAGGATAGATGAAAAAGAATAATAATTAAAGCCGCAAGCGGCATCGAATGGCCCTCGCGGGCCGTGCCTCGTTTAATGCCTTTGTAACAGTACCGAGGGCGCTAACGTGCCTACTACATTTTATTGCCCTGATGTGCCATAAATCTTTGTCAGTAAACATCAAAACTACATTTTTAGCCTCTCCATGTGAATAATGGCTCCAACCTGCAGAGGGCGCTAGCGCGCCCCAAATCTTTTTTATTTCACAAGCAGCATCGGACGGCCCTAACGGGCCGTACTTCCATGACTACTGTCCACAAGCTCCTTACAGAGGGCGCTAACGTGCTGTAATTGTGTATAATGTGAGATTTATGTGTCAGCCCCATTAGAATACATGGGGGGCCCCGGGCGTCACCATGGAAACACCGTACAAAATACAATATGGGTCCCATTGGGTTTTTTGATCGGGATGCCATCAACTATTTTTGTGCCGAATTTCATCCATTTCCGAGAAACTATTTTTTTCCCATAATGCATTTTTTCTTCTCAGCCTAGAGGGGGCGCTATCGCGCCCAATGTCACTTTTTGACATTTGTTGTGTCCGGGGGTGAAAGGTGAATTTATTTATTGGTTTATTTGGTTGGGACAGTGCATGTTAATGAACATACATGGGTCTCATGCATGTAAACACACCACACCGGATTGTAGCATTGGGCTAATTTGCGTCCGTCGTCCCTAATAAAATGTGCCTTGTGCCTTGTGCCATAAATCTTAGTCAGTAAACATCAAAACTACATTTTTAGCCTCTCCATGTGAATAATGGCTCCAACCTGCAGAGGCGCTAGCGCGCCCCAAATCTTTTTTATTTCACAAGCAGCATCGGACGGCCCTGATGGGCCGTACTTCCATGACCACTGTCCACAAGCTCCTTACAGAGGGCGCTAACGCGCTGTAATTGTGTATAATGTGAGATTTATGTGTCAGTCCCATTAGGATAACATGGGGGGCCTCGGGGTCACCATAGCAACACCGTACAAAATACGGTATTGGGTCCCATTGGCATTTTTGACCGGGATGCCATCACCTATTTTTGTGCCAAATTTCATCCATTTCCGAGAAACTAATTTTTTTCCGATAATGCATTTTTTCTTCTTAGCCTAGAGGGGGCGCTATCGCGCCCAATGTCACTTTTTGACATTTGTTGTGTCCGGGGGTGAAAGGTCAATAAAATGTATATTTCCGATTTTTAATCGGAGTTTGTTTGTGTGAATGGGAGCATTTTGTTGTTTACGATAAGTCTCAAATTCTTCGTAAAGATTGCGGCTTCGCCACAAACAAACCGTAAAACTTAGCAAAAAATGTGGATAACTTTTGATTACTGGAACGATTTGGAGATCATTTGGTGAAACGCCCTAGGAGGAGTTCGTTAAAATGTGACGTCAGTCGGTTTGTCAGGGGCGTGGCCACAATAATCCTTTTTGTTTGTCGTCACATGATGAATGGCTGTACCGAATCCCGTCGCTCTACAACAAAGTTGACGTTGGTCCCTCCCCCATAGGCACAATGTATTTTCACTTTTTTATTTCCCCAATATGAAACACACATTTAAATTAATTTTTCACCGGACCTGAATTTTGGGCAAAGTTTGGTGAGTTTTCAACTATGTTCAGGGGGTCAAAATCCTGCTCAAAGAGCAGAAGAAGAAAGAAAGAAGAATAAAGAATAATAATATTTTTTGCAAAAACAATATCGTCGCTTTCGCGACAACACATATTATACATTTTTGGAAGCTCTCAACGACCCCCACGCAGCCGTGGGGCTCGGAGGTGGATGACAGGGTCCGGGCCTGTTGTTATTGTACAGACAGTGCGCAGAGCGCAATGACGAAAGACAGGAGGCGGAGCGCTCAAGAAACAGAGCGCGGAGCGCATGCATTACACAGTAATAACGAGACTCCCGGCACCCCGACCTGTCCGGTGATATAAGCGTGTGCCGCGAAAGCGGCACATTTGTTGCTGCTCGAATAAAAAAAAAGTGAAAACCACAGGCAAGGCGCAACATGGACAAGAAAGCAGTCGATGACGAGCGCAACGCGCTCATCATCGACCATGGCCACTCACCAGCACTCAAACACTGTTAGAGTGACTCAGGGCATCGAGGCCTATCCGATAATATAGGTGTTTGCCGCGAAAGCGGCATATTTGCTTCTGCTCGCACAAAAATACGAAAAAAAAAATCCATTGGGAAATATTAAGTAAGAGAGGTAAATGACGAGCGCTGTACTTGACAATGAACCCCACGGGTGGATTACTGGACGTGAGACCTTTCCGATTATATAAATATGGCGGAGGTCGGCCATTTTGGGAAAAATCGAGTGATCAGGCGCCGAAGGCGCTGTTTCATGCCCTCACATTTGAACAAACTCATCTTAAGGTGCGTTCAGACCGAACGTGCGTCCACGCTCCGTCAGCCTCTAGTTGGACGCCAAACATTGCCGCTTCACACTCGCGAGAAACGCCCGTTTGCAAGTTTTGCAAGCGTCATAATTAGGAGGCGTGTCATACAACTCAGGCCGAGCGCAAACCGCGATGATCAACTTCTCCTCCATGCTGCAGGTCAGGGGCGCAACTACCGCAACTACCCCCCTCCCACACACAAATACACACATGGCTCTTTGATGGTTGTTTCTTTTCTTTTTTAAAGAAAATAAATACCCTCTGAATTGACTTTATTTTAACGAAAATGTCACTATTTCACACAATATAACATCGATATTTCCCTCTATGGAGTTTGTTATCACAAAAAAACAATCACACGGCCCGATTAAAAGCTTCTGTTGCTTCATTCACGTAACGTTTCCTCCTCTCCCTCTCTCTCCCACGCGCAAGAGGGGAGAAAACAACGCAAGCTTCAACGCGATCTCCTCTGTAACCGTGTTTATTATTTCATTAGGACTTTTATTTCTCAAACTTGTTGCCTTATGCTCACTTTGAGCTCCTCGTGGGGCTGCAGGCTGCAGCAGCAGCGGTGGAGATGACAGTCCCTCTGCACTCCTCTCTGCCCCACTCCAGCAGTGACTTTTGTTTCGCAAAATAAGCATGCACAACTAAAGTGACGCCCGTCCCCCAAAGAGGAATAAATAAAAAAAACACTTCACCACCGCGAACCTGTTCATATCGTTGACTGTAAGACTCGTTCAAAAGAGCCTTATCGTTCACAACCGACACACATAGACTGTTAAAAGAACACATCACTATTGGCGCCCCTATGAAAGGCATATATTGCGTATGCCCTTTTTGCGCCACTGCTGCAGGTAACAGGTGACGCTTGTGCTCACTATTTGAGCCCAGTCCCGGATTGGTTAACAAGGCATAAATGAATGCACGTGTAGATTGTGATTACTTGAGTGCATGAAGCAGTGGGCGGGGCATCGCTGCTCTGTACCGCGCTGTTCTCACTGGTTTTGACGCGCGTTAATCCTCATCTGCTTGCATTTGGAACGCTTCATACGCGCGGACATCTTTGCTTACATTTCGACGCGCGTCGAAGCACGTCTACATAGGGTTAACATGGAAGTTGGTGGCGTGTCAGCGTTTGGTCTGTACGCACCATTAGGGCGTTGAACGCAGCGACTCCCCGTTCGCTCCAGATCATCTACACAAGTGGGACACTAAAAGTTATTCAAAACCTTCTAATAGGATTAACGGTGTTGTCATGGCAACGCCATGAATTCGGCGTCCGTTTTCAGCGCTCGCCACCATGTTTAAAGAGTCATAACTCGCACATACTGTGGCCGATTTGAGCGTAACTTGAATCGTTGATATAGGACATTTGAAAATGGCCGTGATAGCGCCCCCTGCAGAGCACCAAATACAAATGAATAAAATTGAACTTTGTCGTAGACAAAAGAAATTTGGCACAGACATCCGTCACGTGACCCCCACCTTTCCCCCACCATGTTGCCATGGCAACGACCCGGTGTGAACTTTGGCGCAGCCAAACCAAAATTGGTACACGCTTGCGTCATGACTGTCCGAATAAAAAGTACATTACGTGGTTGCTAGGCAACCAACAGGAGGTCGGCCATTTTGGGAAAATCGAGTGATCTGGCGCCGAAAGCGCCATTTCTTGCCTTTGCTCTTTTATAATCATGACCTGGTGTGACAGGTAGGGCGCGGCAGCGCCTCCCGGTTATTGGGGCGGTGTGCGGCCACCGGCGTCAACCGGCCAAACGAGACCCTCGAGGGCCTTTAAATGCCGCTTGCAGCTGCAATTATTATTGGCCTGCTATTACGTTATCGGCTTATTACATTTTGAAACTGGCCAAATGTATTATGTTATTGGCCATTGTTGCATTATTGGTCGTTCTTGTGTTATCGGGTCCTACAGGGCCATTGTGGAACTTCTTGCCCCGGGCCCCAGCAAGTCTTCTGACAGCCCTGGCTTTGACATTGATCTGAATGAACAGGTACAGTATGTCAATAAGGTGCACAAGTCCAAGGCTACTGCAGTGAACATAAAAAGAGAACATCATAGAAATTCTCAATAAACACAGGAAATTGGACTAAGTGTGCAGGGTATTTCTATTGTTCATGTAGTAAATGTGTCCCCTAGCCTCCTATGGACAAGTGTTGCAAATTAGCAGTTTTGCACTAAAAACAATATATCTGGTTTGTCCAATGCTATTGTCATGTCCATATCAAAATAAATAAACTCTAAATATTAAATGGTGTAATTCATTTTCAATGTTGAACGATTTTGAAGGTCTAATAAACATACATTTGTGTAGCTTGTGGATTGTCAATCAGAGTGTTTGTGTCTGTCATCTGATTTGCATATTTATGACCTCATGTTAGTATTATAAATGCCGACAAGTGAGCAATGAGCGATACATCCGATACAGTTTCACAGAGGAGCTTTTTTAGTTTTGTTTTTTTAAATATGATGTTGGATTGTATCTCTTTTATGCTGTGGGTTTGGTGTGCACTCACATTTGGGCTATGGGGTCTGGGGATGGGATTGCAGGATTCGGAAACAGTGCGCTGCTGGACTTGGAGAACCAACCACAATCTACCTCTGTCACAGGACGGAGATATAGTCATAGGTGGAAGCTTCAGCCTCCATCACGGAACCCAAGCTATTGATAATGTCTATAAGCAAGTACCACAATACAATTGTACAGGGTAAATTACCACTACTTAGCAATTTGGATCATTTAGGATTTGCTCATCCCAATTGTGACTTTTTTCTCTTTGTGTTTAGAAGTTTACTACTATATCCTTTACAGGGTGTTTATGCAATGATCTATGCTGTGGAGGAAATTAACCGTAATAAAAGGTTGCTGCCTGGTCTAAAAGTGGGTTATCAAATTTTTGATAATTGTTTCAGAGCCTCTTGGGCTCTTCAAGCTGTTCTGTCTTTTGTTGGAGGAGAAGCAACAAGCTGCACATTTGTGAACAAATCTGCTACTTTCAAATTCAACAAACAAGGTGATAAAAGAAAGTCGTTGTTTGTGTAAAGTGATCCTCAAAATAGACAATAGTAACCAATAGTAACCAATAACATTGACAGCCAATGATGTAATAAATGCAACAAATGCGACTTTAACTAAACACATATTTATAGCAAATTGCTCAACAACAGAAATTAAAATTTTAATTGGATTTTCACATTTCCTGAGATTGTTGGTTTTTGGAGGTTATTTTCTTTTACCCTTACCGTATAAATTAGCCAAAGTTACAACAAGGATTTTTATTTTTTTTAAATGACTAGACTTTACATTAATGATCACAACTTTGATTATGCAGTGCAAAAATGCAAGTATAATGCCGTAATGCCAGCTTGAATATATTATTTCCACAGTTAAAAGTTTTATTCCCATTATTATTGGATGTGCATCATCACATAGAAGTAAGATACTGTCAACAATCCTGGGACCATTGTCTGTGCCAGTAGTAAGTGAAGTATCACTATGTCATGAAGAGCTGTGAGCTTTTTATACTTTGGAAATGATGTGTATAATGCTCTTTTAGATCAGCTATTGGGCAACTTGCCCCTGCCTCAGTGACAAACGACTGTATCCTAACTTCTTCAGGACAATCCCAAGTGATATATATCAAGCTCGCACCCTGGCCCAGCTGGCCAAGCATTTTAAGTGGACTTGGATCGGAGCTGTGGTGATGCAAGATGATTATGGGCTTGGATTAGTAAAGGTGTGTAGTTTGACAAAATACTAATACATACAAGGCTTATGTACTCCATTCATTTTTTAGGAGTTTCATAAAGAGACTGAGGGTTTTGTGTGTTTGGCTTTTCTGAGAACTATCAGAGAAAATATAGTAACAGACGCCAGAGAAGCTGCTCTCACCATTCAGGCCTCAACTGCTAAAGTCATTATAATCTTTGCCTGGTCCAATGTCGTCACGGAACTGTTTGTGCAACTTGACAGAATTAATGTAAGAAGTAATTAACAAAAATAACATAAAGATTATGTAATTAAAGTCAATGTATATTCTGCTGGTATGACCTTGCGACAGGTGACTGACAGACAGTTTCTGGCCAGTGAGGCCTGGAGCACTAATAGTGATCTCCTCCAAAATCCGGCCACTTCAAAAGTCGCTCGTGGTGTTTTTGGTGTGGCCATTCGAAGTTCCACTATCGACGGATTTGAAGCATACATCAGAGGTTTACATCCATCTCAGCGTCCAGACAATGAGTTGTTAAGAGAGTACTGGGAAAAAGAGTTTGGCTGTGCTCCTGTGTCTTCATCCTCCACTTCTCTTCCTCCCTGCAATGGGACAGAGTCACTGTATGGGGTGCACAGTCACTTCACTGACATGTCCCAGTTAAGGGTCACATATAATGTATATCTAGCAGTTTATGCAGCAGCTCATGCCCTCCACAGCCTTTTGTCCTGCCCCAACACTGACACCTCTACATCCAACTGCTCCTCTCCTCACCAGGTCAGACCAGCACATGTAGGTCAAGATGCACTTTGTGGTGATAATACTTACTGAATATAAACATGTTTTTCACATGGTGTATTTTGCATTCAGCTTCTTGAGCACTTGAGCAGAGTGAACTTCACAACACCTCAGGGCGAGAGGTTTTATTTCCAAGGAGGGGATATTCCAGCTAAGTACGACCTGGTCAACTGGCAGAAGAGCCCTGAAGGGTCACTAAGACCTTTACTCATTGGGAAAGTGGATGGCTTTGACATTGATCTGAATGAAACAGGAATTCAATGGAGTACAGGATCAAGCCAGGTTATCAATACATAATGTGGCATCAACAATATTTTCATTTTTGTTTTGTTTTGTCAGTTGTAGAATATTTATTTGTAGTCATTTATGTATAAAGTTTATAATTTTGGTACACATAGGTGCCTGTTGCTGTTTGCAGTGTAAGCTGTGCTCCAGGGACACGGAAGGCAGGGAAAAAAGGAAAACCATCCTGCTGCTTTGACTGTATCACCTGTGCAAGTGGAGAAATAAGCAACAAAACAGGTACATTTCCTTCTTTCTTCTTTATTTCAATGATCTATTTTCGCTTTTTGTACCAACTGTTGTATTTCCTTTTTATGGAAAGATTCTTTAAATTGTCACCGTTGTCCTCCTGAATACTGGTCAAATGCAAAAGGAACAGCCTGCATCCCTCGACAGCAGGACTTTCTGTCCTTTGATGAAACTCTGGGCATCACTCTGACTATAGTGGCTTTGTTTGGAGCTGTAGTGACCACAGCAGTCTTTGTAGTTTTTCTTTACTACCGACAAACACCCATGGTACTTTTACAGTCAATATCACTTTTATGACTTGATATGAGTAAATACAAATCTTTCCCTTTTTTCAGGTTCGAGCAAACAACTCAGAGCTGAGTTTCCTTCTTCTTGTGTCCCTGAAGCTGTGCTTCTTGTGCTCACTGGTGTTCATTGGTCGACCATCGGTCTGGTCCTGTCGTTTCCAGCAGGCAGCGTTTGGCATCAGTTTTGCACTTTCTATTTCTTGTCTGCAAGTCAAAACAATGGTTGTTCTAGCAGCTTTCCGCTCTGCACGACCTGGTGCTGGGATGTTTGTTAAATGGTTTGGTCCAACAAACCAGAGGGGCAGTGTGTGCCTGCTCACCAGTATGCAGGTGAAAAATGTTCCTACCATTTGTTTTTTATTTAACTTTCAAACCAAAACTAAACGCCCTTTTTTTTATAGATCATAATCTGTGTTGTATGGCTGAGTGTCAGTCCTCCAGAGCCTCACCTGGACCTGAGTGTCCAGGGGCCAAAGGTGACTCTGGAGTGTGCCATGGAGTCAGTGCTGGGCTTCTCTCTGGTCCTGGGATACATCGGCCTGCTGGCCTGCACTTGTCTCCTCTTGGCTTTTCTGGCTCGAAAGCTCCCTGACAACTTCAATGAGGCCAAACTCATCACTTTCAGCATGTTGATCTTCTGTGCAGTTTGGGTGGCCTTTGTCCCTGCCTATGTCAGCTCTCCAGGAAAATACTCAGTAGCTGTAGAAATCTTTGCCATTTTAGCCTCCAGTTATGGCCTATTGTTTTGCATATTTGCCCCAAAATGTTTTGTAATACTTTTAAGACCTGCAAAGAACACCAAGAAATATATGATGAGGAAGTAAAGATAAGTTTACACTCTGATTATTATAATAACTATGACAATATTAATATTATTATAATATTATCATTGCTTTATTTTGGAATTTGGAATAACTTTTTTAATATGAGTTATTACGGAAAAAAAAAACAAATACAAGAAACTCTGTCATGAAAGCGGGAAGAAAGGAAAGGGATTGGAATTTCCCACCCCTTTAGAGAGATGTAAACGTGTCCAGACTTGGATGCCAATGTGGCAGGTAAAAGTGAGGACCGGGGGTATTGGGGTGCACAAACCAAGGAAGTGCAACAAGGTTCACTTCTATGTTTCAGTAAAATGACAAATTCCAAATGGCTCCCAATGTCGTTGTTATGAAATTCTTACGTGTACTACCAGATTTACATTTGCTAAAGCTTGTCCACACGAAGGGCCAGTTTTTTGTTTGAATGTTTTTTATCTAAATAGTCTAAGTCTAATGTGGGCCAGCATTGCTCTACTATAATACTCTGGAGTAAAGAGAATGACTAACACTCAAGCCTCTGAGACAACAGCCTTTGTCAACTATTACCCAATATACTGAATGTTGATTCATAAAGAAATAAAAATAATTTCAACACATTTTTACTATGTGTATTTTAATAAATCCATGCATGCATCTCAAATACACATATTTATTTTTGAAGCAAATTATTCAATTAATCATTTTAATTAATCAACAACACATTTGTTGTATATTTCTGTCAGCACACATGAATATGTCCTGTCACACAGGGTTGAAATAAAAACAGTTTGTGTAATAAATTCATAAAGTTTCGTCTTCTCCAACATTCCCCATATGACAAGCAGGAATTTGGTTCAAGTCAGATCAATTGTGTTGAAAAATTAACGATTATTTACAACTGCAATAAATACAACAATGAGAAGCAGAAAACAGACTATACATCTGCGACATAGCAACATGTGACTCCCCCTGGAAATGAGATTCATAATCTCAGTGGGAGTTCCTGGTTAAATAAAGGTAAATAAAAGGTAAATAAAATTAAATTAAATGTGCATAAGAAACTGCTCCTGAGGGAGTTTCAAAGTGTGTATGGAGATAGCTTTATGCACATGTGAGTAGCAAATTAACTGATTGTTATTGTATTTTGAGTGCATTGAGTTGCCTTGTGTATGAAATGCGCGGTATAAATAAAATTGCCTTGCCTTGCCTATTTTTTGTGCATGTAGATTTTTATTTTTTACAACCGCAGACCTTTTCCCAGTGTATGATGGGCTCCAGGCTCGTTGTCATCAGTTCTGTTAGTTATCGTACGGACCTGTATGAACAGAACCAACCATACAGTAACCTCTGATGTCCCATTGGCTCAATCAGGCCACAACCTGGGGTAGTGTAGGGTGGCTGGAATGAGGTTCAGCACCTCCAAATCCAAGGATGAATCCTTTTTTTGCCAAAAAGAAAGAAATAAGGTGGCTTGCTCATTCCAGATTGATGGAGAGGTCCTTCCTCAAGTGAAGTAGCTCTACTGCTGGTGTTTTGATTGAAGTGTGGGGTAATGCAGTCAATTTATTTGAATGTTACAACAAGGAGCTGAGCTGAAAACTCTTGATGTACAGGAGGCAGAGAGAGCTGTGTCTTTGCTAAGAGAAATCTGGGAGTCCCTGACAGCTGACCCATCCCTGAAGTGGAAGACAATGGATGGAGAGTCTTTATCAACATTTGGGAATAAACAATAACAATAAAACTAAATATAAATATAATAAAATGTTGTCAATCCTCTCTTAACTTCTACCCATTAATGCCTTCTTTGTGTTTCTCTCTGGTCTCAGCAAGATTACATAACATTTGGGTCCAAACAGTGCCACCAAGAGGCCAAAACTGGAGGCCAGGATGGCAAACACCTCCACTGCATCTGCATATTTACCTGGAGAGTTGACATAAGCCGGGACGAAGGCCACCCACACAGCACAGAAGATCAACATGCTGAAAGTGATGAGCTTGGCCTCGTTGAAATGATTACGACATTGAGACTCTCCTTTCCTTCTTGCTCTGCGAGTTCCTGGTGGACATGGTCTGCTGCACACTGATATAGGCACCCTGCCTATAACCAAAGACGAAGAATTTACTCACTTAGAACAAGTACCTATGTGCATGTCTGAGGTTCAAACAGACCTCCTGCAGGTCAAAATTCCAGAATATTTTCTCTTCATCTAGATGAAGCTGATCTCCTCCCAGGTTTGACTTTTTAACTACGCCAACATTCTGAACTTGTATCCATCCTCCTGGGAGCCATAGCCAGTTCATTACATCATATAAAGGCAAAGCATCACCATTCTCATCAAAGGAGACCTCATCCCCAAACGATGTGGTGAAGTTCACCTTTTGTAAATAGTGTGCAAACTGAAGACGAAACATTTTTAAAAATCTGAAGTTTGAATCTTACTTTAATCAAGGTATATAAGCACTTAAGTGGTCAACTACAGTTGTGCTGATACTGTCTTGTGTTTAGATGTCACACCTGCCATGGCTCCAGTGTGTGCAAGGTGGCACAGCTGCTCCCAAGGAAAGGCCCCCTGCCTGGTTCACAGTGCAGCAGGTCATCCAGAGAGTCTTTTCAGGTTGAATTGCATTTAGCTAAATAATAAAAGTGAAAGCTGAAAACTTACAATGTCGTTTTCATCAGCACTTTTATTTGAATTTGTGGGTTGTATTTGTAATAGGAATTCCTTAAGTCCTGGTATTTCTCCATCCTGCGGATGGCAATGCCCAGTGTTCCAGCCAAATAAGGCATGAGTTGTGGAGTTTGCAACACAGTCGCTGTTGCCCAGGCTTCACTGGCAATCCACTGCAGACCTGTCACGTCCTGTGTCACCACCTGAATATTATACTTTTAATTTTAAACATATATAGCTTCTGTACTGTAAATTTAGAGTCACCATACTTATGCTTACCTCTTGCATGAGTTGAATCATGTTGCTCTCATGTGCAAATGCAATGACTACTCGAGCAGTAGATTTCTTAATCACTCGCACAATCCTCTCAAGTTTACTTTGATTATTGTCCCAGGGCAAAACCTCCAAATATGCGAAACATGTCTCACCTGACTGCTGAAGGTCAAACTGGAAAGATCGGGCAGCATGAAGCCCATAGTCATCATCGCTAACCAGTAGACCTACCCAGGACCAACCGAAGTGTTTTAAAATCTTAATGATCGCGTGCACCTATATGATTATAATCCATGTTACACAATAAAAAAGGCAGACCTTCACAAATGTATATTTTTGTAAGACTCCTACCTGAAAAGCATCACTTGGGATAGTTCTAAAGAATGTCGGATATTTTTGGCGGTCACTCAAGCAGGAACATGTAGCGAAGTAACTCACCTAAAATATATCAAGTACAGCAAATCTTTGAGTGTCTTTATTCATTACACATATTCACTTTATACCTACGAATTCTTACCATTGGCACTCTGTATAAGCCTAAGACATTTGAGATGGCAATAAACCGTGTAGAAGAAGAATCACCAACAATAGCCAGAACTGGGGGTGCACCCACACATGAATCATTTGATATGAAAAGCTTCTCCTGTCCAGCAGCTAAAGATAGGGCTGCTCGGAATCCGATCCCCAGCTCAACGCAGTTATCATACAAACTGTACCCAAGAGTCACGTTAGGGAGCAGATCCGAGTTCCCATTCATTTCCTCCACAGCATAGACCATAGTCAGAGCCTGTCTGAAACCTAGGACATCAAAGCTAAGGAGAGAGACACCTGAAATATCACTATTTTAGATACATAATAAACAAGCGAATGGATGCAAGCTGAGTGACCAGGTTTGGAAAGTATATTCAGACTCACCCATAGCAATAGGGCTGCTGTGGTTTTGACGTGAATGCCAAATCAGGAAAGTCAGAGAAAAAGTGCATTTTAAACAACCCACCCAGCAATACATCTCCAGCTTTTTGTATTGAATTGAGGCGAAACTGTCCTTGTAAATGGCAAGTGGAAAAACTATCCAATACAACAGGCACAGAATACCATGAACATAATATCAAATACACTATCCACATCCTGTAGCTTTGGGCCAATACCACCCAGGTCTAATTGAAAGATTGAGCGTATTTATACTCTATGTTACAGGGTTACAGCTCATAAAGGGGCAGGGCCAAAAGTGAAGATAAAAAGATAAAAATAAAACACAGGACAAAATACCTGGATGTTTGAAAAAAAAAAGTATAATTGTTTGCCAATGAATGTAGCACACAACTATGTCTGATTTAATGATATAAGTAAAGGGCCTGTCACAATTGGCGCACGGGCACTATGCGATTGTGTGCAGCCTCAAAATATGAAGGTCGTGCGAACACTCTCTTTTGGCGCACGGGCATCAGCACGAGCGACCGCTATTGACCGCATGAAAAGGTGTGAATCGCAGTTGGATCATCGGTCGCAGCTGAATGTCATGCATGCACAAAATTCAGTTGCGGGCGATTGCGACTGAATATAGCCGCAGCAGGCCGCTACGGTCGCGAGAATGGTGAAAGATAAATCGTCTCAGTCGCGCAGCTGGTGAGAGACTGGTGAGCGCCACTATCAGTCTCGTAGAGGCTAGACGCTGTTTCCTCTTCCCCCGTTTGGTCTAGAACGCGGATCGGGCCGTTTTTTTTCTGTCCGAGCCCGGCCCTTGGAGGGGGGTGGGGGATGGGGTGATCGTAAACCCGCTGTTACCTCGTAGCGCAGGTGAATTCAATACTTGTCAAAACTTCTCTCAGTCCGTGCGCTTAAAGCGAACGCACACCGAGACACTTTGAAACAGTTTAACCACATTTCTACTGGCAGTGATGCACGCGTTTCACAGAACCCATTAACCTGCTAAAAGGAGCCACGTTTGCCCTCTCTCTTTCAACACGGACTTACATGTTATATTTTATTTTTGATAAATGGATAAATCATGTGTTTAAAGCGCTGCGCGGTTTGAGAAACACCTTTGAAGTGAGGTTACGCAGCGCATAATGTTGGCATGGCACATGGCGCGCTGCGCTCTACACCGCCACACAGAGTCCTGCACGGGTCCATTTTTGGAGACCCGCACCCATCCACTACAGCACCTACCCGCCTGTAAACCCGTGATTATATGAAGATTTCAATCCGCAGCCGCCCGGACCCGTTAACATTCTACCCGTTACCCACCCGTGCCCGTGATAAATCACACAAATTAAAAGCTTTATATTGAAGCACTTTATTTTTTCATCTGAACGAAACAACGTGACGCTAATGAGGGTTGAATGCTTAAACTGGTAATACATCGGTGCGGTTGATTCCTGTGTTTTGTCAATGTAAGTGCGCGCACATGTGCGGGTGATGAGTGTGCGTGGCGGCAGGTGCCTTGGAGCTGTGGGAATCGGCGGCAATGCGCACCCGCTGTTCAGAGCGGCGCGAGGAGGCCGGAGGAGTAAAAACACAGATTCGCGAAAAATGTATTGATCATCTGAATTTGGAACATCATAAACCACTCCCACTACATCATACAGACACAAGTGAAACGGAGACACTGTCTGGAAAGAGGGAATATTCATGTCAAGCAGCAGCGGTTTGAAATGCCTTTCCCGAGCCCAGGCATTCGGATCAGAGGAATCATACGCGTCAATAAACGTATGGAAACACGGGCGCGATCAAAATAAAGGACGCACTGGATTACAAACATGTTTTTTAAGGGGATTTTATCATGACATGATCGCTGGACAGACAGGTAGGCTACTACACACTCCACACCCACACGTATTGAAATAATATCCAGGAGAGGGAGAGAGGAAAGAGGCGAGATTTGCCTCAAGTGGGGTGCTAGTCGGAACGTACCGCTGCCTCAATATCCCAGTCGGAATGTACCGCACCCATTGGTCTGAATGTACCGGTAGAGTGGTCTGAATGTACCTGTCGAGTGGTCTGAATGCCCCGGCAATTTTACTTTTACTAGCAAGCGGTAAGTACAATGATTGGGCCCCATTAATTACGTACAAAGATACCCTAAGATTGGGCTCCATATATTAATCATTTGTATGCGTTTTTATGCGTTTTAACGTTTCTTTAGCAACACTTTTTTTAACGTTTCTTTATCAACACTTCTTTATCAACACTTGCTTACTGACTGTGCTCTTTGTCTTTGTTTTTTTGTCTCCAATGTTGATTGAACGTAAAAAGTGCAAAATAAGTCAAGAGAGTTTGTCTGTATTACATGATCCTGCCCGCCCGGGACACC
Organism: Neogobius melanostomus; assembly: GCA_007210695.1. Lineage (NCBI taxonomy): Eukaryota > Metazoa > Chordata > Actinopteri > Gobiiformes > Gobiidae > Neogobius > Neogobius melanostomus. Next base: position 156,201 of record VHKM01000934.1, on the reverse strand, counting down.
GGCGTCAAGAACAAGAACCAACAAAACATGTCACATCGTAAGTCGTTAAGCAAGTGTCAGAGAAATGTAGGCTCGTAAAACTATACTGTCACCAAAGTACAAAGAATCAGGAAACCGTTTTCATTCATATCTTAGAAGCAACAGCACGAGCTGTGTGGTTAGGTCTGTAGACACCATAATGATATCAATTAAATATTGTGCGGGTAGCAGCTACCCGCCGAGCCGTCCGTGTGTTATCACTACCCACCCGCAAACGACAGAGTCAGAAGTCAGACAGAAGCTGGTCACTTCCCCGGATCAGCAGGCCTGAGCTCAGGGTCTTGCTGGGCTTTGGTGCGTAAAAGCACTGGGCTTTATTAAAATTAAAAAAATAGACTGGGCCGGCTCATGCGTGCGGCACATGTGCCACTGATGCGCCTGTGATGGGCCATTGGATGATTCCATTCCAGAAAGCACGGGCTGCGCAGAAAATAAAAAATAAAATCTAACGCACCGGCCCACTTTGGAACCGGCCCACCGGTCAAATGCCCGGTAAAATACATGGCCAGTCCGGGCCTGGATATAGCGATAGAAAAAGTTGAGAAGGGATCACCAACAATGCCAAGCACAGGCGGGTACCCTGTGCAGTTCTCCTGGGGCACAAATGCCTCTGTGTGTCCACTTGCCATTGACACGGCTGCACTGAACCCAATACCCAGCGAGGCACAGTTATCGTGGAGACTATAGCACAGTGTCAGGTTTGGCAGAAGCTGAGCGCTGTTGTTTATTTCTTCAACGGCAAAAGCAATGGTCATTGCATGCCGGAAGCCTAAGGGGTCAAAGCTAATAGAGAAAACATACATTAGGTGCAATACATACCGCATTGGTGGTGTTATACTGTCACAATGTACAACCTGTGCTCCAGTTTTCCTCTCTCTTCTTCTTCTATTCGGTTTATTGGCAGTAGGCCACCCGCGTCGGGGCATTATCACCACTTACCGGACTGGAGTGTAAGTCATTGAGAGTGGTCTTTTCCTCTCTCTCCCCCTCCCTTTTGTGTTTAGTATGTCTCCACCTGCATGGGCGTGGCAGTTCCTGGGTGCAGGTCGGCACAGCTGGCTTCAATCAGCCAATTACCAGAAGTACAAGAGGCTCGGTTTCCCTGCTACACACTGCCAGTTTGTTTGTTGACTTCAGTCAGTATCCACCTGTGGCATTCCATTTTTGTACATCTGATCTTTGTACTTACCGCAATTATCTTTTTGTCCAGAATCTGTCTGCGTACTGCCTGCCTCTAGGGATGGGCAACATGAAGCTTCATGAAACACCAAAGCATTTGAAGCGATTGTGCCGAAGCTTCGAAACACAGTTCGAAACCGACTCCACAGTGACATCAAGAGGCAATGTTTCAGTACTACAAGATTCACAAAGGTTCAGCCGAGAGATGAAACACTACACCAGTGGGTGCTACGGAGTTCAATCATATACCCGCATCTTTGGCTGTTTTTGTTTTGTTATTGTATCTTTTGCTTTCTTTGTTGTCAATGTCGTTTTTGTTTTTCAGTAGGCTTATGTGTGAGTTAATGTTGTTGCCCTGTGCCCTTTGGCTATTTCAGTTATTCTTCATTCAGTGTAAGCTTTAAATCAACGTAAACAAACATTAAAAAAAAAAAGACACCCACGTCTTTGGGCGAAGTTACCTTGTCAACAATATGATTCAATAGATATAACCCGTAAATCACGAGTGTCCTTTGATTCTCTTCTCACATGCAAGCATGGTCGGCCAATAGCGTGCTGGGACCATTTCGGCCCGACAATTTAGAGAAGACCGGCCCACTTTTCTGTGGGTTTATAGCTCAGTGATAAAGCGCTAGTCTCTGGTGCACGAGGTCCCCGGTTCAAGTATGACTTTGTCATTTTTCTAACGCTCTTTTTACATGGGCCGCTTTCAAGATATTTTTTTTCAGAAATATAATGTTCTATGCTGTGGAAGGACTTAGTCTATTTCTTTTCTTACTAATAACTTCTCCTGCTTTAGAAAACACTCTCACACAAGGTACACTTGTCGCTGGCATACACAAGTATTTTTTTGAGAGAATGAACAAATGTGGTAATCTCTCTCCTCTCTCACAAAACCCACAAGGGACAGATGTGCTGACGTCTTTTAAACTTTATGGGAGATAGGTTGAGACAGGTGCGCTGTTCTGTGGTTCATTGAAACTCCTGTCAATCAAATGCGTGTTCGGCACGCGTGCCCCCTAGTGAAACACTTGCCAAACAGCGGCGTTTCATGAAACGTTTCTCAGATCCAGTCACGTGACATGCGCGGTTTGAACCTTGTTTTGAAGCAGTGTTTCGACACGCATGCGCCATGAGACTTCGACACAGTGTCGAATCCCGTGGTTCAAGACGGCCATCCCTACCTGCCTCCAGTCTGCCTGCCTGCCCATACTTACCTGCCCATCTGCTTAAGTATATTTATATCTTTAAACTCTGCCAACTTACCTGCAAGATACTGACCAGTCTGTCTCCTCGTATCCAGTCCTCTGGCTTGACTCCGTCCATCTCCCGGTCCTTTACTCACCTGGTCTTCTGGTCCCCAGCCTTGCCCCCATCCTCCAAGTCTTCACAGAAATAAAACTAACTTTTGCTAATCAGTCGTCTGTCTGCTTTTGGGTCCTATTCTTCAGTTGTGACAGTACAAACTGGCCACAATGGACCCAGCAGATTCAAAAACAGTCGGAGCAATCACCAACCAAGGCGCTATACTTGGACAACACGAGCAAGTGCTTCAAGCTTTAATCCAAAGTCAGCAAATCACCGCCAACCAGATGTCCCAGCTTAACTCCATGCTGCAACAGCTCACAACCAACCTCCAGCCAGCTGCTCCACCTGCTGCCCAGCAATTCAGGGAAGTACATGTTCCTGACCCTGAACGTTACTCTGGTGACATGGGAAAATGTGGGGGTTTCCTACTTCAATGTTCATTAGTCTTCAGTCAAAAACCTGCCACCTATGCTTCTAGTGCTTCCAAAATATCTTTTATTATGGGGCTGTTGCAGGGCAAAGCATTAGACTGGGCAGCAGCTAAGTGGCAAAATGATCCTGTTTTTCGTAACAATTTTGTTGCTTTTGCGCATGACTTGCGGAAGGTTTTTGACCATCCAGTAAAAGGAAAGGAAGCTTCGAAAAGGCTCTTGTCTATTTCCCAAGGTTCACGTAGTGTTGCAGTATACTCCGTTGAATTTAGGACACTAGCTGCAGAGGCAGGCTGGGATGACTCCAATCAGTGTTTATTAATGGACTCTCTGAACAACTTTAAAGATGAACTAGCTCTCAAAGATGATTCAGATGATTTGGACTCCCTTGTTTCTACAGCCATCAAATTAGACAATCGTATTCGTGAGCGTAGGCGGGAGCGTTCCAACAAACATGTTACATCTTCTTCCACCTCCCGCAATGCTCCACTTCGGAGTCCAGGAGGGTTCTCTGTGCCTCCAACTGTCTCTGGTCAGTCACCTCAAGTTTCTCCTGAGGTGGAACCTATGCAATTGGGCCGTGCAAAATTAACACCTGCAGAAAAGCAAAGAAGAATACAGGCTGGTGAGTGTATCTATTGTGGTCAAGCCGGTCACTTCCTTGTTGCCTGCCCATCACAGCCAAAAGGGTGGGCTCACCAGTAACCATGGGGGCGCTTTACCTGGCCCCCAGACCAAGATGCTGTTGCCTGCCACAATCTGTTTTAAAGATGATAACCTGCCTTTGTCTGCCTTGGGAGATTCTGGAGCTGAAGAAAACTTTTTAGATTTCGAACTCGCTCGTCAGGCCGGTTTTGAGAGGGTACCGGCTGGTTTTGAGAGGGTACCGCTGGAGGCCCCGTTAGTTGCTAAGGCCTTAGAGGGAAGGTTAATTGCCAAGGTAACACACCACACTACGCCCCTGAAACTACTATTGTCTGGTAACCATCAAGAGCAAATACAATTTAACCTGATAAGCTCACCACATTCATCCCTCATTTTGGGATATCCGTGGCTTAAGACTCACAATCCACATTTTGACTGGGGTAACGGAAAGATTTTGAGTTGGAGTTTATTTTGTCATTCTGCGTGTTTTACATTCTGCTCTTCCTCCAGCTGGATCTGTTCTGACTTCCCCTGAGCTTCCAGATCTCTCTGATGTGCCTGAAGAATATCATGACCTAGCCAAGGTTTTCAGTAAGGAGCGAGCCTTAACCTTACCGCCTCACAGGCCATACGACTGCGCCATTGACCTTCTCCCAGGTGCCACTTTGCCCTCTAGTCGACTCTACAATCTGTCTCAACCTGAACGAGGAGCTATAGAAAGATACATAAGGGATTTACTTGCCGCAGGTATTATACGCCCTTCTTCCTCTCCTGTCGGTGCTGGATTTTTTTTTTGTGGACAAAAAGGATAAAACACTCCGTCCCTCCATAGACTTTTGTGGTTTCAATAACATAACAGTCAAAAACAAATGTCCTCTACCTCAGCCGATTACCAGAAGTACAAGAGGCTTGGTTTCCCTGCTACACACTGCCAGTTTGTTTGTTGACTACAGTCAGTATCCACCTGTGGCTTTCCATTTTTGTACACCTGATCTTTGTACTTACCACAATTATCTTTTTCCAGAATCTGTCTGCGTACTACCTGCCTCCAGTCTGCCTGCCTGCCTGCCTATACTTACCTGCCCATCTGCTTAAGTATATTTATATCTTTAATCTCTGCCAACTTACCTGCAAGATACTGACCAGTCTGTCTCCTCGTGTCCAGTCCTCTGGCTTGACTCCGTCCATCTCCCGGTCCTGTACTCACCTGGTCTTCTGGTCCAGTGGCGCCTCCAGAAATTGTTCATAGGGGTGGCCAGATGGGGCCACTTAAAATCTTGGGGTGGCAAACCAAAACTATCAGCCATAATTTCACAATTGCAACAGCCGCAGGGAGAGGGAGGGGGAGGGGGGAGAGCTGGCTAAAGCGTACGATCAAAGGTCTAGAGCGGCTTGCATGGCTGGCTGTGAATTTGGGCTGAAAATATTCCTAACTGATACTACAGTACTACAATAAACAGTGGCCAGTGGGGTGGCCAGGAGTCGGTCAGGGGTGGCCACGGCCACCCCTGGCCACCCCCTGGTGGCGCCACTGTTCTGGTCCCTAGCCTTGCCCCCATCCTCCAAGTCTTCACAGAAATAAAACTAACTTTTGCTAATCAGTCATCTGTCTGCTTTTGGGTCCTATTCTTCAGTCGTGACATATACAGAAAACACTCACCGGCAGGTCGGCTCTTGTGGCTCTGAGGAGAATGTACATTCAGGAAAAATAGAGCTATAGTGAACCTCGAAAAGCCCCCCAAGAACCACATCGCCAGCCATGTATATGCTATTAAGATTGAATTTCCTCCACAATTTACAAAATGGCAAAAACTTGGTAGATTCAGATGAAAACAATATGAGGAGCAGCAACATGCCTAAAATTTGGAACAGCAAACACACCCTAACAAAAAGACACATTCTGATCGCTCTCATCTCCCCGCTCACCTTTAGCGTGAACATGCCTCATTTAAAAGAACATCCTAAAATATATACTATTTTCAGATGGTATAAGTTACCACCCATCAGGGCATACGAAGGGTTTCATATACGCATATCATGTATTACTGTTAATTTATCTAAAAAGTCGAACCTTGGATCCAGGAGGAACAATGCGGTGTTCGTCCTGGTCGCGGCACACTGGACCAGCTCTATACCCTTAATCGGGTGCTCGAGGGTTTGTGGGAGTTCGACCAACCAGTCCACATGTGTTGCTCCGGGAGTATGGGGTCCGGGGCCCTCTGCTAAGGCCTGTCCGTTCCCTGTATGACCGCAGCAGGAGCTTGGTTCTCATTGCCGGCAGTAAGTCAGACCTGTTCCCGGTGCGTGTTGGTCTCCGCCAGGGCTGTCCTTTGTCACCGGTTCTGTTCATTACCTTTATGGACAGAATTTCTAGGCGCAGTCAGGGACCGGAGGGTGTCTTGTTTGGGAACCTCAGGATTTCATCTCTGTTGTTTGCAGACGATGTTGTTCTGTTGGCTTCATCAAATCAGGACCTTCAGCGTACACTGGGGCGGTTTGCAGCCGAGTGTGAAGCGGCCGGGATGAGGATCAGCACCTCCAAATCCGAGGCCATGGTTCTCCACCGGAAAAAGGTGGTTTCCCCTCTTCAGGTCGGTGGGGAGTCCTTGCATCAAGTGGCGGAGTTCAAGTATCTCGGGGTCGTGTTCACGAGTGAGGGACGGATGGAGTGTGAGATCGATAGACGGATCGGTGCGGCGTCAGCAGTGATGCGGCCGCTGTATCGGACTGTTGTGGTGAAGAGTGAGCTGAGTCGGGGGGCAAAGCTCTCGATTTACCGATCGATCTACGTTCCCACCCTCACCTATGGTCATGAGATCTGGGTGACTGAAAGGACAAGATCGCGAATACAAGCGGCTGAAATGGGTTTCCTTCGCAGGGTGGCTGGGCAGGGTGGCTGGGCGCACCCTCCGAGATCGGGTGAGGAGCTCAGTTACCCGGGAGGAGCTTGGAGTCGAGTCGCTGCTCCTTCACGTCGAAAGGAGCTAGCTGAGGTGGCTAGGGCATCTGTATCGGATGCCTCCTGGTCGCCTCCCTCGGGAGGTGCTCCAGGCATGTCCTATTGGGAGGACGCCTCATGGAAGGCCCAGGACACGCTCGTGGGACTATGTCTCCGAGCTGGCCTGGTGTCGCCTCAGGGTCCCCCCAGAACAGCTGGAGGAGGTGTGCGTGGACCGGGAAGTCTGGGCATCTCTGCTCAGACTGCTGCCCCCGTGACCCGGCTCCGGATAAAGCGGAAGAAAATGGATGGATGGATATCTAAAAAGTGCCATTTTATGCACGTTATTTGAAAAAAAAAAAACATTAATGGTTATTTATTTGACAATTTAAAAAGATGTTTGCTATTGATATAGCAAAATAATTCTGCCGAGCTGGTGTTGCATCAGAGAAGATTGGGTCAATGTTGGCACTGTGGCGGTGTGGATGTGATCTATGGCTGTTTCAGGGGAAACCATAATACAAATATAACATTACTCTGACTGGTTTATACTTAAGTCTGTCGTTATGGTATTCAATGAGAAAGTTGTGCATGAGTACTCAAATATATGTGATTTACGGACAAAGTTTTAGTAATACACACAGATGTGTTTGTAGAAGAAGAAGAAGAAGAGCTTTATTTATAGAACGCCTTTCACAGACATGGTCACAAAACACTTTACATGAGACAATTGTAGATTTTATCGATATAATTATAAAATCACACTAAACTCACTAAACCAAATTGCACAATAATTTGTCAAAATCAAACCTTAATTCCACAATAATAACATTTGTAATGACAATTTGTAACCACAGTATGTCATTGCAACGCACCCTCATTTCTTTTTCCACACAAAACACATGTAAATGCATTGTTGTTTATGTCATTTGATTCACACTGAGACCTATTTCAAAGTCCTGAATACCATTATGTTAGTAAGTCCCGGATATCCAATGTGAGGTACAGTCAGAGGAGGGACAGGTGTTCGGAAAGCCTTTATAAACACAGATATTCCCACATGAAGCACTTTCAGCCATCATGAGTTACAGTGCTATATTCTTGAGTTTAACGCTGGTTCTTTATGATGTGCCTTCTCCACTCTGTCTAAATGTCAATACCACAGACCAGGATTCTTCTGTTGTATGCAAGGCCAAGGGCTCTGCTCTAGCCCCAGCCTTCTCTATGGAGGGGACTACCTCACAGGGGGGATTTTTTCTATTCATTACTATACAGTATGCACACAGTCATTAATAACTATACAAGCAATCCTGAACCACTGCGATGCAGAGGGAGGTAAATCTACTTTGTTGCACAAGTGTATGCTATGTTTATGTGTAATTCTGAGATTTGATTTGAAACTTAAAAATATTTGTTGTTACGATTGATGTTCATTTTTGAAAGATACACAAACTCTTATTATTATTATATTATTATTATTATTGTTTACCTCAACCTTGTTATGATTGTTACCTCAACCTTGTCATGATTGTTACCTCAACCTTGTTATTAGTGTTTACCGCAACCTTATTATTGTTTACCTCAACCTTGTTATGATTGTTAACCTCAACCTTGTTATTAGTGTTTACCTCAACCTTGTTATTAGTGTTTACCTCAACCTTGTTATTATTGTTTACTTTAACCTTGTTATGATTGTTACCTCAACCTTTTTATTATTGTTAACCTCAACCTTGTTATTAGTGTTTACCTCAACCTTGTTATTATTGTTTACCTCAACCTTGTTATTATTGTTAACCTCAACCTTGTCATTATTGTTTACCTGAACCTTGTTAGGCCGAGCGGCCTGCCGTCGCAACGCACGCAACGCAGTGCGCAAAGCGCACTGTACCAAGGTGCGCAGAGTGCACGAAAACAGTGCGAAGCGCTGTCCCCATGTTAAACGTAAACTCACCGTGTAAAACAGTGACTGCCCACACCTCTGGTGTGGGCCCTTTATACTTAATATTACAGCAAAATGACTAGGGGTATATGGCCAACTGTCATACGGAGGTCCACCTCCGAGCACCATGGCTGCGTGGGGGTCGTTGAGAGCTTTCCAAAAATGTACAATATGTTTTTGCAAGAAATATTATTAGGCCCGAGCGGCCTGCCGTCACAAGGGCCTATTGTAATCGTACGTAGGTGCGTGGAGCGCACGAAAACAGCGCGAAGCGCTGACCCCATGTCAAACGTAAACTCACCGTGTAAAACAGTGTCTGCCCACACCTCTGCGACGATATTGTTTTTGCAAAAAATATTATTATTATTCTTTATTACGCCCGAGTGGCCTGCCGTCGCAAGGGCCTATTGTAATCGCAACGCAGTGCGCGAAGCGCACTGTACCTAGGTGCGTGGAGCGCACGAAAACAGCGCGAACCGCTGTCCCCATGTCAACCGTAAACTCACCGTGTAACACAGTGACTTTTATACTTAATATTGCAGCAAAATGAATGGGGGTATATGGCCAACTGTCATACGGAGGTGGATGACGAGTGCTCATCACGGCTGCGTGGGGGTCGTTGAGAGCTTTCCAAAAATGTATAATATGTTGTCGTCGCGAAAGCGACGATATTGTTTTTCCAAGAAATATTATTAGGCCCGAGCGCCATACATGGCGTAAGGGCCTATTGTTTCTGCAACGCAGTATGGACCTCTGTGGCCAATCACGCGCACAACAGACATGACAGCGACCAATGAACCCGACAAACGCATAGCTCTTGGTCAGAGCTTTCCAAACATGAATAATGTGTGGTGGGCGGGAACACGGCTATATTGTTTTTGTAAAAAATATTATTTTTCTTTCTTTCTTTCTTTCTTTCTTTCTTTCTGGGGCGGTCACAAGGGGGGGGGGGGGGGGGGGGGGGCCTTTATCGTTGCTTGCGGCTTTAATTATTATTGTTTACCTCGACCATATTATTGTTAAGCTAAACCTTGTTATTATTGTCAAGCTCATCCTTGTTATTATTGTTTACCTCAACCTTGTTATTATTGTTTACCTCAACCTTGTTATTGTTAAGCTCAACTTTGTTATTATTGTCAAGCTCATCCTTGTTATTATTGTTTACCTCAACCTTATTATTGTTAACCTCAACCTTATTATTATTGATAACCTCAACCTTATTGGTCTGTTATTAACGTTATTGGCTTATTACATTTTCAAACTGGCCAAATGTATTATGTTATTGGCCATTGTTACATTATTGGCTGTTCTTATGTTATCGGGTCCTACAGGGAGAATGTGGAACTTTTTGCCCCGGGCCCCAGCAAGTCTGCTGACAGCCCTGGCTTTTACATTGATCTGAATGAAACAGGTACAGTATGTCAATAAGGTGCACACGTCCAAGGCTACTGCAGTGAACATAAAAAGAGAACTTCACAGACATTCTCAATAAACACAGGAAATTGGAGTAAGTATGCAGGGTTTTTCTATTGTTCATATAGTAAATGTGTCCCCTAGCCTCCTATGGACAAGTGTTGCAAATTAGCAGTTTTGCACTAAAAAAAATGTATTCGGTTTGTCCAATGCTATTGTTATGTCCATATCAAATTAAAATAAATAAGCACTAAATATTCAAATGGTGTAATTCATTTTCAATGTTGAACGATTTTGAAGGTCTAATAAACAACTTCAAGGGAGGAATACATTTGTGTTGCTTGTGGATTGTCAAATCAGAGTGTTTGTGTCTGTCATCTGATTAGCATATGTATGACCTCATGTTAGTATTATAAATGCCGACAAGTGAGCAATGAGCGATACATCTGATACAGTTTCACAGAGGAGCTTTTTTAGTTTAGTTTTTTTTAATATGATGTTGGATTGTATCTCTTCTGTGCTGTGCTGTGTTTTGCTCACATTTGGGCTATGGGGTCTGGGGATGGGATTGCAGGATTCAGAAACAGTGCGCTGCTGGACTTGGAGAACAAACCACAATCTGCCTCTGTCACAGGACGGAGATATAGTCATAGGTGGAAGCTTCAGCCTCCATCACGGAACTCCAGCTATTGATAATGTCTATAAGCAAGTACCACAATACAATTGTAAAGGGTAAATTACCACTACTTAGCAACTTGGATCATATAGGATTTTCTCATCCCAATTTTGACTTTTTTTTTCTCTTTTGTGTTTAGACGTTTACTATTATATACTTTACAGAATGTTTATGCAATGATCTATGCTGTGGAGGAAATAAACCGTGATAAAAGGCTGCTGCCCGGTCTAAAAGTGGGTTATCAAATTTTTGATAATTGTCACATGAACTCTTGGGCTCTTCAAGATGTTCTGTCTTTTGTTGGAGGAGAAGCAACAAGCTGCACATTTGTGAACAAATCTGCTACTTTCAAATTCAACAAACAAGGTGATCAAAAGAAAGTAATTTTTTGTGTAAAGTGATCCTCAAAATACACTGAGACAATAGTAACCAATAACATTGACAGCCAATGATGTAGTAAATGCAACAAGTGCGACTTAAACTAAACACATGTTTAAAGCAAATTGCTCAACAACAGAAATTACAATTTCCAATTTCTAATTGGATTTTCACATCTCCTGAGGCTTTTAGTTTTTGAAGGTTATTTTCTTCACTTTTCGTCACTTACCGTATAAATTAGCCAAAGTTACAACAAGGATTTTTTTTTTTAAATGACTAGACTTTACATTAATGATCACAACTTTGATTATGCAATGCAAAAATGCAAGTATAATGCCGTAATGCCAGCTTTAATATATTATTTCCACAGTTAAAAGTTTTATTCCCATTATTATTGGAGGTGCATCATCAGATACAAGTAAGATGCTGTCACCAATCCTGGGACCATTGTCTGTGCCAGTAGTAAGTGAAGTATCACTATGTCATGAAGAGCTGTGAGCTTATTATACTTTGGAAATGATGTGTATAATGCTCTTTTAGATCAGCTTTTGGGCAACTTGCCCCTGCCTCAGTGACCGACGACTGTATCCTAACTTCTTCAGGACAATCCCAAGTGATATATATCAAGCTCGCACTCTGGCCCAGCTGGCCAAGCATTTTAAGTGGACTTGGATCGGAGCTGTGGTGATGCAAGATGATTATGGGCTTGGAGCAGTAAAGGTGTGTAGTTTGACAAAATACTAATACATACAAGACTTATGTACACCATTCATTTTTTAGGTGTTTCATAAAGAGACTGAGGGTTTTGTGTGTTTGGCTTTTCTGAAAACTGTCAGAGCAGAAAATAGAGTAACAGACGCCAGAGAAGCTGCTCTCACCATTCAGGCCTCAACTGCTAAAGTCATTATTATCTTTGCCTCGTCCAGTGTCGTCACGGAACTGTTTGTGCAACTTGACAGAATCAATGTAAGAAATAATTAACACAAATAACATATAAAAGATTATGTAATTAAAGTAAATGTATATTCTGCTGGTATGACCTTGTGACAGGTGACTGACAGACAGTTTCTGGCCAGTGAGGCCTGGGGCACTAGTGGTGATCTCCTCCAACATCCGGCCACTTCAAGAGTCGCTCGTGGTGTTTTTGGTGTCGCCATTCGAAGTTCCACTATCGATGGATTTGAAGCATACATCAGAGGTTTACATCCCTCTCAGCGTCCAGACAATGCGTTTTTAAGAGAGTACTGGGAAAAAGAGTTTGGCTGTGCTCCTGTGTCTTCATCCTCCGCTTTTCTTCCTCCCTGCAATGGGACAGAGTCACTGTATGGGGTGCACAGTCACTTCACTGACATGTCCCAGTTAAGGGTCACATATAATGTATATCTAGCAGTTTATGCAGCAGCTCATGCCCTCCACAGCCTTTTGTCCTGCCCCAACACTGACACCTCTACATCCAACTGCTCCTCTCCTCACCAGGTCACACCAGCACAGGTAGGTCAAGATGCACTTTGTGGTGAAAATACTGACTGAATATAAACATGTTTTTCACTTGGTGTATTTTGCATTCAGCTTCTTGAGCACTTGAGCAGAGTGAACTTCACAACACCTCAGGGCGAGAGGTTTTATTTCCAAGGAGGGGATATTCCAGCTAAGCACGACCTGGTCAACTGGCAGAAGAGCCCTGAAGGGTCACTAAGACCTTTACTCATTGGGAAAGTGGATGGCTTTGACATTGATCTGAATGAAACAGGAATTCAATGGAGTACAGGATCAAGCCAGGTTATCAATACATAATGTGGCATCAACAATATTTTAATTAGGCCCGAGCGCCATCAGGGCTGGCGAAGGGGCTCTTGTAATCGTATAGAGTGCGCGGAGCGCACTCCCCCAAATTGCGCGGAGCGCACAAAACGAGCGCGAAGCACTCGCCTCCTCTCAAACATGCACTAACGCACTCCTCTCCTCGTGCACGTTCCGTGCACGTGCACATGTATCAGAAAACGAACATTGTAATTGGATGGTGCCCCAAAGTGCGAACAAAACGCACAAAACGAGCGCGAAGCGCTCCCTCCTCTCAAACACTCACTAACACACTCCTCTTGTCGTGCACGTCCCGTGCACATACATATATAATGCAAAAATCAACATTGTAATTGTACAGAGCCCATAAAAGTCAATGGGCGACTGAGAGCCCCAGGACCTCTACCATGAGGTAGGAATGCGCGAGCGCTTTCCGAAAATATATAGTTTATGGTACCCGCGTAAGCGGGAACATTGTTTTCGTATGGGAATATTATTCTTTCTTTCTTTCTTTTCTTTCTTTCTTTCTTTCTTTCTTTCTTTCTTTCTTTCTTTCTTTCTTTCTTTTCTTTCTTTCTTTCTTTCTTTCTTTCTTTCTTTCTTTCTTTCTTTCTTTCTTTCTTTCTTTCTTTCTTTTGCACCGTCGCAATTTTCACCCAGTGAACATCGACGAAAAGTCACAGATTTTGGCCCAAAATTCAAACCCGATCCGACGAAACTTTTGACTATTTCCAAATTTTGAACTTCAAAATAGTGGCGAGATAGGACTTGGCCAAAAATGAAGTCTGTCGTAGAATCATAAAAATCGGTACAGACGTGCATCATTGAGCAAAAAATATTATTACGGCAACGCCGTCCGCCATATTGGGTGTCGGCCATTTTGGATGACAGCCCGTGAAGCGGGAATCTGCCTTTATTTTTCACTTTGTACAAAAGCTATCTCCTCCTAGAGCGTTTATCGGAACGACCTAATTTTGGGTGGAAAATAATCTTGAGAAGTAGAACTTTAAAAGTGATCCAAATTACTTTTCTAAGTTTTACGGTTTTTATGCGGCGAAGCGTTTTTCGCAAACAAAAAATGGCTCCCATTCGCACATATGAAGCCCGATTTCGCTCATTTTGGTATCAGTTGTTAAAATCACAGTCCTAAACACTTTCATTTGGCAAAATTCAAATTGGGCGCGATAGCGCCCCCTATGGGAATTATATGGAGAGTACAAATTTTAGTTTTACGAAAATTAAAATAATTTGGCACAAAATTCTATTTGGTCGTTCCGATCAGAAAAGTCAATTACACCCATGCCATATTTTTCACAGGGTTGCCGTGGCGATGACCGGAACGTCCCGTTTTATTCTGATGGAAAATGTTAAACTCCATAATTGAGCGAGAAGTGAGGAACCAAAGGTTATCCAAAGTACTTGGATAACCATTGTGGATGATCTGCGGCGCAGCCACATCCCTAAGTAAAATGTAAAAATATGCTTCAGTTTGCAGATATAGTGTGATACAAATTCATACTAATTTTTCTCTGTATAATGTCAAAATTGAGCGCGGAGTGCGCGTTAGCGCATTCCAAAAATCCTAAAACTAAGACCCTTGGGAAAAAAGTTAAAAACAAACATAAAGGCAGTAGCAATACCATAATTTTAGATTGAGGGAGACAAAAGGTTGCTTTAGGCAGGGCGGTCGGCGAGGGCCGATAATCGCCGCTTGCGGCTATATTTTTGTTTTGTTTTGTCAGTTGTAGAATATTTATTCGTAGTCATTTATGTATAAAGTTTTTAATTTTGGTACACATAGGTGCCTGTTGCTGTTTGCAGTGTAAGCTGTGCTCCAGGGACACGGAAGGCAGGGAAAAAAGGAAAACCATCCTGCTGCTTTGATTGTATCACCTGTGCAAATGGAGAAATAAGCAACAAAACAGGTACATTTCCTTCTTTCTTCTTTCTTATAATGATCTATTTTCTCTTTTTGTACCAACTGTTGATCTGGTTATATTTTTCATGGAAAGATTCTTTAAATTGTCACCGTTGTCCTCCTGAATACTGGTCAAATGCAAAAGGAACAGCCTGCATCCCTCGACAGCAGGACTTTCTGTCCTTTGATGAAACTCTGGGCATCACTCTGACTACAGTGGCTTTGTTTGGAGCTGTAGTGACCACAGCAGTCTTTGTAGTTTTTCTTTACTACCGACAAACACCCATGGTACTTTTACAGTCAATATCACTTTTATGACTTGATATGAGTAAATAAATATCTTCCCCTTTTTTCAGGTTCGAGCAAACAACTCAGAGCTGAGTTTCCTTCTTCTTGTGTCCCTGAAGCTGTGCTTCTTGTGCTCGCTGGTGTTCATTGGTCGACCATCGGTCTGGTCCTGTCGTTTCCAACAGGCAGCATTTGGCATCAGTTTTGTACTTTCTATTTCTTGTCTGCAAGTCAAAACAATGGTTGTTCTAGCAGCTTTCCGCTCTGCACGACCTGGTGCTGGGATGTTTGTTAAATGGTTTGGTCCAACAAACCAGAGGGGCAGTGTGTGCCTGCTCACCAGTATGCAGGTGAAAAATGTTCCTACCTTTTGTTTTTTATTTAACTTTCAAACCAAAACTAAACGCCCTTTTTTTATAGATCATAATCTGTGTTGTGTGGCTGAGTGTCAGTCCTCCAGAGCCTCACCTGGACCTGAGTGTCCAGGGGCCAAAGGTGACTCTGGAGTGTGCCATGGAGTCAGTGCTGGGCTTCTCTCTGGTCCTGGGATACATCGGCCTGCTGGCCTGCACTTGTCTCCTCTTGGCTTTTCTGGCTCGAAAACTCCCCGACAACTTCAATGAGGCCAAACTCATCACTTTCAGCATGTTGATCTTCTGTGCAGTTTGGGTGGCCTTTGTCCCTGCCTATGTCAGCTCTCCAGGAAAATACTCAGTAGCTGTAGAAATCTTTGCAATTTTAGCCTCCAGTTATGGCCTATTGTTTTGCATATTTGCCCCAAAATGTTTTGTAATACTTTTAAGACCCGCAAAGAACACCAAGAAATATATGATGAGGAAGTAAAGATAAGTTTACACTCTGATTATTATAATAATTATGACAATATTAATATTATTATTGTATTATCATTGCTTATTTTGGAATTTGGAATACATTTTTTAATGTGAGTTATTACGAAAAAAAACAACAAGAAAAACAGGAAACTCTGTCATGAAAGTGGGAAGAAAGGAAAGGGATTGGAATTTCCCACCCCACTAGAGATGTAAACGTGTCCAGACTTGGATGCCAATGTGGCAGGTAAAAGTGAGGACCGGGGGTATTGGGGTGCACAAACCAAGGAAGTGCAACAAGGTTCACTTCTATGTTTCAGTAAAATGACAAATTCCAAATGGCTCCAATGTCCTTGTTATGAAATTCCTACGTGTACTACTAGATTTACATTTGCTAAAGCTTGTCCACACGAAGGGCCAGTTTTTTGTTTGAATGTTTTGTATCTAAATAGTCTAAGTCTAATGTGGGCCAGCATTGCTGTACTACAGTATAATACTCTGGAGTAAAGAGAATGACTAACACTCAAGCCTCTGAGACAACAGCCTTTGTCAACTATTACCCAATATACTGAATGTTGATTCATAAAAAAATAAAAATACAATACTCGACAATACTCTTAAAAAGATGGCTGCGAGGGCAGACGTGTGTGTGCAGCGCAGCCCTTGTCTGCTTTAAACTTTATAATATACGCTCCTTTTGACTCCTGCCTGCAGATATGGCATAATAAAAGAGCGACCACTGCATAAAGCTAAAAACTATGGCGTGTATTGTGGATTACTAAGACAAAATCAAGTAAGTTTGGCCTAATCAATCAAGACTAAAGTGCGCGCACCTGTTACGGCAAAGCACTGCAACAATGGCAGGGGAAAATCTGATCACAATGGAAACGTTGTGGGAAAGACTCAATCTAAATCAAAATGAACTTCTGCAGAGATTCACAACAATTGAGCAACAGATGATGCAAATGAATGGTTCGATGAATGCACTAAATGAACAGATCGCTGAAGTGCAAATGCGTGTGAGCGCTGCAGAGGATAACCTGGAGAGCACTGACAGCAAAGTGCAGGATTTGGTCAAACGAGTGGAAGTACTGGAAACAAAGGCTGAATATTGTTTTGTTATGTATTTGTTTGAGTCAGTCACAGCACGCACCGAGTCGATTCAGCCATCTTGCTTACTTTATTGTCTATTGCCGCCTGGTGGTCAGTGCATATAACAGCATCAACATCATCATAATAAACATATCATGACATCTTCCTTTTTTTTTGTTTTTTTTTTTTTTGTTTTGTTTTTAAGTAGTCACCAAACCAGTGACCTGTACATAAAGGTTGCAGACGTTATTATTATTATTATTTTTTACACCTTATGCTTTCAATAAACACATGCATTTTTATTTTAATTTCTGTCTGGCATAGCATGTATTTAGTTTTTTTTTTTTTTTTTTTTTTTTTTTTAGAACTGTTTAACATAAATGGCACAATGTGCTACTCCTCAACTAGCCTTTTAGGTCTATTAACAACACGACCACTAGCTGTTCTTGTATGAAGCATTTCTGAGCTGACATTATCGGCAGTAGTTACAGGTTGATTATACATTTCAGGTTCTTTCTGTGAATCTGCACTGTCAACTACATTCTGCTGAGTAACATTTCGCTCATCATTTAGCACATTTTGATTCTTTGACAACATCAAAAACTTTCGATTTCTTCTGTACGTTTGTCCATCTGGTGTCTGAACTACGTAAGATCTCGGGTGGTCAGACTTTCCTGAAACCTGAGCTGGACACCATTTACCATCTTGCCACAATCTCACAGTGTTTCCAACCTGCAGTTGTTGTAATGGTTTTGCTCCTTTGTCAAAGTAGTCCTTTTGTTTCACTTGTCTCGCCTGTAGCATCCGCTGTACTCCGGTAGTGACTGTTTTGGGATCCAACATGCATGAAGGTGTCGGGAGCTTGGTCCTCACGCGACGTCCCATTAACAGTTGAGCTGGTGATCTTCCGATGTCCTCAAATGGTGTACTCCTCAGATTGAGCATTGCCAAATATGGATCTTTTCCATCTGCTTTGGCCTTTTTAAGCAGAAGTTTGACAGTCTGCACTCCTCGTTCTGCCATTCCATTAGACTGTGCATGATGGGGGCTCGATGTTTTGTGAATAAAGTCCCACTCGTGTGCAAACGTCTGGAATTCCCTTGAGCTAAACTGTGGTCCATTATCTGAAATTACAATTTCAGGAATACCATATCTAGCAAATTGGGATTTCAGATGTGTGATGACAGTTGCACTTCTTGTGTCTGATTTTAACCACTCCACTTCAACAAACTTTGAGTAGTAGTCCACTAAGATTAAGTATTCCTGCTGGTCAAATGTGAATAGGTCGACGCCTATCTTTTGCCAAGGCCTTTCCGGAACACTGTGTGGATGTAATGGCTCTTTGCTTAGTCGTTTCTGATATGTACTGCACACATCACAACTGCTCACTAGGTCAGTAATACTTTGAGACATGCCAGGCCAAAAGAGTACTTCTCTCGCTCTGCGCCTGCAGCTTTCAATACCCAAGTGTCCCTCGTGAATACGTTTTAGCATGTCCTCTCTTAAAGATACCGGAACTATCAGTCTTTCGCCTTTCAACAGAATCCCTTCAACAAAGGATATTTCTTCTCTGTAGTTCCAATAAGCTTGAATGTCTTTCACAACTTGCCTTTTTGTCACTGGCCAACCTTGTAGTACTGTTTTGGAAAGTTTAGTTAAGGAAGCATCTTTTGCTGTTTCTATTTTGAACAGTTGCAGCTTTTCGTTTGACACAGGTAAGTTGGACATTACCATGTGCACTTGCGCTTCAATGTCTTTGTCAGGTGAGTTTGTCACTGGCAGATAAGCTCTAGATAATGCATCTGCAATATACATCTCTTTTCCTGGCTTGTACTGCACATTCACTTGGTACTTTTGAAGTCTCAACAATAGTCTTTGTATTCTGGCTGGTGCGCTGCTCAGTGGCATTTCATTATAGCTTCCAGTGGTTTATGGTCAGATTGAACATCCACTTCTCTTCCATATATGTACTGGTGAAAGCGCTCAGCTCCGAATACTATTGCCAACATTTCTTTTTCTATTTGCGCGTAGCGCTGTTCCGTTTCAGTCAATGCACGTGAAGCATAGGCTACTGGCTTATTCTCTTGCAGTAAAACTGCACCAAGTCCACTTTTGGACGCATCTACTGACAGTGTTACTGGTAGTTTCACATCATAGTACCTGAGCAATGGCGCTTCAGTCAATATTGTTTTCAGCTTGGTGAACGTATCCTGATGCTCTTCATTCCAGTCCCATGCAACGTCATCTCTGGTTAGAATGCGTAGAGGTTCAGTGTGTTCTGACATATTTGGGATAAACTTTGCAAGGTAAGTTACCATACCCAAAAATCGCTCAACATCTTTTTGCATTCTGGAGTTGGCATCTTGACCACAGCTTCAATTTTACTCTGATCTGGTTTCAAACCGTCTTTTGAGAAGATGTGGCCTAAGTATTTAATTTCTTCAAGACCAACTTTGCACTTTGCTTTGTTCAGCTTAAAGTTCTTTGCTCTGGCTATTTCTAGCACTTGTCTCAGTCTGTTGTCATGTTGCTCGATTGTCTCCCCCAAATCAGTATATCGTCAATGTACGTTTCAACGCCTTCAATGCCTTCAAACAGTTGTTTCACCGTCCTGTGAAACACCTCTGGAGCGGAGTTAATCCCGAAGGCGAGCCTTAGGAAGCGGTAACGGCCAAAAGGAGTGTTGAAAGTACAAAGGAGAGAGCTGGCTTCATCCAGTTTCAGTTGCCAGAAACCTGAGCTTGCATCCAAAACCGTGAAGTACTTGGCTGTTGATAATCTGCAAGTTATTTCCTCAACAGTTGGAAGCTGATAATGTTCTCTCATGACTGCTGTATTGAGGTCTCGTGGATCTAGGCATAATCTTAATTTGCCTTTATTCTCTACAATAACAATGGGGTTGACCCACTTGGTAGGCTCCTCAATCTTTGTTATGACCTCCAGTTTTCCATTCTTTCCAGTTCTGTTTTCAGTTTTCTCTTAAAGTCACAGGTATTTTTCTTGGTGGGTGTACCTTTGGAGTCACACTCGCGTCAATCCGAATGCTGTGTTCTCCCTCGAGGCACCCCAAGCCCTCAAATACATCGGCATATTCTTTGAAAATGTCCATTTTTGTGTTTTTGTCCAGTGCATGAATTCTTTGATGAGACCCATGTCCTCGCATGCATTGAGTCCCAGTATTGGCATTGCATCTGGTTTCACCACAATGAACTGTAGAGTGTATGGCTTCTTTTTATACTTGACCATCCAGTTGCATTCACCCATGACTTGAATCTGGTTTCCTGTGTACGCAAATAGTTTCACTTTTGTGGGTCTTAATGTTGCTCTTCTGCCCATGCTTTGCAGCAGCTTGTAAGGGATTACATTGGCCTGTGCCCCTGAGTCAAGTTTAAATTTTATGTGTTTGTGTTCCACTTTCAACTTGACAGTCCATTGGTCTTTGGTTGCTGTGCTTTTGCTTGTACACTTCCAACAAACAGATTTGCTTGCTCCATGTCGTCCTCGTCGACAGTGTGCACTTTCTTTGATCGACACATTTTGGCGTAGTGATTCAATTTATCACAATTCTTACATTGCTTGCCATATGCGGGGCATTTCTTTGCTGCATGCTCACTTCCGCATCTTTTACAGAAAAACGTGCCTGCTTTTTCTTTTTCACTTTGTTTAGTTTTATTGTGTTGCATCTTTTTATATGGCTGCTTGTATTTAACTGCATCGATGTGCTTGCTTTCACGTGCTGATGCTTGAGTGCTGAAGTCTTCCTCTTGCATCTGCTTGATTTGCACTTTTGTAGTTTCTGCCGCTAAACACAGTTGGGAAGCTCGTTCAAGATTAAGGTCAGCTTCTCTCAAAAGTCGTTCTCTCATCACATCTGATGTGATTCCACAGACAACTCGATCTCTAATAAGAGACTCTTGTAATTGTCCAAATTCACACGACTTAGCTCTCAGTTTTAGCTCTGTGATGTACTGGCTAACTGTCATGTCCCCTTGAACACACGTGAAAAATCTGTATCTCTCGTACGTAATGTTCTTCTTTGGGTTGCAGTATTCGTCGAACTTTTCCATGATTTTATTAAGTTTGTGCTTATCATCTTCTTCTGCGAACGTGAAGGTATTGTACACTTCCACGGCATCTTCACCGGCAATATGAAGAAACAGAGAGGACTGCACTTTAGCTGGTTTGCTAGCTCCTCCGGTCGCTGCTAGGTATAGCTCAAACCTTTGACGGAACCTCCTCCAATTTTCAGACAGGTTCCCGTGCTGCAGCTCGAGTCCAGATGGTGGCTTGAGTCCTTCCATTGCAGTTTTGTTGAATTTATATTACTTTTTTACTTCTGACACCATGTTTTGTTATGTATTTGTTTGAGTCAGTCACAGCACGCACCGAGTCGATTCAGCCATCTTGCTTACTTTATTGTCTATTGCCGCCTGGTGGTCAGTGCATATAACAGCATCAACATCATCATAATAAACATATCATGACAAATATATGGAGAACAAAAGCCGACAGAACAACGTGGTTATCTTTGGAATAATGGAGGGTGAAGAGAAGAGCGACCCTGTGGCGTTTGTTCAACAGTTTCTGATGGAGACGCTGAATCTGCCACGGGACACTGCATATCGAGAGAGCGCATCGCATCCCCACCCGCGCGTCTGCTGCTACTACTGCTGGTAAAAGACCGAGGCCGATTATCGCCAAGTTTGGAAATTATCAGCATAAAGCAAAGGTGATGAAGCTTGCACGGGTGAAGGGGACACTTCTCTACAAAGACACCAGTGTTCATTTATCAAGATTTCAGCCCTGCGGTGCAAAAGAAGCGTCAACTGTTCGTGCCGATGAAAAGGAAATTACATGTTGCTGGAATAAGGTATGCAATGATGTTTCCCGCTATACTTTCCGTCGACTTTATGGGAGTACAAAAGCGCTTTGAGACTCCGTCAGATGCGCAGAAATTTCTCGATGACCTGGATAAATCTAGCGCTTCCTCGATGACTTCATAACTCTGTCACGTATTGCGGATCGCTCAAATGGGCTTACTGCAGATCTTTATTTTTCATACGGTGCCCAATGATTGTGACTGAATTGAAAGTACAGGAGCGACTCTTTATTTTTGTTTTTTCATTAAAGCAGACAAGACCACTCAGGTTAAGGTTCAAATGTGGCTAATATCAGCCTTGTGTGGGCTGGTATTTTGGCCCATATTTTTAAGTTGTTTTCTTCTTTTGTTTCTTTTTCTTTTGTTTCTTTTTTCTTTTTATTTAAATACAAAAGGGATCCATATGTGCAATGCGTCATATATTGGAGAAATTTCTAGACATTTTATGCCTATGATGCAATGACTTTACCAGTAAATTTCTGTTCATTTAATATTAAAGGGTGTAAAAATCCAGTTAAGCGAAATAGGATAATTACATTTCTGAGAAAGGAGAATGTTTCAGTTGCTATGTTACAGGAGACACATTTGACTGAAAATGAACATAAAAAACTTAGAAAAGATTGGGTTGGAAATGTGTATTCTTCCTCATTTAATAGTAAAAGCAGAGGGGTGGCGATACTGGTGCATAAAACTTGGCCATTAATATTAATCATGTTGAAATTGATGGAAGAGGTTGCTATGTTTTGTTGCATGGGGTTTTATATGGAGAAAGAGTTACTATTCTAAATGTACATGCTGCCCCTGACCTTGATCCTACATTTTTTACTAAACTGACTGATTTACTGTTCAAGTATCGCTGCCCCTACAAGATTGTTGGTGGAGATTGGAATTGTGTAATGAACAATATTTTAGATAAAAGGCCCAACATTACTAGTGCAAAACGAACTCCTAGACAGCGAGCTTTACAACAAATGATTGATGAGGTTGATTTAGTTGATGTGTGGAGACATATGTACCCTGGAGAGAAGGACTATACTTTTTTTCAAACCCTCATAAAACATATACAAGAATAGATTTTTTTTGGTCACTAAAACAATATTGGAATCAATAAAAAAAAGTAGCATTGGAAATATACATTTGTCGGATCATGCCCCAATTCAAATTGAGGTTGCATTTACTTGTTTATGTAAGAATAAAAATGTTTGGCAGTGTAATAGGTCAGTATTATCTGATGTTAATTTTGTAACAATACAAAAGCAAATCTAATACATTTTCTAGAAATTAACGATAATGATGATACTGATCCGGCAAATATATGGGAAACAACAAAAGCTTATCTTCGAGGCCTGATGATTTCATACTGTGCTGCTAGAAAAAGGAAAATTATTTATGAACAAAAAAGACTAGAGTCAAAATTACAAGAAGCTGAGACTAAACATAAGCACAGTCTTTCCGCCGAAAGCTGGGATCAGGTTATGATTTCTAAAACAGCACTTAACTCATTGAAAATTCAAAAAACAGAAAGAGAATTATTTTACAAAAGTATAAACAGTATGATAGTCATAGATCTGCAAAATATTTAGCAAGCTTGATTAATATTAAAAAACGCAGGTCTGCAATATTAAAAATAAGAGATAAAAGCGATAAATTGGTTTATACATCAAGTGAAATAACGAATGTGTTTCAAAGATTCTTTGGTGATTTGTATAAATCTGAGAATACAGATAGTGAAAGGGATATGAATTTGTTTTTTCAGAAGCTTAACCCAGATAGCAAAATGTCGTTGAATCAACGTTGATCTAGCGTCAGGCTTTTTCGTTGAATCAACGTTGATTTCTGACGTTGAAATGGCGTCAACGTTGCTCGTTATGTTGAATGTTGATCCAACGTTGATCTTTCATTGATTATGACATTGAAACAACATCAGATCAACTAGAATTATCAACATTGAAACAACGCTGAATTTTCAACACTACATCAACATTGAATCAACATGGATTTAACAGTATTAAGCATTAATATTTCATTGATTTGACATTGAAACAATGTTCTAAAATCAACAGACCATCAATCTTATTGCAGCTTCTTTATTACACAATTTATTATACTGTAATACAAAAACATGACTATACAAAACTACTTGACTACTTGACTACCAGACAACAACAACAAAAACACAAGCAAATGTAACATAAAAATGCATGTGAAGAATTATCATACTAGAAATTAACCTTTGTGTCTAAATTAGCTTGAATGACACCAAGCCCTATAGGACAAAGTCCCGCCCACTTCCAGTCTTAGATGTGTGTTGCAAGTAAAACCCCCATTGATTTCATCTATTGATAAAAATAAATAAAAAGTTAGTTAAAAAGCATGACACATGGTAATCAGCTCTGTGCAAACTGCCAACCATGGCATGGATATTTTATACAAAGAATCCCACTAAATACTTGAAAATAAGGTGAAACTTATTTCAGTTATAACATTTTAAATAAATATTCAGTTTAAAATTATGTGTTTTAGAACAGAATTTTAGCACATAGCTGATGAGTCTGTGTTGAGCTTTTAAACTCTTGATATTTCTCAAAGTCAATGGATTAAATGGGATTTAAATGGGTGGGAAACAACATGGCGACAGGCAGGTGCAGCAGGTTTGGTGTGCTGGGAGCATTTCTGCTTTATGCTTTTATTTTAACACTATCAGTTCCAAAGTTTGGGGAACGCGCATGGCACCTGACTCTAAATGAATATAGTAACCCGATGGAGGCAAATGTTGCCCTCAAGTTTGGGGAAAAGCATTTTGGCTACGGAAAGACAATTGTGGCTACTACATTCGTGTTTCCCAGCCTCATGACCTCGTTCAAAAAAAGACTCAAACAGCCTGAGCGCAGATCGCAAGGCGAAGCGGTGATCATTATCCTGTGTCTCCTATTGTCGGGAGATGTTCATCAATGCCCAGGCCCCATCTCCAACAGCGGCGACTCCAACAGAGTGACGGGCCGCGGCGACGTGGTACGTGCGTACCATTGTACCATTGTGCGTGCATTGTTGGAGCAAACGCTGCGAGTGGCCCCGGTGATTTCCACCTGGCTCTACCTAGCCAACCGGTACATGGAGATTCGTCTTTTGGGTGCACTGGGCATGATATGCGTACAGCGGAAAGTGCCCTACACGAGGATAAATGCTGCGAAGGAGGGACGATCGAACAGCCTGGCTTGGAGTCGGATCAGCTGGGACTCAGTAGCCCAGGCGCCGGGGGAGAGCGGCGTGGAGGTGCGGGGAGCACGCAGCGGAGGAACGCCACAGAACGGATCAACTCGCGACAAAGAGAAGCAATTTACCACATTCAAAACCACTGTCACGGAGGTATGACTTGACACTTTTTCATACACTCAACCACGCTAAAGTTATTTGGGACGCTAAATCGAAACCTAAAGGTCTGCTGGGGGACATTTAAATATTAGGAGTATTTCCTCTAAAACCGACCAGGTGGATAAACTTCTTAGTGACTCGAACTTGGACTTTATTTGTCTATCAGAGACCTGGTTAACAAAGACATCTCCTCAGGCAGCCTACTGCATTCCAGGTTATAGCATATTCAGAAGAGATAGGTCTACTGGAAGAGGTGGTGGACTACTTTTCTATGTTAAAGAGCATTTACAATGCCAACAGATGAATGTGCAAGATAAATTAGATGTAGAGATTGAATGTATTGCTTTAACTATTAATGTGTCATCTCAGATGTCATTTATTTTAGTTGGTATTATAGACCACCTTCTGCTGATGCCAAATTTTATACATCACTTAAGGAAATTTAAAAAAATTAAATACTTTTAGTAAAGAAGTAATTGTACTCGGGGATTTTAATGTAAATTGGATAGATAAAAATAGCAGGAAAAGGTTAAAGGAAATAACAGGTCTTTATAATTTTGAACAGCTAATAAAAGGACCGACAAGGATAACCAAAAAATCAAAAACGCAAATTGACCTGGTATTTTCAAATAAATCTGACAGAATAATAAAATCTTTTAATTTTATAACAGGAATGTCAGATCACAATTTAGTTCTTATAGCACGGAAATTAAACAAAAGCAGATTTACATTTAGAACATCTAAGAAAGAGGCCTTTTATAAAATACCCTACAAAGATTGGCACATTTGACCAAGAGTTGGAGAAGGTTGACTGGAATGTTCTGAACTCTAATGATGATATAGGCTCATTTTGTGGGAGCTTTTTAGATCTAATTAATAATGTTAAGGAGAAATTTATTTAAAAATGTGTTAACTTGAACAAAAGGCACATTTACCCTGGTTGACAAAGGACATTTGGAAACTGATGAGGAGAAGAGATTATCTTCTTAAAAGGCTTTAAAATCTAACATTGAAAATGATATGCGTCTATTTAAAGACTATCGGAATAAAGTAGTGAAAGAACTAAGGACGTCGAAAGCAAACTTTTTTATTGATTTGATAACACAAGCCAAAGGAAACAATCACTTAGTCTGGAAGCACATTAATACTATTTCTCGGAAAAAAACTCTCAGAAATGTTGTGAAATCAAAATAAACAATGTTTTAACACAAGATGAATCAAAGGTAGCTAGTGCTTTTAATAGTTTTTTCAAAGATTCTATTAATGATTTGGTTGTTATTTTGGTAACAGAACAACGGAAATGAAATGTGTAGATTCAACTAAACCAGTGTTTCACTTAAGTGAGGTCTCAGAGCAAGAAGTTCTTAAAATTTTACAAGGACTTAAAAACTCAAAGTCACAAGATGATTATGGTTTAGATTTGTGTACGATCAAAAGGAACGCTGCCACCCTATGTCGACCTACTACTCAGCTAATCAATCGATCCATCAGAGAAGCGGTCTTCCCCGACTGTCTAAAAAAGGCAGTGATTACACCTTTGCATAAGGGAGGTGATAAAGCTGAGCTGGCCAACTATAGACCAGTGAGTATCCTATCTGTAATATCTAAGGTCGTCGAGAAAGTAGTGGCCATGCAACTGATGGATCATTTGAATTATGGAGAGCACCCCCTGAATCCTCTTCAGTTTGGTTTTAGAAAACACCATTCAACTGAAACAGCACTTTGTTATTTTGTTGAACAACTCAAGGCCATGTTGGATAAAGGGGGGGTGGTGGGTGCCATATTTTTAGACCTGAAAAGAGCATTCGACACAGTAAACCATAACATCCTGTTATCCAAATTGTCCACTCACAATATTTCTGACGAGACATTACGATGGTTCAAATCATATTTAGAGAATAGGAAGCATTGCACAAGAATTGGGAGCACGAAGTCCTCTTTTTTAGACAGTTCAGTTGGGGTGCCACAAGGCTCTATTTTGGGCCCTCTCTTGTTCAGTGTATATATAAATGATCTTCCAACTATTTGTCCTGAAGTTCACGTACAAATGTACGCCGACGATGCCGTGATATATGTCCATGCGAAATCAAGTCAGATAGCAGCAGCTGAGCTCCAGAGAGCGATGGAACAAATCTCAGATTGGATAATAATAATAATAATGCCTTACACTTGTATTGCGCTTTACAAGCCTGTATTACCAAGTTTCTCAAAGCGCTACACTGTCGTCATTATTCATTCACTCCATACTTGGTGGTGGTAAGCTACTGTTGTAGCCACAGCTGCCCTGGGGTAGACTGACGGAAGCGAGGCAACCAGTCTGCGCTATCGGCCCCTCCGACCACCACCAACCACTCACTCACTCACTACATTCGCTAGGCTTCCTGGTGTTACCAAACGGTCTCCCATCCAAGTACTAACCAGGCCCTTCCCTGCTTAGCTTCCAAGATCTGACGGGATTGGGCATAGCAAAGGCGGTATGGTGCAATCATGCTTGACACTAAATTTTAGCAAAACTGTCAGCATGTTTTCTCAATAAGGAAAACTTCTCACTCCGCACCGGAAATGATTGTAAAAGGAAAAAGAATTCTCGAAGCGGAGTCTGTCAAGTTTTTAGGCGTAGTGTTGGACAGGACACTGGCGTTTAAGAAGCATATTTCAAAACTGATAAAAACTGTCAAATTTAATTTAGCGCAGTTCAGATATATTCGCCCTCAAATGGGCACAGATGCAGCCAAGCTTTATATGCATGCGATGATATTTTCACATCTTACATATTGCATTACAACTTGGTCTCTATCAACCAACACTGCGTTACAGCCGCTTCAAAGCCTGTACAAACAGGCACTCAAATATTAGATAAAAAACCTGTTTCGTACCACTACTGTAAAATTGTGAAGAAATATAAATTATTAACATTTGAAAATTCATTTTGTTTTCGAATGTCAGTTTAGTATTTAAAATTCTTCATGATTTGGCCCCTCAGCCCCTGAGAATGTTTGTGAAATCCTGTGACGAGGCAGGACGTAGAACAACGCGAGCTTCCTCCAGAGGAGACTGTTCTGTGAACTTTAGATCCTCCACCTTTGGACAGAATTGCTTCTCTGTGAAAGCTGCAGGGATGTGGAACTCGTTGCCATTAACTGTTCGAGAGAGTAGTACCTTACAACAGTTTAAACTTGACCTGAAGAAGTGGTTGAAAGACAGTCAGATTTGTGATCATTAGCAAAAACGGGTTAATCGGGGGATTGTTAAGAATGTATGAAGGTACAATCTTTTTTTATAAACTGTAGATATTTGTAATAGCAAGTGTAAATATTGCATCTGAATGTTTGTTGAAGTGATCCTTTGCTGGAGCTTTATCTGTATTTTATATTTTATATTGTGAATGGACTTAAGTAAGAATGCGTATTGGCCACTGTATAAACCTGCTGTCACTTTGCCTCTGCCCAGGGACTACAGATGAAAATTAGCTTGTAGCTATCTCTGGTCTGTACAACACATTTGTTGTGCAACGTCCCTGTCAAATAAATAAATAAATAAATAAATAAATAAATACCTCGGACTCTTACTAAAGAACAGGAAGTAGGCAGCACTGTTGAGCTCAATTCAGATAATCACTACAGACTGTATGATAAAGCACAGTCCAATTAAAATGGCAATATGTTACAAATTATGCTGAAAAAATATATATATATTTAAACTATAATGAATGGCCTTCACAGAGTACAGACAGTTTGTAGTTTAGAGCAAACACTTTAGAAATGCTTTGATTCTTGTATTAGTTTAACAGTTCATATTCCATTCCTCTCATACTGTGGGTAAAATGCTTCTGGACACATTAGAAATATTCTACCTTAAGCTTTTCATGCTAGTCCATATATCTTCTTATCATCCACTTCTTCAGCCCATCACTGTAGTTGAGTTTAGGTGAAGAAAACTGGCAAGAAGCCGCTAGGGAAAAAATAAAAGAAAAAAAGACTTGTTAGAATTTAATTTTAACAAAGAAGAGAAACAGACACAGTTTGATACACAATGTACTAGAATAGACCTAAACCAGGCCCACAGGCTGGACTGGGCCTGATACAACTGAGACTAAACCAGGACTACAAGCTGCACAAAACTGACACTCACCTCTTAACACTTTGGGCTCTACAGGGCAGTTCCTCTGGAGCTTAACCTGAACAGCTACAACAGAAATAATAAAGTCAGATTATGTTTGCTTGGAGTTAAATTGTTATCACCTTGGGTAAAAGTTTAGTAAACTATTATCAGTTTGTATATTTAAAGGAAACAATGATGCCAATGTAACAAGAAAATAAAAATAAATACCTGTATCAAAGAGATCAAATGCAGGTGTGCTGCAGGCCGGTGTAGAGTCTAAAATCACAACAAAAAAACAAACAAATAAATAGGTGGCGTTCACGATTTAGAATGTGGTCACAATGTCAGGTGGAGGGCAGGGGCCAATACAACTCTATGGGAAAAATACAGTTTTTGTAAGAAATCTCCAAATCAAAAATTGACAAATGTTTTTCCTCTTCAGTATTTGATAGTGATTGGATTCACAAACCTGTGATATCATTTTTATGTCTGAAAGTCAAATCTACTGGACAACATCACATTCATGTTTTGAACATTGTCACCAGTTTTTGACGCCTCTCGGAAAAAATAATTAGACATTTGTTCATTATGTGCTGGAAGAGGAGACAATGAACTTTGTGACAGTTTTTGTTTCATGTGGATTCTTCCAGTAATGACTGAGATATGAGCCAAAAACAAAGACATAAAAATCAGCATTTTGTCAGTTACTACAGTTACCATAGTTACCGCCATGGAATTTTCAGTTGCTCCACCTCAGTTTTAAACTATGGCTCTTTAGAAAGTTGTGAGGTCAGGTCACATGAACGCTACTTATTAAAGGTAACATGTCAGTAGGGCTGTACATGTAGAAGCATAACAAAAATATCTAATCATATTCAGGAAGAATATATTCCGCTGTAACAGTTAGTGGAAAAGACAGGCTTGAACAAACCACAATGTTTTTTTTAGAAATGAATTAGTTGAAATAATTACATACCAAGTTTATGTGCGTTAAGCTCCTTTTATCCTTGAGGTTAAGTCTAAAAAGACAATGAGACCAACATTACAACAACATTAGACATTGAATTATTTTTTATTTATAGTTTGATTGTATTGACATTGTACAAAACAAGTTCAAATTTGATCAAAGAATCTACTATTTGTATCAGATTATAAGTAGTACAGTATTTAAGTGAGCTAACAATATAACTAACAAGTTAAAAGGAACAGTTACCAAAAGATTATGTTACATGCTGTGTGGGTTAAGTGTGTGCCGTTATAAATATTATTAATCATCTAATCCTAATACAAATCTCAACAAACTCTGTCTGCTCCTGACTTCTCCGAGAGAAAACTGCACTAAGTGGCTTCAGAGCAGTTGAGATTTGAAGGCTTTAGGTCACATGACAACTTCAAGTTCCCGCTCTTTTTGCACCTGCAGAACCATCAGGGCCATGTACATTGAAACAATGTTGAGTCAATGTTGGCACTTCAACCTTAAAATACCCGCGTTTATTCAACGTTGTTTCAACAGCTTTTTTTCAACCATTGATATTATGTCGGTGATTAAACGTTGAATTAACATTGCCATTTCAATCTCAACCAAAAATAACCAATCTGACCAAAAATTAACGTTGAATTAACATCTTTTGCTATCTGGGAAGTTACCTAAACTTGATTTGCAGGATAATCAGACACTTGGTGCTAAAATTACAGTTGATGACGTGAAACCTTTGTGGATATTTTAGCTCCTTTACTTACAAGAATGTTTCAGTATGCTTATGATAATAAGAAATTGCCAAAGACAATGCAGCAATCTATTATTTCATTAATACCAAAAGATCACAAGGATCCAGAAAACCCTGCATCATACAGACCATTCAAAATACAGATTCAAAGATGTTAGCAAATGTTTTGGCAATTCGATTAAATAATGTGATAGATAAATTAGTCTCCTGCGATCAAACAAGCTTTATTAAGACGCGACAGTCTAGCGCCAATGTAAGGCGACTGCTTGGGATATTACAGTATGTAGCATATAAAAAAGAAAAGGCAGTGGTCATTACATTGGACGCAGAAAAAGCTTTTGATCGCGTTGAATGGAAATATTTATTTAGAGTTTTAAAAGAATTTTCATTTAATGAAAGCTTCATCAACTGGATTAAATTACTGTATACAAATCCTCAGGCAGCTCTTTTGATTAATGGAACTACATCTGAAACATTCTTGTCGGAGAGAGGAACGAAACAAGGATGCCCTTTGTCTCCTCTCTTATTTAATTTGGTTATTGAGCCATTGGCGGAATCTATAAGAATGAGCGAGGAGGTAGAGGGCATTGAAACGGAGAGCGGCTCCCACAAGATATCTCTTTACGCCGATGATGTACTTTTATTTTTGAAGAATCCTACCAAATCTATACCTTTATTAACCAAAATGATTGAAAACTTTAGTAAGTTTTCAGGATATAAAATAAACTATGAAAAATCTCTAGCCTTTCCGCTTGGAGATCAAATAAACTCATTAAGCTATCACCCTTTTAAAGTAACCACAAAAGGATTTAAATATCTTGGTATATATTTAGTGCAGATCTCTCAAAGTTGATCAAACATAATCTTTCACCTGTAATGGCAAAAATAAAAACTGACCTTCGAAGATGGACCAACCTTTCACTATCTTTATTAGATCGGATAGCTATAATTAAAATGAATGTTCTCCCTCGACTGTTGTATGTTATCCAAATGCTGCCTACTTATATTCCATCTAAAATGTTTACAAAATACACAGCACTGTAGGAGCATTTGTGTGGAATAACAAAAGGCCAAGGATGGAACTTCGAAAGCTCCAATTACCAATCAAAAAAGGAGGACTTGGCATCCCAAATTTTAAATTTTATCATTGGGCTGCAAAACTAAAATTCATGGCAGAGTGGGTTAAAAAAAGCCAATTCTGCTTTCCAGATTTAGAAGGTATAGGTTTGGATAGGGTTCAATTAGAACACCTTCCGTTTTTATGTTTCACAAAAATATATGCCAAGATTAAGAAAAATTATATATTGAAAAATATCTGTAGATCTCTCAGTGTCGTTCGTAAATATTTTGGGCTTGACAAATATTCATTCTTGGCTCCTGTTGCCTATAATCCAGATTTTAGACATACCTGTACTGATGCTGGTTTTAACGAGTGGAGAGAAGCTGGTATCTTAAGAATATTAGATGTTTATGCAGACAGTGGTCTTAAGTCTTTTCAACAATTAAAGCACGAGTTTAATATTTCTCAAGCCCACTTCTTTCGATATTTACAAATGAGAAGTTACCTTAGTTCTATTGAATACTACAAACAAGGTGGAAAAACAAATGTGCTAGATAGTATCTTATTAAAGGCAGCTGCATTGAAAAGTAAAATAATGACATACATTTATGATCAAATTACAGCAAATAATAAAGGTTTAATACATATTAAACAAAGTTGGGAAGTTGACTTTGGTGTTAAACTGGAAGATCAGATATGGAGCAAAGTATTAGCTCATGCAAGACAAATTACTAAATCAAACAAATCACATGAAGTACAATATAAAATTATTAACAAGCTGCATGTGACTCCTTTAACTCGGAGTAAATATGACACATGTACAAAATTTTGTTTGAAATGTAAAAAGGATATAGGAACGTATTTCCACTTAATGTGGACCTGTCCTCTAATTGCATCATTCTGGTCTTCGGTTGTTCAGGAAATTGAAAAATCCTTTGGGATTAAAGTGCCACTGGATCCCAAATTGTGTATTCTTGGTGTAAACAATTGTGTGCCGGAAACAAAACCAATGTCCATAATGTTGTATGCCGCTCGCCTTTCCATACTCCAAGCCTGGATTAAAGAACACTCTCCTACTTTAACTCTTTGGCGTGAGAAACTCTTGACACTGTTACCATACGAAAGACTGCATAATGCACTGGAAGGAACTCTGGACACTTTTGTAAATGACTGGTCTCCCCTTAAAGACTATTTTGGACGTGAATGGCAGGCAATAACATGTATTGATATGGACTGAAAACAAGATATGAAAAATAATTGGATCCCCCCCCCCCCCCCCCCCCCCCCCCCCCCCCCATAAGTATTTAAATATGGTCTGCGGTTTGATGATGCTTAAACTGCAAATAAGTGTTAATATTGGCAAATGTAAAAAAAAAAAAAAAGTAAATTTATGTAGTTTAAGCTAAAAAAACAAAAAACAAAAAAAAGGCTAAATACCCTTGTATTATGAAACTTATCAATGTGAGCAAAACAAAAAAAAAAAGGTTCACGAAATCATTATAGGTTTCTAGGTTTTTTTAAGTTTGACATAAAACTAAACTAAATAAATAGTGTGGTAAACTTAAACTTTGACAAAAAAATAATAATCTATGTGCAGATATATTGTACCTGTGTTATGTATATTTGCATTAAACCAGTGAGAATGTGTGTGTACATGTGTGTGTATAATGTGTATATATATGTATGTATGTGAAAAAAATGGACACTGATAACCTAAAGGAAGCTGTAGACCTGTAACAATGATTTGTAATCACTTGCTGTCTGATTGTTTTTTTTTCTCTTTGTTTTTTCTTCTGTTTACTGTCAAAAGAAATTGAAAATAAATAGTTAAAAAAAAAATAATAATAATTATAATTTCAACACATTTTTACTATGTGTATTTTAATAAATCCATGCATGTATCTCAAATACACATATTTATTTTTGAAGTACAATTATTCAATTAATCATTTTAATTAATCAACAACACATTTATTGTATATTTCTGTCAGCACACATGAGTATGTCCTGTCACTCAGGGTTGAAATAAAAACAGTTTGTTTAATAAATTCATAAAGTTTCGTCATCTCCAACATTCCCCATATGACAAGCAGGAATTTGGTTCAAGTCAGACCAATTGTGTTGAAAAATTAATGATTATTTACAACTGCAATAAATACAACAATGAGAAGCAGAAAACAGATTTTAAATCCATGCGACATAGCAACATGTGACTCCCCCTGGAAATGAGATTCATAATCTCAGTGGGAGTTCCTGGTTAAATAAAGGTAAATAAAGGTAAATAAAATTAAATTAAATGTGCATAAGAAACTGCTCCTGATGGAGTTTCCAAGTGTGTATGGAGATAGCTTTATGCACATCTAAGTAGCAAATTAACTGATTGTTATTGTATTTTTGTGCATGTAGATTTTCATTTTTATTTTTTACAACCACAGACCATTTCCCAGTGTTTGATAGGCTCCAGGCCCGTTGTCATCAGTTCTGTTAGTTATCATATGGACCTGTATGAGCAGAACCAACCATACAGTACCTCTGATGTCCCATTAGCTCCATCAGGCCACAACCTGGGGTAGTGTAGGGTGGCTGGAATGAGGTTCAGCACCTCCAAATCCAAGGATGAATCCTTTATTTTGCCAAAAAGAAAGAAATAAGGTGCTTGCTCATTTCAGATTGATGGAGAGCTCCTTCCTCAAGTGAAGTAGCTCTACTGCTGGTGTCTTGATCAGAAGTGTGGGGTAATGCAGTCAATTTATTTGAATGTTACACTCAACAAGGAGCTGAGCTAAAAATCTCTTGATGTACAGGAGGCAGAGAGAGCTGTGTCTTTGCTGAGAGAAATCTGGGAGTCCCTGACAGCTGGCCTATCCCTGAAATGGAAGACAATGGATGGAGAGACTTTATCAACATTTGGGAACAAACAATAACAATAAAATAAATATAAATATAATAAAATGTAGTCAATCCTCTCTTAACTTCTACCCATTAATGCCTTCTTTGTGTTTCTCTCTGGTCTCAGCAAGATTACATAACATTTGGGTCCAAACAGTGCCACCAAGAGGCCAAAACTGGAGGCCAGGATGGCAAACACCTCCACTGCATCTGCATATTTACCTGGAGAGTTGACATAAGCCGGGACGAAGGCCACCCACACAGCACAGAAGATCAACATAGTGAAAGTGATGAGCTTGGCCTCGTTGAAATGATCAGGCAGATTTCTGGCCAGAAAAGCCAACAAAAAACTCAATATAGCCAACAAACCAATGTAGCCAAGTAGAAAAATAAATCCGACTGAGGACCCTAATGCACATTCATAAAATATTTTATCATTGTGATATTCATTGTTTTTGTGTGGAGTTGGAGAAGCCGTCACAAGCCAAATTATACAAATAACAGCTTGAATAGATGTCAGGGCAAAAACAGTCCCTCTCTGTTGTAATGTACCAAACCATTTGAGAATTGCACCACCTCCTGGTTTGGAGGCCTTGAAGACAGCCAGCACCACCATAGTTTTAACCAGAATACAAGAGACACACAGCACAAAGCTGATTCCAAAGGCTGCATGTCGCAGCTGGCATGTCCACAGTCTGGGACGTCCGATGAACAGCAGGGAACACAAGAAGCACAGTTTGAGTGACATCAAGATTTGAAAACTAAGTTCTGAATTGTTGGCCCGTACTATTGGTTTTCTTCGATTAGAAACAAAAACAAGCAGGATCATTGCACAAATGAATGCTCCTAAGATTGATGCAGTGGTCAGGCAGATCCCCACTGGCTCCAGGTAGGACAGGAAAGGCCCCCTGCCTGGTTCACAGTGCAGCAGGTCGTCCAGAGCGTGAGCTAAAGCATACACAGCCTTATAAACATTGTAGTCTGGTCTGAGGGTGGACACATCCACAAACTCAGCGTCTATTTTTTGCAGATTTTCATGTCCAGTGCACAAAGCTCCTCCAGCTTCTACCCACTCTACAGGAGCTGGTACAAATTTGCACTGAAATGTGTACTCCCAAAATTGGCGAACCTTTAATAATTGTGAGAAGAATTGCATTTAGCTAAATAAAAAAGTGAAAGCTGAAAACTTACCATGTCATTTTCATCAGCACTTTTATTTGAATGTGTGGGTTGTATTTGTAATAGGAATTCTATTACAATTCTGCGGATGGCAATGCCCAGTGTTCCAGCCAAATAAGGCATGAGTTGTGGAGTTTGCAACACAGTCGCTGTTGCCCAGGCTTCACTGGCAATCCACTGCAGACCTGTCACGTCCTGTGTCACCACCTGAATATTATACTTTTAATTTTAAACATATATAGCTTCTGTACTGTAAATTTAGAGTCACCATACTTATGCTTACCTCTTGCATGAGTTGAATCATGTTGCTCTCATGTGCAAATGCAATGACTACTCGAGCAGTAGATTTCTTAATCACTCGCACAATCCTCTCAAGTTTACTTTGATTATTGTCCCAGGGCAAAACCTCCAAATATGCCAAACATGCCTCACCTGACTGCTGAAGGTCAAACTGGAAAGATTGGGCAGCATGAAGCCCATAGTCATCATCGCTAACCAGTAGACCTACCCAGGACCAACCGAAGTGTTTCAAAATCTTAATGATCGCGTGCACCTATATGATTATAATCCATGTTACACAATAAAAAGGCAGACCTTCACAAATGTATATTTTTGTAAGACTCCTACCTGAAAAGCATCACTTGGGATAGTTCTAAAGAATGTCGGATATTTTTGGCGGTCACTCAAGCAGGAACATGTAGCGAAGTAACTCACCTAAAATATATCAAGTACAGCAAATCTTTGAGTGTCTTTATTCCATCCATCCATCCATTTTCTTCCGCTTTATCCGGGGCCGGGTCGCGGAGGCAGCAGTCTCAGCAAAGATGCCCAGAGTTCCCGATCCACGCACACCTCCTCCAGCTGTTCTGGGGGACCCCGAGGCGACACCAGGCCAGCTCGGAGACATAGTCCCACCAGCGTGTCCTGGGCCTTCCACGAGGCCTCCTCCCAATAGGACATGCCTGGAGCACCTCCCGAGGGAGGCGACCAGGAGGCATCCGGAACAGATGCCCTAGCCACCTCAGCTGGCTCCTTTCGACGTGAAGGAGCAGCGACTCTACCCCGAGCTCCTCCCGGGTAACTGAGCTCCTCACCCGATCTCGGAGGGTGCGCCCAGCCACCCTGCGAAGGAAAAATCATTTCGGCCGCTTGTATTCGCGATCTTGTCCTTTCGGTCATTACCCAGATCTCATGACCATAGGTGAGGGTGGGAACGTAGATCGATCGGTAAATCGAGAGCTTTGCCCCCTGACTCAGCTCCCTCTTCACCACAACAGTCCGATACAGCGACCGCATCACTGCTGACGCTGCACCGATCCGTCTATCGATCTCACGCTCCATCCGTCCCTCACTCGTGAACAAGACCCCGAGATACTTGAACTCCTCCACTTGAGGTAAGGACTCCCCACCGACCTGAAGCGGGGAAACCACCTTTTTCCAGTGGAGAACCATGGCCTCAGATTTGGAGGTGCTGATCCTCATCCCGGCCGCTTCACACTCGGCTGCAAACCGCCCCAGTGCGCGCTGAAGGTCCTGATTTGATGAAACCAACAGAACAACATCGTCTGCAAACAGCAGAGATGAGATCCTGAGGTTCCCAAACCGGACACCCTCCGGCCCCTGGCTGCGCCTAGAAATTCTGTCCATAAATGTAATGAACAGAACCGGTGACAAAGGGCAGCCCTGGCGGAGACCAACACGCACCGGAAACCAGTCTGACTTACTGCCGGCAATGCGAACCAAGCTCCTGCTACGGTCATACAGGGAGCGGACAGCCCTTAGCAGAGGGCCCGGACCCCATACTCCCGGAGCACCCCCCACAGGGCACCACGAGGGACACGGTCGAACGCTTTCTCCAGATCCACAAAGCACATGTGGTGTGGTTGGGCGAACTCCCACAAACCCTCGAGCACCCGATGAAGGGTATAGAGCTGGTCCAGTGTGCCACGACCGGGACGAAAACCGCATTGTTCCTCCTGAATCCGAGGTTCGACTATCGGCCGGATCCTCCTCTCCAGCACCCTGGAGTAGACCTTACCGGGGAGGCTGAGAAGTGTGATCCCTCTGTAATTGGAGCACACCCTCCGATCCCCCTTCTTAAAGAGAGGGACCACCACCCCGGTCTGCCAATCCAGAGGCACTGTCCCCGACTGCCACGCGATGTTGCAGAGACGTGTCAGCCAAGACAGCCCTACAACATCCAGAGACTTAAGGTACTCGGGACGAATCTCATCCACCCCGGGGCCTTGCCACCGAGGAGCTTTCTAACCACCTCGGTGACTTCAGCCTGGGTGATGGACGAACCCCCCTCCGAGTCCCCAGCCTCTGCCTCCTCATCGGAAGACGTGACAGTGGGATTGAGGAGATCCTCGAAGTACTCCTTCCACCGCCCGACCACATCCCCAGTCGAGGTCAACAGCTCCCCGCCCGCACAGTAAACAGTGTTGGTGAAGCACTGCACCCCCTCCTGAGGCGCCGGATGGTTTACCAGAATCTCTTCGAGGCCGACCGATAGTCCTCCTCCATGGCTTCTCCGAACTCCTCCCAGACCCGAGTTTTTGCCTCTGTGACCGCACGAGCTGCAGCACGCTTGGCCTGCCGGTACCTCTCAGCTGCCTCCGGAGTCCCACAAGCCAACAAGGCCAGGTAGGACTCCTTCTTCAGCTTGACGGCATCCCTTACTTCCGGGCGCCACCACCGGGTTCGGGGATTGCCGCCGCGACAGGCACCAGAGACCTTACGGCCACAACTGCGAGCAGCCGCATCGACAATGGAGGAGGAGAACATGGTCCACTCGGACTCCATGTCTCCAACCTCCCTGGGAATCTGGTTGAAGCTCTTCCGGAGGTGGGAGTTGAAGACCCTACTGACCTGATACACAAACTATTATTATTATTATTATTATTATTATTATTATTATTATTATTATTATTGTTTACCTCAACCTTGTTATTAAGCTCAACCTTGTTATTATTGTTAACCTCAACCTTGTTATTATTGGCCTGCTATTACGTTATCGGCTTATTACATTTTGAAACTGGCCAAATGTATTACGTTATTGGCCGTTCTTATGTTTTCGGGTCCTACAGGGCCAATGTGGAACTTTTTGCCCCAGGCCCCAGCAAGTCTGTTGACAGCCCTGGCTTTGACATTGATCTGAATGAAACAGGTACAGTATGTCAATAAGATGCACAAGACCAAGGCTACTGCAGTGAACATAAAAAGAGAACATCACAACAATTCTCAATAAACACAGGAAATTGGAGTAAGTGTACAGGGTTTTTCTATTGTTCATGTAGTAAATGTGTCCCCCTATTCTCCTATGGACAAGTGTTGCAAATTAGCAGTTTTGCACTAAAAACAATGTATCCGGTTTGTCCAATGCTATTGTTATGTCCCTATCAAATTAAAATAAATAAATAAACACTAAATATTCGAATGGTGTAATTCATTTTCAATGTTGAACGATTTTGAAGGTCTAATAAACAACTTCAAGGGAGGAATACATTTGTGTTGCTTGTGGATTGTCAAATCAGAGTGTTTGTGTCTGTCATCTGATTTGCATATTTATGACCTCATGTTAGTATTATAAATGCCGACAAGTGAGCAATGAGCGATACATCCGATACAGTTTCACAGAGGAGCTTTTTTAGTTTTCTTTTTTTTAATATGATGTTGAATTGTATCTCTTTTGTGCTGTGGTTTTGCTGTGCACTCACATTTGGGCTATGGGG
Organism: Neogobius melanostomus; assembly: GCA_007210695.1. Lineage (NCBI taxonomy): Eukaryota > Metazoa > Chordata > Actinopteri > Gobiiformes > Gobiidae > Neogobius > Neogobius melanostomus. Next base: position 116,386 of record VHKM01000934.1, on the reverse strand, counting down.
TCTGGGGATGGGATTGCAGGATTCGGAAACAGTGCGCTGCTGGACTTGGAGAACCAACCGCAATCTACCTCTGTCAAAGGACGGAGATATAGTCATAGGTGGAAGCTTCAGCCTCCATCACGGAACTCCAGCTATTGATAATGTCTATAAGCAAGTACCACAATACAATTGTACAGGGTAAATTACCACTACTTAGCAATTTGGATCATTCAGGATTTTCTCATCCCAATTTTGACTTTTTTTCCTCTTTTGTGTTTAGACGTTTACTATTATATACTTTACAGAATGTTTATGCAATGATCTATGCTGTGGAGGAAATTAACCGTGATAAAAGGCTGCTGCCCGGTCTAAAAGTGGGTTATCAAATTTTTGATAGTTGTTACATGAACTCTTGGGCTCTTCAAGATGTTCTGTCTTTTGTTGGAGGAGAAGCAACAAGCTGCACATTTGTGAACAAATCTGCTACTTTCAAATTCAACAAACAAGGTGATCAGAAGAAAGTAATTTTTTGTGTAAAGTGATCCTCAAAATACACTGAGATAATAGTAACCAATAACATTGACAGCCAATGATGTAACAAATGCAACAAGTGCAACTTGAACTAAACACATGTTTAAAGCAAATTGCTCAACAACAGAAATTACAATTTCCAATTTCTAATTGGATTTTCACATCTCCTGAGGCTTTTAGTTTTTGGAGGTTATTTTCTTCACTTTTCGTCACTTACCGTATAAATTAGCCAAAGTTACAACAAGGATTTTTTTTTTAAATGACTAGACTTTACATTAATGATCACAACTTTGATTATGCAATGCAAAAATGCAAGTATAATGCCGTAATGCCAGCTTGAATATATTATTTCCACAGTTAAAAGTTATATTCCCATTATTATTGGAGGTCCATCATCAGATAGAAGTAAGATGCTGTCAACAATCCTGGGACCATTGTCTGTGCCATTAGTAAGTGAAGTATCACTATGTCATGAAGAGCTGTGACCTTATTATACTTTGGAAATGATGTGTATAATGCTCTTTTAGATCAGCTATTGGGCAAGCTGCCCCTGCCTCAGTGACAGACGACTGTATCCTAACTTCTTCAGGACAATCCCAAGTGATATATATCAAGCTCGCACCCTGGCCCAGCTGGCCAAGCATTTTAAGTGGACTTGGATCGGAGCTGTGGTGATGCAAGATGATTATGGGCTTGGAGCAGTAAAGGTGTGTAGTTTGACAAAATACTAATACATACAAGACTTATGTACACCATTCATTTTTTAGATGTTTCATGAAGAGACTGAGGGTTTTCTGTGTTTGGCTTTTCTGAAAACTGTCAGAGGAGACAATATAGTAACAGACGCCAGAGAAGCTGCTCTCACCATTCAGGCCTCAACTGCTAAAGTCATTATAATCTTTGCCTGGTTCAATGTCGTCACAGAACTGTTTGTGCAACTTGACAGAATCAATGTAAGAAATAAAAAAATAAAACATAAAAGATTATGTAATTAAAGTCAATGTATATTCTGCTGGTATGACCTTGCGACAGGTGACTGACAGACAGTTTCTGGCCAGTGAGGCCTGGAGCACTAGTGGTGATCTCCTCCAACATCCGGCCACTTCCAGAGTCGCTCGTGGTGTTTTTGGTGTGGCCATTCGAAGTTCCACTATCGATGGATTTGAAGCATACATCAGAGGTTTACATCCATCTCAGCGTCCAGACAATGAGTTTTTAAGAGAGTACTGGGAAAAAGAGTTTGGCTGTGCTCCTGTGTCTTCATCCTCCACTTCTCTTCCTCCCTGCAATGGGACAGAGTCACTGTATGGGGTGCACAGTCACTTCACTGACATGTCCCAGTTAAGGGTCACATATAACGTATATCTAGCAGTTTATGCAGCAGCTCATGCCCTCCACAGTCTTTTGTCCTGCCCCAACACTGACACCTCTACATTCAACTGCTCCTCTCTTCGCCAGGTCAGACCAGCACAGGTAGGTCAAGATGCACTTTATGGTGAAAATACTGACTGAATATAAAGATATTTTTCACTTTGTATTGGTGTACTTTGCATTCAGCTTCTTGAGCACTTGAGCAGAGTGAACTTCACAACACCTCAGGGCGAGAGGTTTTATTTCCAAGGAGGTGATATTCCAGCTAAGTACGACCTGGTCAACTGGCAGAAGAACCCTGAAGGGTCACTAAGACCTTTACTCATTGGGAAAGTGGATGGCTTTGACATTGATCTGAATGAAACAGGAATTCAATGGAGTACAGGCTCAAGCCAGGTTATCAATACATAATGTGGCATCAACAATATTTTTATGTTTGTTTTGTTTTGTCAGTTGTAGAATATTTATTCGTAGTCATTTATGTATAAAGTTTTTAATTTTGGTACACATAGGTGCCTGTTGCTGTTTGCAGTGTAAGCTGTGCTCCAGGGACACGGAAGGCAGGGAAAAAGGAAAACCATCCTGCTGCTTTGATTGTATCACCTGTGCAAGTGGAGAAATAAGCAACAAAACAGGTACATTTCCATCTTTCTTCTTTATTTTAATGATCTATTTTCTTTTTGTACCAACTGTTGATCTGGTTATATTTCCTTTTTATGGAAAGATTCTTTAAATTGTCACCGTTGTCCTCCTGAATACTGGTCAAATGCAAAAGGAACAGCCTGCATCCCTCGACAGCAGGACTTTCTGTCCTTTGATGAAACTCTGGGCATCACTCTGACTACAGTGGCTTTGTTTGGAGCTGTAGTGACCACAGCAGTCTTTGTAGTTTTTCTTTATTACATACAAACACCCATGGTACTTTTACAGTCAATATCACTTTTATGACTTGATATGAGTAAATAAAAATCTTCCCCTTTTTCAGGTTCGAGCAAACAACTCAGAGCTGAGTTTCCTTCTTCTTGTGTCCTTGAAGCTGTGCTTCTTGTGCTCGCTGGTGTTCATTGGTCGACCATCGGTCTGGTCCTGTCGTTTCCAACAGGCAGCGTTTGGCATCAGTTTTGCACTTTCTATTTCTTGTCTGCAAGTCAAAACAATGGTTGTTCTAGCAGCTTTCCGCTCTGCACGACCTGGTGCTGGGATGTTTGTTAAATGGTTTGGTCCTACAAACCAGAGGGGCAGTGTGTGCCTGCTCACCAGTATGCAGGTGAAAAATGTTCCTACCTTTTTTGTTTTTTATTTAACTTTCAAACCAAAACTAAACACGCATTTTTTAATAGATCATAATCTGTATTGTGTGGCTGAGTGTCAGTCCTCCAGAGCCTCACCTGGACCTGAGTGTCCAGGGGCCAAAGGTGACTCTGGAGTGTGCCGTGGAGTCGGTGCTGGGCTTCTCTCTGGTCCTGGGATACATCGGCCTGCTGGCCTGCACTTGTCTCCTCTTGGCTTTTCTGGCTCGAAAACTCCCCGACAACTTCAATGAGGCCAAACTCATCACTTTCAGCATGTTGATCTTCTGTGCAGTTTGGGTGGCCTTTGTCCCTGCCTATGTCAGCTCTCCAGGAAAATACTCAGTAGCTGTAGAAATCTTTGCCATTTTAGCCTCCAGTTATGGCCTATTGTTTTGCATATTTGCCCCAAAATGTTTTGTAATACTTTTAAGACCCGCAAAGAACACCAAGAAATATATGATGAGGAAGTAAATGTAAGATAAGTTTACACTCTGATTATTATAATTATTATGACAATATTAATATTATTATTGTATTATCATTGCTTTATTTTGGTATTTGGAATAACTTTTTTAATATGAGTTATTACGAAAAAACAAAAACAAAAAAAAACAGGAAACTGTCATGAAAGTGGCAAAAAAGGAAGGGTATTGGAATTTCCTACCCGTTTACAGAGATGTAAACGTGTCCAGACTTGGATGCCAATCTGGCAGGTAAAAGTGAGGACCGGGGGTATTGGGGTGCACAAACCAAGGAAGTGCAACAAGGTTCACTTCTATGTTTCAGTAAAATGACAAATTCCAAATGGCTCCCAATGTCCTTGTTATGAAATTCTTACGTGTACTACCAGATTTACATTTGCTAAAGCTTGTCCACACGAAGGGCCAGTTTTTTGTTTGAATGTTTTGTATCTAAATAGTCTAAGTCTAATGTGGGCCAGCATTGCTCTACTACAGAGGTCACTAAACGGCGGACCTCGGTCCGGATCCGGACCCATGCGCCAGCCATTCCGGACCCGAACCTTGGATACGAACTTTGGACCCGACCGTGAATTCCCTCAGACGAGCAGCTCCGTCTGCGCGCTCTCTCTCTCCCTCCCTCCCTTCCTCTCCCTCTCTGACTGCACCAGAGCGGTAAACTACAGCCCAGACGAACAGAAAGAGAAAGTCCTACATCTTAGCTTCATGATACTTTTTACATTTTTAGAAACGGTTTCGGAATGACTGAAATATGGCTTGCTAAAAACAAAAGCGGAGGACGCCCTAATTAAATATGCACGCGCGATCGTAATGCGAAAATAGCGCAGGTCTGAACCAGGACTAAACCTGGACTAAGCCAGGACTATGCCAGGACTAAACCTGGACTAAACAGGGCTCAGTGTGTTGAACTGAGCAAAGAAACACATCACTGTCATATATTATGTGCACATTGTGTATAATAGGCTACAGTAGCCTATGCATTCTGCTGAGCCAAAACTTTAGAGAAGAAAAAAACAATAAGATGATTCAATTGCATTGCATTATTTTCAAATCACAGAAATAGATTTAAAAAAAAGGCTTAAAAATCCTGATATAACCGTGAATTAACCCCGTATGTTCCGGACCTTTGCTTGACCATTTTTTTTCATTTCGGACCTTGGTGAAATTTAATTTGTGACCCCTGCTCTACTATAATACTCTGGAGTAAAGAGAATGACTAACACTCAAGCCTCTGAGACAACAGCCTTTGTCAACTATTACCCAATATACTGAATGTTTATTCATAAAAAATATAAATAATTTCAACAGATTTTTACAATGTGTATTTTAATAAATCCATGCATGCAATACACATATTTATTTTTGAAGTACAATTATTCAATTCATCATTTTAATTAATCAACAACACATTTATTGTATATTTCTGTCAGCACACATGAATATGTCCTGTCACACAGTGTTGACATAAAAACAGTTTGTTTAATAAATTCATAAAGTTTCGTCATCTCCAACATTCCCCATATGACAAGCAGGAAGTCAGATCAATTGTGTTGAAAAATTAACGATTATTTACAACTGCAATAAATACAACCAGAAAACAGATTTTACATCTATAAATAAATTAATAATTAAACCTTAAATAAAGGTAAATAAAATTAAATGAAATGTGCATAAGAAACTGCTCCTGAGGGAGTTTCAAAGTGTGTATGGAGATAGCTTTATGCACATGTGAGTAGCAAATTAACTAATTGTTATTGGATTTTTGTGCATGTAGATTTTTATTTTTTACAACCGCAAACCTTTTCCCAGTGTATGATGGGCTCCAGGCCCGTTGTCATCAGTTCTGTTAGTTATCATATGGACCTGTATGAGCAGAACCAACCATACAGTACCTCTGATGTCCCATTGGCTCCATCAGGCCACAACCTGGGGTAGTGTAGGGTGGCTGGAATGAGGTTCAGCACCTCCAAATCCAAGGATGAATCCTTTTTTTTGCCAAAAAGAAAGAAATAAGGTGGCTTGCTCAATCCAGATTGATGGAGAGCTCCTTCCTCAAGTGAAGTAGGTCTACTGCTGGTGTCTTGATCAGAAGTGTGGGGTAATGCAGTCAATTTATTTGAATGCTACACTCAACAAGGAGCTGAGCTGAAAAACTGATGTACAGGAGGCAGAGAGAGCTGTGCCTTTGCTGAGAGAAATCTGGGAGTCCCTGACAGCTGACCTATTCCTGAAGTGGAACAACACAGCATACAGTAGGCCATAGTCAGAGCCTGTCTGAAACCTAGGACATCAAAGCTAAGGAGAGAGACACCTGAAATATCACTATTTTAGATACATAATAAATAAGCGAATGGATGCAAGCTGAGTGACCAGGTTTGGAAAGTATATTCAGACTCACCCATAGCAATAGGGCTGCTGTGGTTTTGACGTGAATGCCAAATCAGGAAAGTCAGAGAAAACGTGCATTTCAAACAACCCACCCAGCAATACATCTCCAGCTTTTTGTATTGAATTGAGGTGAAACTGTCCTTGTAAATGGCAAGTGTAAAAACTATCCAATACAACAGGCACAGAAAACCATGAACATAATATCAAATACACTATCCACATCCTGTAGCTTTGGGCCAATACCACCCAGGTCTTATTGAAAGATTGAGCGTATTTATACACTATGTTACAGCTCATAAAGGGGCAGGGCCAAAAGTGAAGAGAAAATATTTAAAAAAAAAAACACAGGACAAAACACCTGGATGTTTGGAAAAAAAAATGTGTTTGCCATTGAATGTAGCACACAACTATGTCTGATTGAATGATATAAGTAAACTTAAGGGTATTGAGGGTGGCAACATCATACCAGGACCTTCAGCTCTGCACTGGGGTTTTGCAAGCAGGCGTAAAGTGACAAGGATGAGAACTGGAACCTTCAAATCTGAGGTCATGGCTCTCAACCACAAAAAGGATGGTTCCCCTACACGTCGATGTAGAGCATACCTCAATGGGAGTTCAGAAAGCTTGAATTCTTGTTCAGTGAGATAAAATTGCAGTATTGAGACTGACAAATGGATGCATGCATCCGTTGTAACACTCACTATATGTGTCTTTTGTGGTAAAGAGAGTTGAAAATGAGGAAACTCACCTAAATCTGCTCCTATTCAATGGCTATGAATTATGATGACTAGATGAATAAATGTTCTGACTAGATGTTCTGACTAAAACCACTGAGAAGACCCAAGATGGAAGAAATAAGCTGGCCTGGGAATGTTTCAGGGTTTTCCTTGGAAAAACTATAAGAGGTAGTGCACATGGAAAGAAAAGTCAGGACATCTCTGACTCACTGAGTAAATGGATTGAAAATTATGAATGGATTTTGATCATGGCTTTCATTTCAATGTAGTGATATGATATAGTCAGATGTTTAATGTGTTAGCGATCTAGTCTGTTTGCTAATGTTTTGATTCAACAGGTTCTTTTTGTGTAGCTGAGAAGAACAGTAAAACCTATGGTTAAACCAATTGCACATTCATGAACGATTTTGTCAGGACAGATGTCAGCACAAAAACAGTCCGTCTCTGCTGTAATGCACCAAACCACTTCAGTGTGGTGCCACCTCCTGGTTTGGAAGCCTTGAAGACAGCCAGCACCACCATAGTTTTCACCAGAATACAAGAGACACACAGCACAAAGCTGATTCCAAAGGCTGCGTGTCGCAGCTGGCATGTCCACAGTCTGGGACGTCCGATGAACAGCAGGGAACACAAGAAGCACAGTTTGAGTGACACTTAGAGCAAGAAGCTCATTTCTGAGTTATTGGCCCTGACCGGAGCTGTACGTACTGCGATAATAAGTGAAAATGCCCAACACAATAGAGCATATAAATGCCCCGACCAGTGAGGCCGTGGTCAGACAGATTCCCAGTGGCTCGTGGTAGGACAGAAACTCTGTTTTCTTAGGAACACACTGGTCTCGACCGAGACTGGACCAGAAGTCCTCTGGACACATCTTGCACTCTGTGGAGTCTGGTTAGAGTTAAAACATGTATTAGTTTGTTGCTTTATGAAATACCATACTGCATGATTTTGTGATTTCAGAGCATTATGATGCACTGTAACTACGGTTCTATGAATATGTTGCGAAGCCCTTTAGGCTTTCGCTGATGCATAATCTCTCGGAAGCTCCGCTTCCCGCCTGAGAAGATCAAAAGATCTAACCGCTCCAATCACCCTATGAACCTGGCACACCCCCAAGTCCTATAAAAGGGGGCCTAGCTCAACACTCTGCTCCTTTGAACTCAGCCGTCGGAGGAGAGGACTTGCCTGCTGGGCCCGAAGCTAAAGGGCTTCGCAACATATTCATAGAACCGTAGTTACATTAGGTAACTGAGGTTTCTATTTCATATGTTGCTTCAGCCCTTTAGGCTTTCGCTGATGCATAAGCCATCGCGAAGCCGAGGAGACCGATGTACTCCCAGCAGGCATGGACTCAAGTGATTGGAGCGAGCCCAGGGCTGACGTGCACACCAACAACCGTGTCAGTGAGGCAGAAGCCCACAGGCCGGGTGAGGAGTGCAGTCACCATACAAGGCACCATAATCTCTCACCAAAACAGAGAAAACGGGGACGCCAACCCAGCCGCCAACCAAAAGGGGCTGGGAGTGCCCAGTTAAAAGTGCGAGGGTGCAAGGCCGCCTCTCCCAAGAGCGCCCGCACCCCCAGGAAGGAATTACGGTCAGTTCTGGACAGGCAGCCTCTCACAAGAGCGCCAGAGGAATCCAAACCGACCAAGTCTGAAAACACAGTGGGTGTATCCCAGGCAGCCTCTCCCAAGAGCGCCTGACACACCCAACACAACCCAGCCAGGCCGCCACTCCCAAGTGCGCCGCTGGGGAACTAAGGTCGCCCACCACCCAAAACCGAATGGGCGACAGAGTCGGAGGCGACATCCAGCAGGTAAAACTGCACAAAAGTAGAAGAAGAGGACCAAGAAGCTGCTCGGCAGATCTCCTCCACCGACGTGCCTCGAAACGCCACTCCACGTGTGGAGTGAGCCCTGACCACCACCGGCGGTGGCAGCCCCTACGCCTCGTAAGCCATGCGAATAGCGAGGCAGACCCAGTGGGCCAAACGCTGGGGGGACAATGGGGCACCCCGATTCTTGGCTCCAAATCCAACAAACAATTGGTCTGTCCGTCTGAAGCCAGCCGTCCGATCCAAATAACAGCGCACAGCCCTCACCGGGCAAAGGCTGTGACGACGCTCATCCTCCACAGAAGAGTGTGGAGGAGGGAAGAAGGGTCTCACCCTAATCACTATGGATCTGAAGGAGGACGTGATGACCTTGGGCTGGAAGGCCGGGTTGGGCCACAGTTCCATTAGACCATCGCCGGCAGGGAGAGACAAGCAGGACGGATGCACGGAAAGTGCGCACAAATTGCCCGACCTCTTAGCCGAGGCCAGAGCCAAGAGTAACGCCGTCTTGTAGGACAGCCAGGCAATGTCTGCCCTGCCAAGGGGTTCAAAAGGGGGCCCGGACAGGCCCTTGAGAACCACCTGAAGATCCCATGACGGGGTGGTTCGGCGCAACGGCGGCCTGAGCCGGCGCGCTCCCCACAAGAAACGCTTCACCAGGGGGTGACTACGGGCCGTAAAGCTACCAAACCCCATGTGACCAGTGGTGATGGCTGCCGCAAAAACCCCCAGAGTTGCGGCCGCCCTGCCTCTGTCCAATAGGTCCTGGAGGAAACTCAACACATCCTCAATGGAGCAAGATGTGGGGTCCAACGACCTACCAGAGCACCATTCGGCAAAAAGCCTCCATCGGACCTCGTAGGCCCTGGTTGTGGATGCGGCCTGACCCCCCTGGATCGTAGCCACCACCGAGGGGGGAAGGCCTAAACGTAGTAACTTCCCCCTTTCAGCTTCCAAACCATGAGCCTGTGCCCCAGAACCGGGCGTGAGCGGAGGGCTCCTCCGGCCTGGACTAAGGCGTCGGGCCGGTCTGGAAGGGGCCATGGTTGGGCCAGCGCCATTTCCACCAAGTCCGGGTACCACCTGGCACTCGGGCTGTCCGGGGCCACCACAAGAATGAGAGCCTGCTCCGCTCTCACCCTGTGAAGTAGAGACGCCATAAGCCAGAGAGGGGGGAAGGCATATAGGAGGCTGACTGGCCATGGCCGACGGGCCAAAGCGTCCACCCCGAGAGGAGGCCCGTCTGTTGACCTGAGCGAGAACCAGAGTGGGCACTGTGCGTTCTCTGCACTTGCGAAAAGGTCGGCTATCGGTCTGCCGAACCGGAGCCACACCTCCGCCGCGACCTCTGGAGCCAGGCCCCACTCATCCCGCAAGGCACCTCCCCTGGACATCCTGTCGGCACCCACGTTGTGTTCGTCGGGGATGTGGCGGGCCGCCAGAGAGGCTAGGTGTGTGTCCGCCCACAGTAGAATTTCCACCGCCAGGCTGTGGAGAGCGGGGGACCTGGTCCCCCCCTGCTTGTTCAGATAGGCGGCTACAGTGGTGTTGTCTGTCCGGACCAGCACATGCTGACCTTGCAGACTGGCTGCGAAGTGCAAGAGGACATTCTGCACTGCTTTCATCTCCAGGAGGTTGATGTGTCTCAAGGGCAAGGACCAAACGCCGCCTGCAGAGTGATGACCCAGCATGCTGCACCACCCGGTCAGGGAGACGTCTGCGAACACTTCCACATGACGGTCCACTAGACCCATTCGTACTCCCTCTCGGAGCCGACTGCGGACCAGCCAGAAGGCAATGTCGTTCCGTGCCACCGGGGGAACCCGCACCGGCCTCGACATCCCTCTGAGACGGGAAAACCACCTCTGGAGGTTCCTCATATGCAACAGGCCCTGTTAGGGCCTGTTAAAGTTGGACCCAGAAACGGACTCAACACCCAGAACGTGGATCAAAAGTGAATTTATTAACAAAAAGTGTCCTCTTGGCTTGGCTTGGTCCTAGGGGTGGCTCCAGAGCAGGCTCAGGGTCTAGAAGAAAATAGAAGTCCAGAATCAAAAATAGAACCTGGCAAAAGTCGTACATACTAGAGGTGACAGAGCTGAAGTACCGCAACATGGAACGGAACAATCCCACGATGAGTGGAGGTGAGTCTGAGGTCTTTGTATTGCAGTGATGAGTAATTGATGCCAGGTGTGCCTGCTCGGAGTCCACGCCCCACCAGGACCAAGCCTAAAAGAAAAACAAAAAGCCACAAGAGGGAGACAAAAACCAGGCACATAAGGCCAGAAACCTAACAGGCCCAGCTTCACCACCGGATGAGCCGCCGCCATCATGCCCAGTAGTGAACGGATCCGCTGAGGGCAGATCTGAGGACCGTCCAGTGCGGCCCGACCTAGGTCCACTATCGCTGCCTGCCTCTCCAGCGAGAGCGAGGCTCTCATGTTCCTGGAGTCCAGGACTAACCCCAGATATTGGAGCCATTGGGTCGGTTGCAGCTGGCTCTTGTCGCGATTGACTACAAAGCCTAGACGGGAGATGTGCTCTAGCACTTTGGCTGTATAATCCTCCGCCTCCCCTGGAGAGGAAGCCAGGATCAGCCAGTCGTCGATGTAGGTCAGAATTCGGAGACCCCGACGACGGAGTGTCCAGAGCCGCCTCCACGCACTTAGAAAAGGTGCGTGGGGCCAGCAAGTAGCCGAACGGAAGGAGGCAATACTCGAAGCACCTCCCCCGTACCGCAAACCGGAGGAATTTCCTGTGCTCCAGGACAATGGGAATATGGAAATATGCGTCCATAAGGTCCACGGACGTCATCCAATCCCCGGGCCTGACACACTGCAACAGCTGCTTGATTGTGAGCATGCGAAACGGCCGTTTGGCGACACAGCCATTGAGGACGCGCAGGTCCAAAATTGGCCAGACACCGCCGTTTTTCTTGGGGACGAGGAAGTAGGGAGAATAAAACCCTGTCCCTGCCCTGAGCGGGTCCACCTCCACTATAGCTCCGCGCTGAAGCAGAGAGCTTACCTCCTCCTGGAGAGCCTCCGTGTCGGGCCTTGCAGTCTCGTCTCGAGCACACCGCAGAAGGGTGGGGGCCTTCGAGAGAACTGCAGTGCGTAGCCCCTCCGTAGCGTCCTGTCCAGCCACGGCACCGATAGGAGCCCTGCACCCCTCCAAACCTGATAGAACTCTGTCAGAGCTTGAACTACCGGTCCGCGGGAGAGAGGCGAGGCGGGCCCACCCACAGACTCCCCTCCCGGGGACGAGTCGTGACGTGGGGGCCCCCGCAGAAAGGGCTGCGAAGGTTTTATCCTTTTTGCTGCCGTCTCCAATAAAGGAGACGGGGAAAGAGTTGCCCTGCGCTTTCCCTGAGTATAAGCAGGTAAATAAGTTCGAGGGCGAGCATCGGCAGCGCGGCTAATGAGAAGCCCGCCAGCCGACGCCGCTCGGTGACGCGACTGCGGGAAGATTTCATCATGGCCTACCTCTCCCAGGTCCGCCATACAAATCATCCAGGCTGCTAAAGTAAACTACTACACAATTACCATCAGGGTCAACCATCCCAGTCGCACTACGACTGTGAGAGTCCACCACCGCGTATCTACCGCTGTCTTTAATGACTGCACAAGTGTTGCCACACATCGTGAGTAGACATGCATCATAGTGTGCCAACATCTGTCGTAAACCATCATCTAAGGTCACACAGGAACCGGAAACAATAAGCTCACTCTCTACTACATTAGCAGCCCCAGCAACCGGCTGACTGAACTCAAACTCAAACGGTTGACCATCAATAACTGACTCTTTGGGCAAGTCTGAAGGTAGTAAGAACTCATGCCCATGAGTCAGGTCGTTATCCCTAAGCTCAGTGTAAATAGCATCACCAATCGATAAAGTCCTGTCTAAATCCTGCTGCTGCCACAAAAACACACTGGACACAGTGTGCCTAGCTAATGCCACCAGAGCTATGGCTGCACACTGCACCCCTCCATAAGGGAACCTGCTATCACCCTGATGAAAACTACCCCTAACACAACTCGGAATACCAACTGGAACACTATCCTCCATAACAATATCAGCACACGCTATAACAGGACTATGAACCTCCATCTCTACATCGCTACTACCAAACGTGATAAGGCTTTCACTATCACTAACATCTATGTCAGACTGTGCACAACAAATGCAAGACTTATCTCTGTCCCTGGCGTCAGAAGCACTCTCCTCGTCGACAGATGGTGGAATGCTGCGACGTGGAGAAGGCTGACTGGCTGAAGAGGGGCTGGTCCTCTTCTCACCAAGTCGCAAAGAAAACACACATAACCATTAGACATCTCTCAAACTTAACCTTATCTCACTCTGTTCAGTGTAGCTGGTGTTGAAAATTATACATAAAAATAAAAATCAGATCAGCTCACCCGGTCCATGAAGACCACTGGGGCATCGGGGGAACTGGTGAGTGATGCTCCTGGAATCACCCCCACATCGACGAACTGCAGCTGCATAAAGAATAATGTGTTAGATACTATTTCATGGCAGATCATAGGTCAATTAATAAAATGTACACACACCTCGTCCTCCAGGAAGCCGTCCAGGATGACCACGCTGGTCAGTGACGTTCCTGGTGTCACCTCCACGACAGCTGCCGCCACCTAGAGGACAACATTTGTTAATAATCAAAGAAGTTCCCATGTAAAAACGTATTCAGCCTCTTTAAACGACACTGACCTGGTCCTCCTCCATTGAAGACACGGAGCTGGCAGATGAGCCGGGTCTCACCGCCACAACCTCTTGTGCTGCCCGCGCCTACAATAAACAAAATAACAAATAAGCATTAATTTCTTTAGAATGTTTAAAGGGCACAGTCTTAAAAACACCCACCTGCCGGCATCTCTTTGGGGCAGCACGCTTGCGACGCCTCGCCTGAGACGTCTAAAAAAAAAAGCAACAGACGTGTTATTTTACCAGATCAGAAACCATGACTAAACAACTACTTTTCACATGAGATCTGATACTTACCTTCTTTCCCGAAGGAAAGGAGCCGATGCCCTGACCACAGCCACCGTGAGATGGAGAGATGCGCTCCATCTCCACCAGCATGGCAGGGCTGAACAGGCAAGGCGACAGGGGAATGGAGAACACGGTCTCCACCTCAAAACAAAGGAAACAGACAGTTTAGTCACAGCACTCACAATCTAACCATAGCTTTATAGAGTAGTACACTAACCTCCTGTGCCCGCAGCAGTCCCTTGGGGCTCGCGGGGGAGACCCCAGGCTGAGTGACAGAGATAAACACAAAGCAGTCAGTATAATGCAACTTCAGTGAACAATGCTTTAACAAAACAGGAACAGTATCTCACCTTGCTGCCCTGTCGAACCTTGATCCACTCAGGAGGGGGTGGGGGTGTCACGGGCAGCGGCTCGGGCACCTCCACTCTTGGGGAAACCCTCCTGGTGGCCGGGCAGGGCGGGGGAGGAGACACCGGCGCAACAGCGGCAGCGTCATCCAGCTCCAGCTGCATGTAGCACGCCTGCCACAGCAGCTGGACGAGGATGGGCATGCCACGGTCGTCGCTCAGGTGGGTCTGAAACACATCATTCACCCACATTAAATAAAACAACAGTCATTAAATGGTCAACTTTAAAGAGAGACTGTACTTACACCATCCCTGGCCCACAGCTCCCCGCTGCTCAGGGGAAACTTGTGTGCTACACGGAAGTAGCGGATCCCTAAAAAACATGTTAGCCACAAAAAGAACATGTTACAGTATGCGTCATTCTAAAGAAAATAGTGATAACAGTTGAATTCTTTTTACATACCCATACGAACAGCGATGCGGTGGTACGCCTGCCGAACGAGGGCCTGAATCTCCAAGTCAGCACTACGCTGAGGTGGAAAATCCACGACACACACCTACGATTACAACATTACAATTTAGACAAGTTATATACAATAATGAAGTACTCTCAAACCTCATAGAAGTGAAGTACACACCTTCGACCAGCGTCCACAGACGTAGGCCAGGAGCTGGCCGAACTCCCTCGCAGCCTGGTCCAATGTCCGGCACGTGGTGAGTCCGTTGCAGGGGGCCATGAGACACACGAGAGCAGGCTCTGACAACAAGAGAAGGACCAGAGGTCAAATGTGCTGAACTACATGAGATAAAGTCAAACATGTTGCTAGTGCAACGGTTCCTACTGTACCCACCTCGGGGCAAGGTGGTCTCAACCAGCTCCCTGTGGATGTGCCAGGGTCCACCACCGGGGGTCGCGCTGAAGCCGAAGGAATAGTGCCCCTCCTGCATCGGCACGTGCTGCTCCACGATGGAGCGCAGATGGGAGTTCCCGACAAGCAGAACGAACTAGGAACAAAAACAACAATATGTATTTAGTGATAGTCAGCACATCAAAACTCACACATTTATTTCCTTCTCAAACTCATGAACTTGCCTTCTTGTCGGGAGACCCCTGTGGGAGCACCAGCCGGTGCTGCTTCCCGGACACTCCAGTGGGCCAAACCTTGGCAGGGTGTCGATAGCCGGGTCCACAGGCTTCAAAGACAAGAGAAATCACTGTCATATCAACAGAATTAAAAAGGAGGTGGAAATATTCTGAAATCCACTTACGTTCCTCGATGGGGGGCCAAAGAGGAGAGGGATCGAGCTCCTCCTCAGGAACAGCGGACTGCCCCGGGAGCAGCTCGACGGGAACAGCCGACTCCCCCAGGAGCAACTCGACGGGAACAGCCGACTCCCCCGGGAGCAGCTTGACAGAAACAGCAGACTGCCCCGCGAGCTCCTCCTCGGGAAGAGCGGACTGCCCCGCAAGCAGCTCGTCTGGAACAGCACACTGCTCCGGGCACAGCTCGACGGGAAAAGAAGACTGCCCCGCGAGCTCCTCCTCAGGAACAGCGCACTGCCCCGCGAGCTGCGTCTCCCTCCTCCTCTTGGCCGCAAGGGATCGCCTGGACCCCTTGCCGTGCGGCATCTGAAAATACAAAAGTGTAATGAGTAAACAACACAATGGTCAAACAATCAAACCGAAGTAGCCATGTCTTAAACCAAAGTCAGACTCTATTTAAACATAGAGAAACAACACTTCATATCATCCTAGCCTGAGTCATGTGATGGTGCTGTAGAAGGTACTGACCTCGTTCTGGCATCAATGGACTGAGGCAGAGACGACCACAGCATGGACTGGTATGACTCAGTCCACACTGTCCAACAGCTAAAGATTGAATCCAGGTTTGCTGTGAAACAACTTCTGTCCTCATAGTGTCCTCACAGACAGGACCAGACATGGACCAAGCCAGAACCAGCAAAACCCAAACCACATAATCCTAGACTTATCTAATTTAAGACCAAAATATCATGAAGTGAGATTTAGTCAACCTTCAGACACAGTACCTTTCCCAATCTGACAACAGAAAACACTCCAACTCCTCCACGTTTTCACCAAACAGTAACAAAAGAAAAAACTGTTGCATCAAAACACTCCACATTACAAGAGCAACTAAAAAATATAGCCGCAAAGCGGCGATTATCGGCCCTCGCCGACCGCCCTGCCTAAACCAAAGGGGGCGCTTCGCGCCCTTTTGTCTCCCTCAATCTAAAATTATGGTATTGCTACTGCTTTTATGTTTGTTTTTAACTTTTTTCCCAAGGGTCTTAGTTTTAGGATTTTTGGAATGCGCTAACGCGCACTCCGCGCTCAATTTGGACATTATACAGAGAAAAATTTGTATGAATTTGTATCACACTATATCTGCAAACTGAAGCATATTTTTACATTTTACTTAGGGCTGCGGCTGCGCCGCAGAAAATCCACAAAGGTTATCCAAGTACTTTGGATAACCTTTGGTTCCTCACTTCTCGCTGAATTATGGAGTTTAACATTTTTCCATCAGAATAAAATGGGATGTTCTGGTCATCGCTACGGCAACACCGTGAAAAATATGGCATGGGTGTAATTGACTTTTCTGATCGGAACGACCAAATAGAATTTTGTGCCAAATTATTTTAATTTTCGTAAAACTAAAATTTGTACTCTCCATATAATTCCTATAGGGGGCGCTATCACGCCCAATTTGATTTTTTCCAAATGAAAGTGTTTAGGACTGAGACTTTAACAACTGATAACAAAATGAGCGAAATCGGGCTTCATATGTGCGAATGGGAGCCATTTTTTGGTTGCGAAAAATCTCAAAATACTTCGTACAGTTTGCGGCTTCGCCGCATAAAACCATAATACTTAGAAAAGTAATTTGGATAACTTTAAAAGTTCTACTTCTCAAGATTATTTTCCACCCAAAATTAGGTCTTTACGATAAACGCTCTAGGAGATAGATTTTCAAAATTTGAAAATAGTCAAAAGTTGCGTCGGATCGAGTTTGAATTTTGGGTCAAAATCGGTGACTTTTCGTCGATGTTCACTGGGTGAAATTGCGAGGGTGCGAAAGAAAGGAAAAAAGAAAGAAAGAAAGAAAGAACGATTACAAGAGCCCCTTCGCCAGCCCTGATGGCGCTCGGGCCTAAATATTTACATGACACAATGAAACTGTTCCACAACTTAAGATGACAAATCATGCACCAAAACATGACACAAAATGGCAGCTCTCCATCACACAGACGTGCTGTCACAACAATAAACACTACATCAGGTCTGAACGAGCACCAGACTGAGGCTGAAGCCATGCCAACACTTGTGCACAAACTATTATAGCTCCTTCTGTTCTTTACACACACTCTCACAGCATTTATCCTCACATCACACAACAAAACAGGCTGAGAAAATGTCCTGCAATACACACAATGACCACCCGCAGCACTACAACTATTCCTGTTCATTACACACAATCTCACAGCAGAGAACCAGAGCAAAACAACACTATAGTGAGGCTAACTGTGTTTAAAGGTTGACATAGACAGATTATTCTTAAATGCAAATAGGTAAAAAAGGCAGCAATGTACAGACCATCACATTAAAGATTATATGAGCAACTAAAAACTATTGTTAATTTAAAACAGATCAACTTAACTGTTGCACAAAACTGTATAATAAACGTGGCACTACAGGACTAAACGAGAACCTTACACTAGACTAAACTTAGACCAGAACTCTGCATGGCCTTCACAAACAATGAGTCCCACCAGGGTCAGACTTCATTGTGAATAGAGGACCTACCATATTAAAACCAATCTTCAACAAGACCGTGTCATCATCACTGCACAAATATTCACATGACTTGGTAAAACTGTGAGCGCCACAACATTTAAGATGTTTAAATCATGAACTAAAACGTCTAATGCAAACACTGCTCGGCACAGATGTGTTCAAACAAGGACAAATACATCTGAAACATAACCTTACTCAGAACATTACATTTATAGGTAACACTTTCTTTTACCCTACCCTTGATACATTGGACCTGCCACATTTAGTACAATGTAATCTGCTCTGTAGCCATGTGTAATAACTTGTGTACTACATACACAATGGAAAAATGCATATTTGTACTTTGGAGGTACAGATACGCATTATTCCATTGTGTATGTAACACATAGGTACACGTTATTACACATCGTTATAGGGAACATTACATTGTACTTAATGTGGCAGGTACAATGTATCAAGGGTAGGGTAAAAGAAAGTGTTTATATTCACATCACACAATAAAACCGCCTGAGCAACTGTCCTGCAAGACACAAAATGGCTGCCCACAGCACTGCACTTCAGATATTATACACCTGTACATCACACACACGATCACAGCAGAGAGCCAGGGAAAAAAACACCACCATACAGAGGCTAACTGTTCAAAACTGGACAATTTCACCAAGATGCAAACACCAAGAAAAAATAATTCTTCACAAAGAACAGTTTTACATGATGATTTACTTGTGAGGTGTCACAGTAAAAACAGGTCAAATGTGCGTATTTGACCTTGTAGTGACCCTAGAGAACTCTGTGATGGAACATAAAAGACGCCATACTGACCACCCATACAGCTCACTACAAGGTCAAATGCCCACAAATATCAACTCTTTTTTCCACATAAAAGTTGCATAATGCACCTTTAAGTAAGACACAAGGACATTAACAAACCTTACACTGAAACAACATTTGCACTAAGCTTGGACCAGAAGTCTACAAACTCTATACCAGGGGTCACGAATTAAATTTCACCAAGGTCCGAAATGAAAAAAAAGGTCAAGCAAAGGTCCGGAACATACGGGGTTAATTCACGGTTATATCAGGATTTATACGCCTTTTTTAAAACTATTTCTGTGATTTGAAAATAATGCAATCAATTTAATCTTGTTATTGTTTTTTTGCTCTAAAAATAAGTTTTGGCTCCTAAATAGCAGAATGCATAGGCTACTGTAGCCTATTATACACAATGTGCACATAATATATGACAGTGATGTGTTTCTTTGCTCAGTTCAACAGACTGAGCCCTGTTTAGTCCAGGTTTAGTCCTGGTTCAGACCTGCTCGGGAAACAACCGCGCTATTTACGCATTACGATCGCGCGTGCATATTTAATTAGGGCGTCCTCCGCTTTTGTTTTTAGCAAGCCATATTTCAGTCATTCCGAAACCGTTTCTAAAAATTTAAAAAGTATCATGAAGCTAAGATGTAGGACTTTCTCTTTCTGTTCGTCTGGGCTGTAGTTTACCGCTCTGGTGCAGTCAGAGAGGGAGAGGGAGGGAGAGCGAGAGAGGGAGAGAGAGCGCATACGCAGCTGCTCGTCTGAGGGGATTCAGGTCGGGTCCAAAGTTCGGATCCAAGGTCCGGAATGGCTGGCGCGTGGGTCCGGATCCGGACCGAGGTCCGCCGTTTAGTGACCTCTGCTCTATACAAACTAGGGCTGAAACAACTAATTGATTAATCGACGACTAATCGATTATTGAATTAGTCAACAACTATTTTAGTAATCGATTAATCAATTTCTGGTTCACACAGACTCAAAAAGAGCAAAAATGACATGAAAATGTAGTATTTTTGATGAAAACCTACTTTGTTTTTTTTATAATTACTGTGTATGTAATGTTTTGCAGATTGTAAATTTCATAAATATCTGCCTGTGTCTCATCCAATGAAAAAGCAGAATTAGCGCTAAGAGCTTCCAATAAACATTTACTTTAAGTTTACTCCATCAACACGTCCTCAAGATACTTTTTTATTTTTTAAATGCAATTTTCCTACACCATTCACAGCAAAGCGATTATTCGATTAATCGTAAAAATAATCGATAGATTAATAGATTACAAAATAATCGTTAGTTGCAGCGCCCTAATACAAACCATGCAAACAGAGTCCCACCAGGAACAGAACTCATTTAGATTAAATCTTAGCTATGAACAATGCACTTTTAAGTAAGTGTAGTGAGTTGGGGTTTAGCGTCCTGCAGTTAACCAATCCAACGTAGGTGGCGCGCTATAAAAGGAGCCCTTTCACCCGTACCTGACCTCTCCTCTCTCCGACGTCACATCCGCCATGCAGCACTCGGGCTAGGCGTGCAGTGGATGAGTTGTTTACGCGTTGTTCAAGTCGTGTTGGAGCGTCAAGCCGGCGGCTGGAGGTGTAAAGCCAGCAACTGAGTCGTAGTCAACTTCCACGGTGCATTGCTGGTAAGCTAGTGCGACGGCGTTTGTGCCGTAATGATTGGGTGGTCGTTAAAAGATGGTCATTGTTTACTATTAGCTTGCTAGCGCTGGTCCGGAGGCTTCTGCGTAGCTGGGCAAGGTCGGATGCTCGGGGTCCCGGAATGGCTCGTCCGGAGAGCGCAACGCAATCAACATTCACCTGGTATGTAGCTCGTGGCCTGTGCTATATGAGCCTACCCGTTATGCAGCTTCTCTTAAATTGAATTTACTGTTGTAGGGTCCTGATGGCGTGCCCACTCCCCCTTTTTGTTTCGTTTCATACTACTGTGATAACTCCGCTTCAGTGTTCCTGGATTCTACAAACTTGTCCTCTGGATCAACGGACTGTGGCTTGTGAACATTTATGAACTGAACTGAACTTATCTAAAGAAATATTTTACTAAACTACCGAACTTAATTTAAAAGAGAATAAATCCATGTTTTTGTAACTTGCCTTTGTCCTGTCAATTTTAACGAACCTTCGTTGCCTATGGGTAAATATCATCTTTTATGTGGGGCGCAATGCCCCTGGCGTTGTCTCAGGATGTGTATGAAGTAAATTGAGTGGTGGGTCCACAGCCACCTAGTTCCCCCACTCGCCTTGCCACATAAGACACAAGAACATTAACAAACAGAAAGGGAACCAAACCTTACAGCTTCTTACCACAGACATGCTCTCACATCAGGTCTGAACCAGTACTAGTGTACCACAAAACTACAGTAATGTTCACATGAATCAATATAACAGAACCACTGTCCTGCAAGACACAACATGGCTGACAAGAGTAAAGATAATGCCTTTGTAAAATGTCAACACTTATTGTGCACAAAGCCTTACAACTCCTGTTCATCACACACAATCTCATAGCAGAGAACCAGATCAAAATAACACCATACTGAGGCTAACTGTGTTTAAAAGTGGTCATAGACTGAATATAATTAAATGCAAATGGATAAAACAGGCAGAAATGTACAGACCATCACATTAAAGCCACACAGTGGGAACATTTCAGATTATATGAGCAACTAAAAACTATTGTTTATTTAAAACATACACAAACAGATCAGATAAACAATTGCAAAAAGCTGCTAACTCTGAAACACAAGATGCAACTTAAAGGAATAGGCCACCGTTTTTACATACTGACATATGTTCTTACCTTACCTTAGACTAGTTGATATGTACCTGTCTGGTCTTTGTCCGTGCGCTCTGTCATGCAAACGGAGCACAAACGCAGCCTCTTCCACATACTGTATAGTTCTAAATCAGCTCCCGTTAGAAGCTACCAAACTCTTCCACGTTTTCCCTATTTAAATACAGTTACGTGACGTGTTACACTACAAAGTATAGTAACACAGAAATGTAACATGTCGATTTTCTCAGCGAATAAAAAGGGGTACTATATTGTG
Source organism: Neogobius melanostomus (assembly GCA_007210695.1). NCBI lineage: Eukaryota > Metazoa > Chordata > Actinopteri > Gobiiformes > Gobiidae > Neogobius > Neogobius melanostomus. Next base: position 94,713 of record VHKM01000934.1, on the reverse strand, counting down.
AGGCGTAATAATACGAGGAGCACTACGTCCGCGCAGTAACTCCTAAAGACTTCTCTCCCGCTCACTTCCGTCAATAGAAGCAGCGTGACTTGTAGTACGTGCAGTAGTAGCAGAGAGCTATCGGATAGCTAGTTTGAGTACAGTTGAGGCAGCATCAAGTTTTAGTACGAAAACGTGTGCACAATGCCTTTTATATGCATCGTGCCGGGTTGTGATAACAAGCAGAAAGTATATAGTGTAGTAATGTTTCATAGATTTCCAACTCACCCCAAACGACGAAAAAAGTGGTTCGATGCTTTGAAGATGGATCCAACAAACCTTGAAGGTTTGAAGAATTGGCGTGTTTGCTCCGAACATTTTACAGAGGAGGACTATACCTCGTCTGGTTTACGCCTAAAGAATTCGGCCACACCGACGATTTTGAGATCACGTATACAACAAAGAAGATCATCATCAAACGCTGTAAGTGTCTTTATATTTGTTGGTTGTGGAAGTGGCAATAACTTTATCCTAACGTTACTTAAGTGGAGTAAAATCCGATTAGCACATACTATAACTTCACTGTGAAATTAATGCTCTTCTGAGACGTGCTAAAAGAAATTACAGATTGATTTGCAAGACGTCTGAGCTGATAAATAGCAATGAAGTAGCCTAACGCTATACCGTTATACCATTTCGGTGTCACCAATACACAAACCTTCTCTGCCTTGACTAATGGTATGGGGGAGGGGTACGTTTATCCCAGGTGAAGCACTGATTACACTACTGTCTGTGACTCAGATGAATCTGTTATGTAATGTTCTGTAACAATAATTTCTTACTGTGATGGTTGGAAAAGCTGTCAATTGTGGTATTTAGTTTTGCGTTAGAAATAAGTAATCTTGGGATTGTAACGTTTGTCTGAATTGTGTCAATTGTAACACAGGTCAACTTGACAGAATTACTGCAAGATCTGCCCGAAACAGATGACACCTTTTTGGAGAGTGTTCCTCATTCAACCCCCCAGAAGCACAAAGCTGATGAGCCTACAGCTACATTCAAAGTGCCCTTAGCTGTACAGCTAGCCAGTCCCTCACCAACCAAACCAGCGGTTCTCCTGGCTCCCACATGGACAAAGCTATCGGTAGGCTAATGAATCTTAAATTTTCACGTCACGGTATGATTCCACCGTGACATACATTTACTTGAAATCTGTTTTGTGTATAGAATACTACATCTTCATCTACGATGATCGCCACCTGTAGTCCACGAAAAGTCTAATATATGCGGTGAGTGACCTCTATTGAACTCCTATGTTTGCTATTGATGATCCATCATGCAAAATATGAGTGAGTGAGTGAAAACATACTGTCGTGCTTGAAAGTTTTACATATTATTTTTATAATATGTAACAGTTTTATTTTCCCACTCATAGTGTTTTGTGCGAAGCTATTTATGGGGATACAACTGAGTTTGTTCTTTTTAAATAATAATAAAAAAGCACCAAAAAAAGTGGCCCATTCTTCTTGATCCTAAACTTTTGATCAGGGTCATTTGGGATATTTTCTTTTCATTATTATATACGAAGTGCACACTCAGTTGTTTCATAAATGTCTTCACACAAACAACTAACTATGAGTGAATAACCAAAAACATTTTTGTTAATTACAATTGTCTTTGATAAAAATTTAAAAATCATAAAAAATTCAGCCAGGCTATGTAAACTTTCAAGCACAACTATATGTGTGGGAAAAGGATTGTGTTGGGATGAGTGTAAGTGTGGATTCATATCAATGCCATGATGTGCATAAAGCTAGACTTTTTTGTGAGTACTTAGTACTCTCATTTGGATTTGTGTGGTAAGCATATACGGCTGTTGGTATAGCATGCCCTTACTGGTTTACAAACTTTCTCTGTAACCTTGTAGCTGTAACTGTATTTATTGGCCTAATAATATCATGACTTATGCAATAAAAATTGATAATAATCAAGATCAACTCTATGTTGCACTAGTGTCAATGCATACTTTTATTTCTCTAAAACAGGAACCAGACCCCATTGGAGAAACTGCGATGGATATGAGTGCAACATCAGTGTTTGATGTCAGCATGACCTCAGAGACAGCTCTTGATCCTGCTGACATAAGCTTTGTGCCAGATTCCAGCACCTCCACCTCCACCACAGGAAGTTCATCAAGCCTCTCTGGCCAACCTAGAGGATTCAAGGAGAGGAAGTGGATAGTGAATGAGTCTAAACTCTTGGAGCTATTTCTGATTTGCCCAAAGTGTGGTTCTGCGATGTGTGACCTAAATCAAACAATAACACAATTCGGCAGCAGAATATATATATAAATTGGCAATGCAACAATGGCCATATGGGACAATGGGAGTCATGTCCCAATGTACGTGGAATGGCAGAAAATAACCTCCTTGCAACAGCTGCCACTGTCTTTACCGGTTCAACATATACCGACATCGCAGACTGGGCTGGACTTTTCAACTTGCAGTTGCCCCAGAAAACAACATTCTATAACATACAGTCAAGTTACCTTCTTCCAGTGATTGAAGAAGCCTACATACAACAGGAGGACATTATCAAAGCGAGATTAATTTTCCAATCCGAGGATGGTGAGGGAGTGCAACTATGTGGTGATGGCAGAAGTGACAGCCCCGGGCACTCCAGCAAATACACCACATATTCTTTCATGGATGACTCAACAAAACAGATAGTTGGGTTTGAGTTGATGCAGGTAACATTTCCTATTATTTTCAATAATCAAAGCTCAATTCAATACTATATTCTAGATGTCATCATCCATACATTTGTGCTCTGTAGGTGTCTCAGGCCTCAAGTTCTATCGCAGTGGAACCATTGTGCTTCAAGAAAGCCCTGGAAGTGATCCTGAATGAGGGCATAGACGTTAAAGTGGTCACCACAGACCGGCATCCCTCAATACGAAAAATAATGAGAGAAGAATATCCTAATATCATACACCAGTTTGATCCCTGGCATGTAGCCAAAGGTTAGTTGACTGTTCTCCTTTATTGTCTTGTTGTTCTCAAATAATCCTAATTTAGTACTGATAAAGAACAAAAAGTTATGCAAGACAGACGTAAATGAAACTGAAACATCACTGTGTCATATACGGTCGAAATGAATGGTTGGCCACTAGGCTATGCAATGAAAGGAGAAACGCTGGTATTACGTTTACCACAGGAAATAAGTGAACAACTATTTTTATAATTTTCTTACATTTTTCAGGATTTAAAAAAAATTGGTAGCAGCATCCAACAGGAGGGAGTGCAAAGATCTTGCTCCTTGGGTCAGGAGTGTCAGCAACCACATGTGGTGGAGCTGTTGCACCTCCAAAGGAGATGCAAAGGTACACAAGCATAAAGACACCGCTCAAGTGAATTTCTAGATATAAGCAGACGTAATGCACAGCAACCCTTTGCTCTTCAACATGAAAGAAAACTGTATTGTATTACAGATATTTAAAAGTGTGCCTCTGTTATGTTCTCAGGAGCTGCTCAGACGATGGATGTCTCTCCAACACCATATCACTGGGGTCCATCGCTGGGAAGAGAATGGCACGGAATACAAATGTTTCCACCAAGATTTGTCTGCGCAGGAACAAAGAACTAAGAGGTGGCTAAAAGTGAATTCCCCTTCCTTCCAAGCCCTGAAGTCAATGATGATGGACACACGTTTGCTGAAAGACCTACAACAGATCACACTATTCAAACATACAGGTATGTGTATCAAAGATTTTGACAAAAATAATAATGATATGGCTAAAGTCATGCATGTGTCTGTGAGAATAGGTTATGTTACACCGGTACTAAATTTTAATTCAAGTCATGGCACAGTAGTTGTAAATAACACAACTTTTCCTGCTCTTTTTTCCACTGTAAAGCGTTTGTTTTATTTTTCAGGACAACTTGAGGTGTTTCACAATGCTCTCTTGAAGTACTGTCCAAAGCGACTTCATTTTCACTACCCATCAATGAAGGCACGCACTATGCTTGCTATCATGGACCACAATGAGAATCACTCCACAGATCGGGAACAAGCATCAACAGCAGCTGGTGGGTACTAAATGAGTCCAAAGAGGTGTAATAACATACATGTTACTTCCATATATGAACATGATATTCACATATGGCACAGACATGAATAACTAGTGTTATTTTCACTTCTAAAAAGATGCTTGAAAGACACCGTCCTAACAAATGTGTGACAACGTCATGAATGTAGAAATGATAACCTTTCTATATTTTGAGCATGTTTGCTTACAATGTTTTTTTATTTATTCCAGGCCACCCAAGAACAAATGTTGTCTTCAAAAAACAATCACAGCAATGGATTTCTAAACCTATTTATACAGAGACAACACAAATCTTTAGAGATGACCTCATGGAACGCGTGCTAATAAGAAGACTTGACCCTTCAGTCAAATTCAAAGACACATCATCCCATATCAAAGTACCTCGCCTGTCTGCAAACATTGCATCGGTACCAAAGCCCAATAAAGAGGAGGCCATACAGTCACACACCTCAAGATTTAAAGGTCCATCACAGAAAGACTAACTGGGTTGCCGCTGACAACCTACCTCATAGAAAAACCCCGGAACGGTGTTGTACTTGTTTTTACGTATTCGAATGTGTGCGTGTGTTTGCTTCTCTGCTCTACGCTTGTTTTTATCTCCCCGTTTACAGACTTTCGGCTGCACAGCTGAGATTGGGTGTAATTGGTTGCTCCTCCTCTTACTTCCAATAGGCCTTTTCAGAGAAGCCTTGTTTTCCATGGTTACTGTAAACATTTTTAGTTATTTTTGTTCGTTTGTTAATACATTTTTACAGTTTTTTCAATTTCATTGGACTTGTACTTTGTTTTCTGGGCCTTCACCACGAAATATCCCTTTATGCGTTTGCTGACCCCTGACCAGGACGTAAGTGTAGAAGGCAGTGTATGTATTGTGTAAGTGTAGGTAATCTGTTTTTATATTCACAAATATATTTTGTGTCTTATAGTATGTGACGGGGTGACCCCGTCCAAGCCCGAGGGAAACCTGCCGCCACCCAACTAAGCCCACACGCACACATCTACAAACACATCTACACTCACATCTACACTCACCTGTTGCCGGTTCCCGTTCCCCTCCGTCTGCTCCGCGTTAGTGAACATTATCTTTCAAATATCCATCGCGGGGTCTTGGGTGCACACTAGGCCGTCGCTGAACCATCTTCCTTCCATAGCTCCGTTGTACAACAAACATTTCCCCACACTCCGTTCTGTCCGTCTGTGTCCCCACGGGCAACCCGAGCGCCTGGGTACTTCCGGGTATATTGCGTCACGCGCTGGGGCGCCGGTGTGTGACGTCATCACACGCCCAACCCTTTTTTCATTATAATAATAGTAGTAGTTTTGGATAGCAGTTACAGGGCTCAGGGACATACTCGTTTAGTTTAAAGGTTTATTTTATCTGTGTAATAAATCATGTATTACTGTCAGATACTGTTTAAAGGAGAAACAGTAGTTTTTGTGATGATTGGCTGAGGGGAGTGGCCAAGGGGTATAAAAGAGGGGCGTCCCTCTTGTGATCCAGTCTGTGTTGGTCTGCCTACAAGGAAGGTAATTATGAGAGCCTGGTTTGCCTCATTTTTGTAAATATGGTGTATATTGTAATTACTGTTTTGTTGTTGTAGTGTACACATGGGTCGCATGTTTGGGAACGTCGTTTGTCCTTTGTAAATAAAATGGTGTTATACACACATAGGACCTGTTTGTGCCGTTATTAACACTATCGGCCATACGAGCCCCGCCACAAGTGGTGTCAGGAGTGGGATGGCTACCAGGAAGAAACGACGTTCCCAACGGCGAAAGCTTGAGGACGAGGAGGAGGAAGTGGAACTGGATGGAGCTGGAGCGGAAGAGCCTGGAGCGGGAGCCTCGCAGCCCCTGGGGGAGCTTCTCGACCTAATGAAAGGTTTTATGGCGAGTCAGCAGAGAAGAGAGGAAGGTCTGCTAGGCGAGCTGCGCGGCCTCCGTGAGTCCTTGCAACCAGTCACTCCTCGGGAGGACAATTTCGGGGAAGAGACCCCGAGAACAAGCAGTCCGCGGGTTGCACTGCCTACACCAGCACCTCGGAGACATGTGCAGAGTGGGTCTACAGCTTCGTTCCGTCCGGAGGAGGGGAGCTCTGGTGAGCTGGGCCTAGCACAGCCACAGGTGGAGCAGAGAGCGTACGTGGGGGAGCCGAAAATTCCGCCTTACCAGATGGGGGAGGATATCGAGAACTATCTGTTGCGCTTTGAAAGAATAGCAAGGACTTGGAGATGGCCAGAGGCTGAGTGGGCCTGCCGCCTCGTGCCACTCCTGTCGGGAAAGGCTTTGGAGGCGTATACAGCCATGGATGAGGAGGAGGCGCACTGCTACGTGGATTTGAGAGCTGCCTTGCTTGCTAAGTTCGACATATCCTCGGAAACATACAGACAGCGGTTTCGTTCCCCTACTGTCCCGCAGGGAGAGATGCCGACCGAGACCTACCATCGTCTGAAGGGCCTGTACTGGCGGTGGGTTCGTCCGGAACAGCTCACCAAGGAGCAAATCGGGGAGATCATCATCCTGGAGCAATTACTCTGCGTCCTACCTGCCGACGTCCGCACCTGGGTCAAGGAGCACGAACCTCAGGATGGCCTGACCGCCGCAAAGCTTGCGTTGCAGCACCGGAACGCACGTCGAGGAGGACCTCCACGCTTCACCAGCTCAGTGTCGGGAGCGGCCTCGCAGTCTGGTCCGGCCCGGTCCAACAGAGAGACCCGCTATGACTCACGAGGTACACCCAACACGGCCGCAAACCAGCCAGCAACCGGTAAGCCTTTTGTTTGCTATTACTGTCAGCAACAGGGACATAAAGCCTCAGTGTGTCCAGCTCGAAGGGACAAGCTCACTGGTGCTTGCTATGCACCTCGGGCAGAGGGCGAACTGTTTACTGACCAGGGCTTGAAGGAGCATACATTGAGAACTGTGACTGTGAATGGCCAACAGGTGACCGCACTTTTGGATAGTGGCAGTTTTACCTCTTTGGTGAAGAAGCACTTGGTGCCGGTAAACTGTATTGATTATGGGAAAAAAACTGACATTGTTTGTGTCCATGGGGATAGTCATGCGTATCCGAAAGCTGAAGTGACTGTGGTGGTTGATGATCAACCGTATTTAATGACTGTTGCGGTGGTGGAAAATTTACCTGTTGACCTGGTTTTGGGCACTGACTTACCTGTGCTCCTGAGCCTTTTCAAAAAAACTGTCGATGTTTGTGATGTAACTGGCAATGTGTCATGTCCTGTAGTAACTAGGTCCCAAGCTAAAAGGGTTTGGAACCCTTGCCAAACTTTGATGATAGCCTTTTTGAGGGGGCACCAAAGGGCCAAGAAAGTCCAAGCGCCAAAGGCGTTTTGAAAAGCAGCTAATGCTAAATGACAAGGTTTCGGACAGCCTAAATGTTGATGAACTGTGGAAAGTACCAGAGAATATTGCAGAGTTACAGAGGCAGGATGTGACTTTAAAACCTGTTTTGAAAAAGCAAATGCTAAAGTCAATGCTAATGCTAATGTTACTGGCAAAGAACAGTTTATCATAGTGGATGGTGTGTTGTATGTCAATAGCAATGCTCAAAACGTCTGGTTGTCCCTGCGCCTTGTAGACAATTGGTACTGCATGTTGCGCACACGCTCCCCTGGCAGGGCATTTTGGCCGTCACAAGACCTACTTACGTGTCTGTGCTCGTTTTCATTGGCCCGGTATGTACAATGACATCCGCACATACTGCGTCACATGTCCTACCTGCCAAATGACATCTCCGGTCCGCAAATCAGATAGGGCACTTCTTCATCCGCTCCCAGTTATCCAAACCCCATTCCGCAGGATAGCAATGGACATTGTTGGCCCGTTAGTCAGGAGCGCACAGGGTCACCAGTACATTCTCGTAGTCTGCGATTATGCCACCAGATACCCTGAGGCGTTTCCTTTACGTACCATCACTGCTCCTGCTGTTCTCCGTTGCCTGGTCCAGTTGTTCTCTAGAGTTGGGATCCCAGATGAAATCCTGACGGATCAAGGGACTAATTTCACCTCTCGCTTGTTGCAGCTGTTTCACAAGCAGTTGGGGATCACCGCCTTGCGAACTACCCTTATCATCCTCAGACGGATGGCCTCGTCGAAAGGTTCAACCAGACGCTGAAGAGGATGCTTCAGAAGTTTGTGAGTGACACCGGGAGGGACTGGGACAGATGGCTGCCTTTCGTTCTCTTTGCCTACCGGGAGGTACCGCAGGCTTCCACTGGATTTTCGCCCTTCGAGCTCCTGTACGGGTGGGATGTACAAGGACCCTTGGATTTGCTGGGTAAAGCATGGACTACATCGGAACCCAAGGCCAGCGAGCGGGGTGTTATCCAGTACGTGCTGCAAATGAGGGATCGGCTGTCCAGGTACCGAGTCGAGGCTGAGGAGAACCTGAAGGAGGCTCAAAAGAAGCAGAAGACCTGGTATGACCAGCAGGCCAGGCGAAGAGACTTCCAGCCAGGCCAGAAAGTCCTTCTACTGCTTCCCTCCTCCAGCAGTAAGTTGTTGGCCAAGTGGCAAGGCCCATACACTATCACCAGACGGATGGGACCTGTTACCTATGAGGTGCATCAGCCAGATAGGAAGAGGCCCAAGCAGACCTACCATGTGAACCTCCTGAAGGAATGGAAGGAAGTATCCCCAACTACTCCGGATACGGCATTCCTGGTGAGGAAGGTGGAAGTGGAGGAAGAGGAAGACCCTGGTGTGCCGGTAGTGACCAAAGCCTCCGAACCGCTCGTCGCTCACCTCTCGGTGGGTCAGGCGGCCGACCTTCGGAAGATCTTCCAGGAGAAGTCATCTCTCTTCACCACGGAACCTGGCAGGACCACCCTGATTGAGCACGTGATTCGGCTGAAGGACCGCAACCCTGTCCGCCAACGGCCTTACCGCGTTCCCCAGCAACTGGTGGCACAACTCAGGAAGGAGGTGGAGTCGATGCTGGAACTTGGAGTCGTTGAGCCGTCAACTTCAGAGTGGTGTAGTCCGGTCGTCATTGTCTTCAAGAAGGATGGGTCTCTGCGCATTTGCATTGATTTTCGGAAGCTCAATGCCATCTCAGAGTTCGATGCGTATCCTATGCCGCGGATAGATGACCTCCTGGACCGCATTGGCTCTGCGACCTTCATCACTACTCTGGACCTGTGTAAAGGCTATTGGCAGGTGCCGCTGGAGCCCTCCAGTAGACCCTACACTGCATTCAGGACCCCAGCCGGGCTGTTCCAGTTCACAGTGATGCCTTTCGGTCTACATGGCGCCCCTGCAACCTTCCAGCGCCTTATGGACAGGGCTCTTCAGGGCTGTGAAGCGTTCAGTGCAGCTTACCTGGACGATGTGGTGATTTTCAGTAGCACCTGGGAGGAGCACATCCAGCACCTGAGTACCATCCTGGGGAAGATTGAGAAGGCCGGACTGACCGTGAATGTCTCCAAGTGTGAGTGGGCCCGCCACGAAACCAGATACCTGGGCTATCAGCTGGGAAGAGGAGAGGTACGACCCCAGATGGATAAGGTTGAAGCTATCCAGAAGTGTCCTCATCCTCGGACCAAGAAGGAGGTGCGATCCTTCCTGGGCCTAGCTGGGTGGTATCGGAGGTTTGTGCCGCAATTTGCCACGATTGCAGCCCCACTCACTGCCCTGACCATGAAAGACCAGCGGAACCCAGTGACTTGGACTGCAGAGTGTGAAACTGCCTTCGGCACACTGAAAACTCTCCTCTGTTCCTCTCCGGTGTTGCGCAGTCCTGACTTCAGCCGTCGCTTCTTGGTGCAGGTGGATGCCTCGGAGGTGGGCCTAGGGGCAGTCCTTGTCTAAGGCGAGGCCGGAGCGGAGCAGCCCGTGTTGTACCTGAGCCGCAAGTTGTTGCCTCGAGAGACCAGATACTCTGTGGTTGAGAAGGAGGGACTTGCCATCAAATGGGCTCTGGAGAGCCTGAGGTACTACCTGCTTGGCAGAGAGTTTGACCTAGAGACGGACCATCGAGCTCTCACATGGATCAACTCCATGAAGGACCACAACAGCAGATTGACGCGCTGGTACCTTTCGCTGCAGCCCTTCAGGTTTGTGGTCAGACACCGGTCGGGAAAGTCGAACTTCGTTGCCGACTACCTTTCCAGGTTGCCAAGACTTGGTCAACCTCCGGGAGGAGGTGGATGGTGTGACGGGGTGACCCTGTCCAAGCCCGAGGGAAACCTGCCGCCACCCAACTAAGCCCACACGCACACATCTACAAACACATCTACACTCACATCTACACTCACCTGTTGCCGGTTCCCGTTCCCTCTGTCTGCTCCGCGTTAGCGAACATTATCTTTCAAATATCCATCGCGGGTCTTGGGTGCACACTAGGCCGTCGCTGAACCATCTTCCTTCCATAGCTCCGTTGTACAACAAACATTTCCCCACACTCCGTTCTGTCCGTCTGTGTCCCCACGGGCAACCCGAGCGCCTGGGTACTTCCGGGTATATTGCGTCACGCGCTGGGGCGCCGGTGTGTGACGTCATCACACGCCCAACCCTTTTTTCATTATAATAATAGTAGTAGTTTTGGATAGCAGTTACAGGGCTCAGGGACATACTCGTTTAGTTTAAAGGTTTATTTTATCTGTGTAATAAATCATGTATTACTGTCAGATACTGTTTAAAGGAGAAACAGTAGTTTTTGTGATGATTGGCTGAGGGGAGTGGCCAAGGGGTATAAAAGAGGGGCGCCCCCTCTTGTGATCCAGTCTGTGTTGGTCTGCCTACAAGGAAGGTAATTATGAGAGCCTGGTTTGCCTCATTATTGTAAATATGGTGTATATTGTAATTACTGTTTTGTTGTTGTAGTGTACACATGGGTCGCATGTTTGGGAACGTCGTTTGTCCTTTGTAAAAATAAAATGGTGTTATACACACATGGGACCTGTTTGTGCCGTTATTAACACTATCGGCCATACGAGCCCCGCCACATAGTACAAAAAATGTTCTAACAATTGTTGGAACAATTATGACAGGCCACATGTTTTCCAGGCAGGCGTTCACAATTTTTACAACGCAATTGAATAATATGATTTTGCATGAATAACTATATCAGACGTAAGAGACAAAAGAGTAACTCTAAAGGTTGTATACATTTTCAGATATAAAGATTTAAAACAACATTTTTGAATAGTAGGTAGGCCACTTCTGTCAATGGAACACAATAAGCATACTCTGGGTAGAGATGTGCAATGATAGTGGGATATCAATAATACAAAAAAAAAAGTAATAATTCATTTTATTTTATGGCACCTTTCAAGTCACTAAAGGACACCTTACAATTAACACAAAATACAAATGTATATAAAATCACAGTGCATGTGCAGATTTGAAAAGGAAGGTCTTGAGTTGAGTTTTAAAATTAAAGAGTCCAGTTGACGGAGGGGCTGTTGTAAAGTGTTCCAGAGCTTTGGGGCAGAGTAGCTGAAAGCTCTGGCCCCCATAGTGACCATTCGTACTGTGGGGATGGAGAGGAGACCAGCGGAGGAAACGGGACGGAGTGTAAAGGTGAAGCAGGCCAGACAGGTATGGAGGAGCTAGATTATTCCGACAAGTAGCATTGTATTCTGGCACAAGCAGCAGTGCAATTGTCCCACAGATGTCCATAGCATGTAATGTGCCCAGCACATTTAGCACATTCAGTCAAGTTATTAGGCCTACATGTCCATTGCTTCTTCTACTTCTTTGTATCCAATATAGACACTGGACTCTGACGGATATCTTTGCCTTATAGCCCCGACCACACAGGATGGCAATGGTTTGCGATGGCCTCTGCCCAAGGTTTCACCCTGTAAGGCCCATTCCAGGTCGATGCGGTAGGACACCAACCTCTTCTGACTGAGAAAACAGGGATATGCTAATATGCACGGATAATAAATGGCAACATGATAAACGGCATATTTCAATGGTTTCAGTTAGCACTTACTCTGGGAACAGCTGGCCATCGGGTCCACTTGGTGTGGGTCTTTTTTTCCAGTTGACTTTGTCCAGGCGAAAGAAAAGTCGACTACTGCCGGATGAATCATTGCTTGAAACGCATCGTTCGCCGTGACACAAGGCCTTTGTCCAGTCTCTTCCAGGTAAACAATGACGCCCGTGGCCGATGGTAACACCTGGTCCCACTCGGAGCAACACAGACTCTCAATTTCACTCGGCATCTTTTCGCAACAGTCACATTTGCACCACCAGTTGCTATTTGCCCGTGTTCTTTCTTCGATGGCTCCAGTCTGCTGTCGCTCGTGTGTTTGTTCCCTCTCACGGTCCATCAGGGCTAGTTCCTCCTCTGTATATTCAGGCTCAAAAAGATATGGCTCTGGATCCGCTGTAAACCATTCTTCCTCATCAACAAAGTCCGCCATCGCAAATTATTCCTTTCAGTTATCTCACGAAAACTTGATGCTGCCTCAACTGTACTCAAACTAGCTATCCGATAGCTCTCTGCTACTACTGCACGTACTACAAGTCACGCTGCTTCTATTGACGGAAGTGAGCGGGAGAGAAGTCTTTAGGAGTTACTGCGCGGACGTAGTGCTCCTCGTATTATTACGCCTCACAATATAGTACCCCTTTTTATCCGCTGAGAAAATCGACATGTTACATTTCTGTGTTACTATACTTTGTAGTGTAACACGTCACGTAACTGTATTTAAATAGGGAAAACGTGGAAGAGTTTGGTAGCTTCTAACGGGAGCTGATTTGGAACTATACAGTATGTGGAAGAGGCTGCGTTTGTGCTCCGTTTGCATGACAGAGCGCACGGACAAAGACCAGACAGGTACATATCAACTAGTCTAAGGTAAGGTAAGAACATATGTCAGTATGTAAAAACGGTGGCCTATTCCTTTAAACACAAAACACCATGACACTACAAGAACTGAATCTTAACCTAGAACATCAGAGCTAAAGCAATGTAAAAAAAAAAAAAAAAACCTTAGTCAGAACATTACATCTATCTTCAAATCACACGATAAAACAGCCTGAGCCAATGCATTGCATTCCTAATTACACACACTCTCACAGCAGAGAACCAGAAAAACTGTTAATAACTGGACCATTTCACCTAATGCAAACAGGCCAAACCAACAACAAAGACAAAAATGTAATGCAAAATCCACCGAATGGGGAAAAATGACTTGAATAAACCATCCTCTGCTTTAGCGCCATCTAGCGGTTACGATATTCGGTGGACATTTCTACCTCAAAAACCATTAAATGCAGTTTGTATCAAGGAATCCATTGATGTTTTTATATCTTCTGTAAGCCAATTAGTTTTTGAGTTATAAATTAATAAAGTTCACCAGAATGTTAAGATGTCACACTCAATCAGAATGCCTGTAGCAAAGTAAAGCAAAATGGCCTCAACCACGCGAGTCACAAGATGGCCGCTACACATAATCTACACAGTCATGCCAGACCAAGCCCCGGGCTTCCAATATGGCCGCCCGTTGATTTCAATGGTTTGTGCTCATTGGCGCAGCGAGCCAGAAAAAATTCTTACTTCCGCGTTAGTTCCGGGTCCATGGGGCCCAGAGATTTTTTTAACGGCTACTATATACTTGCATAATTTATATTATTCATTGTTATGGCCATATTAGTGTCCTTAATCATTTCAGATAAAAAACACAAAGAAACGCGGATGTTTATTGCCCATCCTCTAATTATTAGGCTGACAAGATCCATTAATACATTACATTGTATTTCACAACATTTGCAGACTAGCAGTTTATCACAAGTACATCAGCAGAGTAGAAAATTGTACTCAAGAGTAGTGTTATTTTAAAAATAATTTTACTGTAGCAGAATAGCACAATTAGTTACAAAAAAATAATTCAAGTAAAATAAATCACCATCAACATTTATGTCAAGTGTCTATGGGACTTTCGCAGAAACTAATCGATGTAATTGAAATGCAATGAAGCTTTTTTATGTACACAATAAATTAATGATATTGCAAAAAAGAAAAGTGCCCCGATATATTTGCAGAGAAGGCCTACAACACTATACACACACGCACAAAAACTATCACTGGGTTTTGCCCAAATTGTAAATTTTATTGATTTAGACCCGATGACAGCAGTTGCAAAAAGAAACCACAACAGTAATCCTCTGCACTCTGAAGAACACATTATTGGCTTTATTTCCAGAAGTGCCCCTAATATCTTCGGTGATCGAGTGGAAAAGAATAATGCCCAAAGCTGTTCTACTGATCAACAAGCTCAGCCAAGACCACCTTAAGTTTTTTCTCTGCTGTCAGAGCACGTAGTAGATTAAACAACAGTCCCAGACTGGAATAGGTCTCCTTCTGGACAATACAAACATCTTAGGTATAACGCCTGCATTCTCACCACACAAAGGTTTAACCGGTAGCCTCTTGATCTGCCCAGTCTGAGCATGACTCTTCCAACAAGAAACCAAGGAGTAATTGCAGTTTGTAAAGAGGCAGAGAACTGTTTCCAACAGAGTTTAAAAGCAAAATCTGGTAATCTTCCAAGGACACGGGCTGTCACCAGCTACTGCAGTTCTTTCTGACAGCAAGAACAAGACTTTGTTTCCAGGGCTGCACAGTCACATTTTGGTGAAAATGGCAACTTCATACAGCACCATTCTTTTGGCTCCATCATTTAGGCTAAAAGAGAAACTGAGAAAATGATCGGAGAATAGGTTAGACATGACACAAATAGTCAAAGTTGGTCCACTTTAATAACTGTTATTATTGTCTGAAGCATGATAGACCTTTATTTTATTAACTTGAATAGGTTCCCTTACATTTTCCAGTTGAATTTGGCATACTGTTGTGTTTTAAGAAGTTATAGCTTGCATGACAAGCACAATTAGACAAGTATACTTTTTTTTTTTTTTTTTGGCATCTTACCTGTTGTCCCGTCAGAGTTTGGTTTGTCTTTGTCTGGTCTTGTGTTGCCATGGTGATGGGGCTTTAAACCGAGACTGGACATTTTCTGTTTAATATAAGCTGTATATGCTGTGGATGACAAAATAGTTTATTTTGGTGAAATTGGGTCAACAGTTTGAATGTGACCTACATACAATGTAATTTACTTGCTACCAAAAATATTTAATTACAAAGCACAACGACAAACATATTGGCTATGTCAACGTTTATGCAAAATAGTGGTTAAAAGTACAGTTTCAGACCACTCAACATACCTGTGTGGTAGTTAGCCTCTGTTCTTTCCAACACTGCCATGTGCTGAGCACCTCACTCACTGCAGAACAGGAGACGGTATAATAAGAGTCTGGTCTGTCCTGTGTGGAGGAGATGATGGGTGACAGGACACAGCCATCAGCAGCATCTGTTCAATATAGGTAGAATTACTGAGCAGCAACTTCATTACAGTTTTATTTGTGGCTATAAAACACATAACAAACTAATTGCACTTTAAGTAATGGCTAGTAATCACCAGTTAGTAAAGAAGTTCATGCTTAGCCCCATCTTCCATATCCATAGTGGACACAGATCCCACTGCAGCAGACGACCTAGGTGAAGAAAGGAGAACCAAAATGTCACCCTCATTATACTCTAGAGTTCATATTTCATGACCACACGACAAAATAAGAATTATACATATCTGACTACTGTGCAATTATATGTATATTACGGTTACTATAATCACCAGTCTTGTTACATTAGTGAACAAGTATGATAGCTTGAATAAGTTTGTTTTGTAATTTTAACATTATGTTGTCTTTGTTTTCTGACCTTCATTTTTGTCTTGCTTTTGTTGTTAAAGGCCGAGGGATACAAACGTTTTGTTATTTTACAGTGAATACAGCTCAACATGTTGTTTTGTGTACATTTTATGCACTTAGCATTGGTTTGAGAGATAAAATGATTATTTATTAGACAAACTGGATTAAAAATGTCACGTCATTATTATATAGTGCCCAATAAACCTAAACCTAACCTTTTCCTAACCTTAGCCTTAATCGTTTACCTGTTTCTAAACATTTTCCAACTCCTGCCCCTAACCATAACCAGTAAGATATTGTCCAGATTAAATATGACAGAAAAATAGCCCGGGAACCGTCGATGGCATGGACTTCGATCATATTAACTAACCTTATTTTGTTAGTTTGTCTGGCAAGTTAAATTACTTCTCACTATGTGTTACGCTGTGTCATTATTGTAATTCAATACACATACAGTATATTTTAATATAAAATATACTGTATGTGTATTTTACATTAAACAGGGATACTGTCATCTAGAATAGCATTGTTCTGTTAGTTTAAAATGGTAGTCATCGTTGTAGTAGTTTCTGTTTGCTTGTATTTTCGCGAAGCTACATTTTATAATCAACTGTCTCATCGAAATAGTATATATATTTACATGCTGTATATTGCTGTATATTAACATTTACAATTACGGAATACATTCTGTGTGATACAAACAGCGCAAACTTACTTGCAAAGTTTTGCGTCCTCTTTTCCCTCGGCTTCCCATGCTGCTGCTGCTGCTGATGTTTCCTTCATCTGCACGTGCCCGGCTGCACTGCATGTGCCTGTTCTGCCCAATCAGCACGGCGGAAAGCTAGAGCGTGGCTAGAGCGGAGCTCGGCCAAGTCCTTAAAAATGTATTTTTTAGGCGATACGCAAATTTGAAAGCAAAAAAAAGTACATGATGTTAATATAGATGATAATCGACACTAAATCCGACCTTTGTTAAAGTTGTAGGCGTCCTGTCAGCCGAACACGGACAGTTTTTTTTCGCACGGCCGCTCTATGGCAAAAATCCTTTCTGGGCCCGATAAGAATTTGCTGCTGTAGTACCATCTAGTGGCCGTCCGCCGGCCGGCGCGCGGGGAAGGGGGGAGTGTCCTATCCAGTTAATTATAATACATCCATGTGCCAGACCCGTAATGGCCGCCGGAGATGCAGGAAACCTTACGCCTTTATTTTACCATCTAATGTTACCAGTGACATAAAAAGCCTGCTAGATTCATTAGCATATGAATAAATCAATAGGCTAACACCCAAAACTAAATTAAATTCCAAAACAGCAAGCATTAATGAACGAGGACCACGATCTGCGCTAGCACAATTAGCATCTGAGTACAATAGGCCAACAACCAAAACTACATTAAATCACCAAAAGCCAGCATTAATGATCGAGGACGACGATCTGTGCTAGCAAAATTAGCATCTGAGAACAATAGGCCAACAACCAAAACTAAATTAAATCACAAAAAAGCCAGCATTAATGATCGAGGACGAGCTGTGCTAGCAAAGTGAGTCAGCATTGGAGAACAAAGAGCTAACAATAATAAAACGAAATTGCGTTTTATTATTGTTAATAATAAAACGCAATTTGGTGTAAAAGCTAGCATTTTACACCACATTTTAAATAAACAGCAATAAAAAGAATAAAAGATTGTTTTCCTACCTTAGTCCTGGGAAAGTGTCTCTTTGCTGAAAGTCAGACGATCAGACGGTCCTTTCCAGGCAAAGATGTCCTCAAACGAAAAAAAAGTCCACAGAAAAGATAAACTCACAAAATACTACAAAAGACTCACAACAAGAAACAGTAATCCAATGATCCGATGATAGCAAATGCAAGCCAAAGTTGTTCAAAATACTTCTGACAGAATCACGAGTGACTGTCAGGTCTCTGAGCTCCCAGTCTTATTTATAAGCTCCGATGTGTTACAGCTCACACCATCTCTCTAAACCAATCAGGACTGAGCGTGGAGAGGGTGTGGATCGTGGGGGGAGGGGAGGGACGTGTTGCTGGGCAGATCACACAGGGATGGGAGGGGTAAGAAGAAATGCTATTGGAGAGAGAGCCAGTGAGGGGCAGAAAATACACTACAGACCGTCTCACAAAATGTATGAGTAGTTTAGTGACTACAAATATAAACCAGGACAGAAGAGATTATTTGTGTTTGAGTTACTTATATCTGCACCAGAACAGGGGAGACCAGAGGGACAAGTCATAGCTTATTTTATCACAATTCATAGTAGATTTCTGTGGCTCTTTGGCTCAATCATTCAGACTGGAGTTTGAGAGATGTAGTTTCAAAACTGGCAGGAGTTCTTTTACTCCTGTGATGATGTGATTTCCAATAATTAACTAAGACATGTATTATTTTGATGGAAAATATTTGCTCTTAACCCCTTAACCCCCGGCCAAAAGAATTCCCATTTAAGCCCTTAACCCCAGCCAAAAGAATTCCAATTTAACCCCTTAACCCCCGGCCAAAAGAATTCCCTTTTAACCCCTTCACCCCCGGTACAACCGATTCCCATTTGGGTTAAGGGGTTAAAGAAAAGTAAGAAAGTGGCCAGAGAATGCATAATTTGCTTCACAATAACATAACATTTATAGAACATGATAGTCGTTATTATTGGGTTTACTCAAATAAATCAACTCACACAAATGGAGAATGTTCATAGGTGGATAATCAGATGTGTGTACCTGATGAACAAAACATGAGTCCTGGAGCAACACCAAAACAAGAGAATAATATGCACAATTATACCTTCTGTAAGTGAGTAGACACTGGGAGTTGTGTTTGCTTTTCTGAATGCTAAATTTGTGTTTGCCCAAAAATATCTGAAAAACCGCGGATATATGGCGCGGCTATAATGTTCAATATTGTTTACCAGTAAACAGAGCCCATGTGCTCCCGCGATGATGAGAAACCGCCCCTTTCTCCCCCTCTTATTGAAAAGACAGCTCAAAGAGCCTTGGATTTGAGATTTTGTCATTCGAAATAGTGATAGTGATCAAAAAATATGATAGAAATAGCCAATTTTACATTGAAAACAGCAAGGCGAAAAAGGCGAGTTTTTTTCACCCGCGGAATGGGTTAAAAAACCGCCCAATTCCGCGGTTTAACCGCGGACCTGGCAACCCTGGCGCCTTCTGTAATTTGTAGTCACAAAGTTTTGCCCAATGTTAAAATTTATTTTATTTTTTGAAATATATGTGCCATTTGTGGGAAATAAAAAAGCGCGACAGCTCCACCACAAAAGTGAAAATACTCCCATAAAAAAACAAGATATACAGTATATTGACCCTTCACCCCTGGACACAAGACATAGAAAACAATGACTTTGGTGCGATAGCGCCCCCTGTAGGTTGAGAAGAAAAAAAATGCATTGGGAGTCAAACAATTAGTTTATTGGAAATTTATGTAATTTGGCAGAATAATAGATAATAGATGGCATCCTGATCAAAGAAGCTAATGGGAACCATACCGTATATTGTACATTGTTGCCATGGAGACGACCGAGGCCCCCATGTTATTCTAATGGGACGGATACATAAATCTCACATTATACAAAATTAAAGCGCGTTAGCGCCCCCTGTAAGGAGCTTGTAGACAGTGGTCATGGAAGTACGGCCCATGCAATACTGCTTGTGAAATAAAAAAGATTTGATGTGCGCTAGCGCCCTCTGCAGATTGGAGCCATTATTCACATGGAGAGGCTAAAAATGTCGTTTTGATATTTACTGACAGATTAATGGCACATCAGGGCAATAAAATGTAGTGGCCGCTGTATTGACTGCACTCGAACTCAGGATGCCATTTTCAGTACTCTTTTATTCAGCACGTCAGGCAGTAACTATAGGCAACAGCGCCACACAGTGGATGGATGTATGCATAGTATCAGTACATCTCCCTTTTTTTTTTTTTTATGTAAATGTCGTAACAATATAGACAAAATCAATATATATATTGTTTTATATATATATATATAATCCGTATATGGCAGTACCATAACAAAACATGGTCTTACATGACAATTCAAAGCATGTCAATAAAACAGTCCTTTTTTTTCTCTTTTCTTTTACATAAGGCACATACATGTAAACAAACTAAACATGTACCTTTAACCTTTAAATCCGAGTTTTTTTTTTTTTTTTTTTTTTTTTTTTTATGTATATCTCAGTCAATATTCCTCAATAAGGCAAGGCAAGGCAAGTTTATTTGTAGAGCACAATTCATACACAAGGCAATTCAAAGTGCTTCACAGTTGCATAAAATTACAAGAAAACAGATACAAATCAATCAATAAAACATCAACATAAAGTTAATCAGTTACAGTAAAAGGCAAGAGTGCAGATAAAATACTTTCAGTTTTCATATGCACGGGTAAAAAGAGCTGTTTTCAGCCTGGATTTGAACATTGTCAGAGTTGAGGCCTGTCTCACATCCTCATGAAGACTGTTCCAGATTTTAGCTGCATGAAACTGAAACGCAGCCTCACCGTGTTTATTATTGACTCTGGGAACCACCAGGAGACCCCTCCCTGAAGTTCTCAGGGCCCGAGATGGTTCATACGGCTCTAACATGTCAAAGATGTACTTTGGTGCTAAACCATGAAAAGACTTGTACACAAGCAGCGCTGTTTTAAATTCTATTCTCTGAGTGACAGGAAGCCAGTGCAGAGACCGGAGCACTGGACTAATGTGGTCGTATTTCCTGGTTCTTGTCAGGACTCGAGCAGCAGCGTTCTGGATGTACTGGAGCTGTCTAACAGCTCGTTTAGAAAGGCCAGTGAGCAGGCCGTTACAGTAATCTAACCTGCTGGAGACAAATGCATGGATGAGTCTCTCTAAGTCTGGTTTTGACACTATTCCTCTGATCTTAGCAATGTTTTTCAGATGGTAAAAAGCTGATGATGTTATTGCTTTGATGTGGCTGTTTAAGTTCAGGTCTGAGTCCATGATTACTCCTAGATTTCTAACCTGATTTTTTGGTTTTAGAGAGAGAGACTCAAGGTGACTGATAACACTTTGTCTTTGTGTCTGTGGGCCAAAGACAATGATCTCAGTTTTGTCTGAGTTTAGTTGGAGAAAGTTGTTTTGCATCCACAAATTGATCTGTTCGATGCAGTGACAGAGTGTATCTACAGTGTATCTAAGTCTTTTAGGTTTCACAATGTTTCTGCGTGGTCTTTCCTGCACTGCATTTGCAGGTGTCACATTGGTGGTGTCACTTGGAGCATGCACAATGTCACTGGTACCCAGTGTGGAAGTTGGACGCTTTGGACTGGTGTTTTTCATTAGTCCATCTCGTCTGTTCTCGAGCTCCACAAAAGATGTTTTTGGTACTTTTAGCAGGTGACGTCGATTCCTTCTCAGTGTGCTGCCGTACTCAGCGATGACTTCATAGGACCTAGGTGCCGTCTCTCTAATCTTTGCAACAGGTCCCCATCTCCCATCACACCTGACACGTACCACGTCCTCTTGTGATAGTGGGCTTAATGGTTTAGCAGTTTTGTTGTAAGCCTGGGTTTGTTTGGCTTGATTTGTACGCTGTTCTTCCTCCTTTTCCAGCAAGAGTGAAGCTGAAGGTAAACTCATCAGAAGTTCAGCTGGAGATTTTCCACACTCCAGTGGCGAAGTCCGGTAGTTAAGCAACGCTAGGTAAATGTCACTGCGTGTTTCTGCTGCTTTTTTGAACAGTCTTTTTACAATCTGCACTGCCTTTTCTGCCAAGCCATTTGACTGTGGAAACAGTGGGCTAGATGTTGTGGTTGTCGTAGTTGAACTCATAACTGTCAGCAAAGTCCTTGAACTCTTGGCTGCTGAACTGAGGTCCATTATCACTTACCACTGTCACAGGGATTCCGTGTCTTGCAAAAATGGCTTTGCAGTGTTTGATTACTTGTTTTGCAGTAGTATCTGTGAGAAAAGCAACTTCCGGGTAGTTTGAAGTCTGCACCAACCTTTCTCCAAGGCTCATTTGGTCTGTTGTGGGCTAGGAGTGGCTCCTTTTGTTGTTGGTATCTGTGTTGTTGACATGTGTCGCAGCGTTGGATGTAACTCTCAATATCTTTGTTCATTTGTGGCCAGTAGAGTAAGGCTCTTGCACGTCTTTTGCACTTTTCAATGCCTAAATGTCCTTCATGTGTGAGATGTAACATTTGTGAGCGCATTGAAATTGGTACAACAATCCTCTTTCCTTTCAGAAAAACTCCTTCCATCACGGACAGCTCCTCTTTGAAGTTTTGGTATGGGTGGCTCAAGTTTTGTTCTCCTGGTGAACAAATCTTTTTGATCACCTTTTGCAGTGTGTCGTCATTTGATGTAGCTCTCGCGATTTGTTTCCGTTTTTTGTCTGACACAGCCATGTGCTTCCTTATAGCATCCACATGCACTTGCACATCATGTTCAGTGCTGCTTGGCTCTTTACAGTCCAGAGAAGCTCTGCTGAGAGCATCTGCCATAACGAGGTGTTTCCCAGGTGTAAACTCAAATGTGAGACTGTATTTTTGAAGGCGGAGCAGCAGGCGTTGAATGCGTGGTGGTGCCTCTCCTAGAGGTTTTGTGGAGATTGCGATCAGCGGTTTGTGATCCGTCTCTAGCACCACTTCTTGTCCATAAATGTACTCATGAAACTTTTCACATCCAAATACCGCTCTCAGAGTCTCTTTTTCTATTTGTGCGTAGTTTCTCTCTGCTGCTGTCATAGTGCGAGAGGCATACGCAATCGGAAACCATGTGTCCTCATGCTGCTGAAGCAACACCGCTCCTAAACCGTCCTTAGAAGCGTCTGTGGAAACTTTGATTGGAAGTGCAGGATCATAAAATTTCAGCACTGGCTCTCTCACAAGGCTGCTCTTGAGCATCTCCCATTCTGTGTCGTGCTCATGGCTCCACTGCCATTCTATGCCGTTTTCCAGCAGGCTACGTAGTGCTTTTGTGTTAGCCGACAGGTTCGGAATGAAACGGCCTACATAGTTGACTAAGCCTAAAGCTCTCTGCAAGTCTGCTTTGTTTCAGGCATGGGCATGTGTGTGATTACTCTCACCTTTTCGGAATTCGGCTGTATCCCTGCAGCAGACAGCTTGTCTCCCAGGTAAGTTATATCACTCACCCCAAACTAGGGATGGGACGGTATGAGATTTCCACGGTATGATAACCTTGACAAAAAATACCGCGGTATCACGGTATACCGTGAAATTGCGTGTTTTATATTTAAAAAGTAAAAACAGGGTTCGCATTTAACAAACAGGGTTTGTTTATGGTACATTTGTAATTGGTTATGACTATACATGTTGCTAAGGATCAATAAAGTGTACTAGTATGACTTATTATCCAAAATAACAATTTAAACAAAGGGATATTTTTACCTTAATCACTTTAGTCACAGACGGAGCATGTTCGCTGATGCCAGATGCTGTTTGTTCGATGTCTACCCAAAAACTTCCAAAGGCAGGCTTGCCATTATAATTTGCTGCTTGATTTCTTACTAAAGTAGTCTGTGCATTCAATTTCATATAAAATAATAATAATAATCCTAATAGTATACAAAAAGTATCGCATCAAGCGGTCAACAAACTTGAGTGCTTGTCTAATAATTGACCGACTAGCAAACTGCATCAGGTAAAGGTTCCACCTATGTCTAACCCTTATCCTGCAGTGACGCCTAGAGGGTAAAGAATAATCATGTTATCTGCCTATTCGATGCATCAGATTATTGTTTGGGGAGAATTTAGTGCATATACTGTTAAAAAGAAGTTTAGTGGAGTAGCGCGTAGGTTTGTTTACATCACGTAGTAGCTAGCAGTAGTAGCCCTGGCGGCGTTTGACAGCAAGCGGAGTTTGTAGCTAAATGAACATCAGTGCGTCTTTGATGAGCATTTGGCAAAGGAAGGCTGAGCGTCTTCTAAAAAATAACACGTAAAACAGTGTTGTCTAGAGCGTGTCTGATGAACGATGTACTGGACGATGAACAATCCAAACCACAAAGCTAACAGGTTAGCGTAACGCGAGCTACAGAGCTGAAGCGCTAAACAGCTGCTTCTTAGCCGCACTTGGCAGCTTTTAACGCGACAGATCCAAACAAAGCTTCATCTCAGCGGCAGTGTTCATGTTCACGGGGGACAGTGACTTTACTCTGCTGCTACGGGCCGTGTTCAACAGGGTGACGGCCGAGAGAGAGAGAGAGAGGGACTGCGCCGCGGGGTCAGGTGAGGAGCAGCGGAGGAGAAGGGGAGAGCGGGGGTTTGCACGGAGTGCAGCTTTTTTGTGTGGCAAAAATAGCATATAACAAAGAAAAAGCGTCAAACCAGCCCTTCCTCTGAGGAAGGGCTGCTTTGACGCCCGAAACGTTACACGACTTTGGTGCAAGTATTAATAAACTGGGAGCAAACGTGAGCTGTGCGGTACTCAGATACTTGGATGTGCGTGCCTGCTCTTTTTACAAAAATAGCATATAAAACAAGCATTTTTAATACCGTCAGACAGGGAATCTTCACGGTAGTGATACCGTAGCATTTTAATACCGTGGTATACCTTGAAACCGGTTATCATCCCATCCCTACCCCAAACTGACATTTTTGTTTATTCAGTTTCAGCCCTGCTTGCTTTGCTTTTTCCATTACTTTTGCCAAGCGCTCGTCATGCTCAGCTTGTGTGGTTCCCCATATGACCACGTCATCAAGGAATACTCCAACTCCTTCCACACCATCGAACATCTGTTGAACAGTCCGGTGAAAAACTTCAGGTGCGGATGCAATCCCGAAAGGCATGCGCAGAAAACAATGCCTTCCGAAGGGCGTATTGAACGTGCACAATTTTGCGCTTTCCTCATCCAGTTCAATTTGGTAGAAACCTGATGACGCGTCCAGTTTGGAAAAGTAACGTGCACCTGCCATTGCACTTGTAATGTCTGTCTTCGTAGGCAACTTGAAATGTTCTCTTTTGATCCACTTATTCAAATCTCTTGGGTCTATGCACAATCTCAGATCTCCGTTTTTCTTTTCCACAATAACAAGAGAATTCACCCAGTCTGTCGGTTCCTCAACTTTTCTGATAATTCCTTTGGCAATGAGTGTCTGTAACTCCTTTCTTAGTCTCTCCTTGAGTGCTACAGGCACTTTTCTTGCTGCATGTATCACTGGTTCTGCATTGTCCTTTAGCTGTATTTTGTATTGGTTTGGTAGACAGCCAACACCATGAAAAATATCACTGTACTTTTTCACAGTTTCATTTGTTGTGTTTGGATTTTCTTTTGCGTTTTTCTGTTGTGAATTGGCAGTATTTAGAACTGTGCCATCGATAACATTAATCCTTTTGATTAGTCCCATCTTTTTACTTGCCTTGAGTCCTAGTATCGGTTGTCGTTCCTCCTCCACAAGGACAAACAGAGCATTGCAGGAACGACCGTCCCCTTTGATAGTTGCTCGAAACACTCCTTTGTGGGGAATAGGCTGGTTGTTGTATGCTCTCAAGTTCAGTTTCTTTGGCCTCACTTGCGGTTTTGGACTCAGTTTGTTAAAATATTTGAATGGCAAAACGTTTATCTCTGCACCAGTGTCAATTTTCAGTGGCACTTCAACACCGTTGACATTTAGATGTGCAATCCATTCATCCTCAGTACCGTCCATGTCCGTTAGTGTAACTGCATCCAGATACAGAGGTTCTTCCTCGTCACCGCTGCTCGCTGTCTTGTCCTGTCTCACCATGTGGACTTTTCTCTTTGCGAAACAGCACTTTGCGAAGTGGTTTCTGCCACCACATTTCCTGCAGTCTTTTCCATATGCTGGGCATTGCTTTGGGGCATGCTTATTTCCGCATCTTTCACAGTCCCTTTTGTCTCTCTTTTTGTCTCTAGTGTCTCTAAAACGCCTCTTTTCTGTCTCTCTTTCGCCTTTCTTTATGGCGTCCACAGTCGCTGGTTCACCGTCATTGTCAAAAGTTTTTAGCTGTAACTTAGTGCTCTCGGATGCTTGACAAATGCGTACTGCTTTCTCCACCGTGAGATCCGTTTCTTTTAGCAATAGTATCCTCACCCTCTTGTCTTGTACTCCGATCACAATTTGGTCACGTATCATTGAATCACAGAGGGTACCAAAATTACAGGACTGACTTTTGAGACGTAGATCTGTTGCATACTGCTCTTTGGACTCGTTTTCATTTTGCATCCTGTTTCTGAACACGTACCGTTCATAGGTTTCATTTCTTCGTGGCGTGCAGTAGTCCTCAAATTTTGTCACAACATCATTCAATCCAAAATCTTCATCGTCGAATTCAAATGTGTTAAACACATCCAGTGCTCCGCGGCCCGCAACCGTTAGCAACAATGCTACTTTGCGCTTTCCGCGTCATCGAGGCCAGCTGCCAACAAATACAGCTCAAAACTCTGCCTGAAGGATTTCCAGTTTTCATTCACATTCCCCGAGAGTTTCAACTCTTCTGGTGGTCGAATGTTGTTCATTTTGTGTAAATTTCCTTAATTTACTCCTGGTACCATGTATTGACTGCACTCGAACTCAGGATGCCATTTTCAGTACTCTTTTATTCAGCACGTCAGGCAGTAACTATAGGCAACAGCGCCACACAGTGGATGGATTTATGAATAGTATCAGTACAGGCGCGTTAGCGCCCTCGGTAGGGTTACAGAGGAAATGGCAATGGAGATGCAGCAATGGAGCAACTGACAGTTGTCATGGAAGTACAGCTCGATGCTGGTTGTGAAATATAAAATGGGCGCGCTAGCGCCCTCTTCAGGTTGGAGCCATTATTCACAAGGAGAGACTAAAATGTAACTTCTGTGTTTACTGACACAGATTAATGGCACATCAGGGCAATAAAATGTAGTGGGCGCGTTAGCGCCCTCGGTAGGGTTACAGAGGCGTGGCAATGGAGGCACGGCCCGCGAGGGCCGTTCAATGCCGCTTGCGGCTTTAATTAGGCCCGAGCGGCCTGCCGTCGCAAGGGCCTATTGTAATCGCAACGCAGTGCGCAAAGCCCACGGCTGCATGCGGGTCGTTGAGAGCTTTCCAAAAATGTATAATATGTTGTCGTCGCGACGGTATACTTATAATTGCATGAAAATGAATGGGGGTATATGGCCAACTGTCATCCACCTCCGAGCCCCACGGCTGCATGAGGGTCGTTGAGAGCTTTCCAAAATGTATAATATGTTGTCGTCGCGAAAGCGACGATATTGTTTTTGCAAAAAATATTATTCTTCTTCTTTATTCTTTCTTCTTCTTCTGCTCTTTGAGCAGCAATTTGACCCCCTGAACATAGTTGAAAACTCACCAAACTTTGCCCAAAATTCAGGTCCGGTGAAAAATTAATTAAAATGTGTGTTTCGTATTGGGGAAATAAAAAAGTGAAAATACTTTGCGCCTATGGAGGAGGGGCCAACGTCAACTTTGTCGTAGAGCGACGGGATTCGGTACAGACATTCGTCATGTGACGACAAACAAAAAATATTATTGTGGCCACACCCCTGACAAACCGGAAGTCCGCCATTCTAATGGGACTGACACATAAATCTCACATTATACACAATCACAGCGCGTTAGCGCCCTCTGTAAGGAGCTTGTGGACAGTAGTCATGGAAGTACGGCCCGTCAGGGCCGTCCAATGCTGCTTGTGAAATAAAAAATATTTGGGCGCGTTAGCGCCCTCTGCAGGTTGAAGCCATTATGCACATGAAGAGGTAAAAGTGTAGTTTTGATGTTTACTTACACAGATTAACGGCATATCAGGGCAATAAAATGTAGCGGGCTCGTTAGTGCCCTTGCTATGGTTACACAGGTGTGGTAATGCAGGCACGCCCCCTGACAAACTGGAAGTCCGCCATTTTGATAAATGCTCTGTCACTCTATTTACCATAACCTGTAAATTGCTCACATTGACACATACAAACTCCGATTAAAAATCGGAAATGGAGACGGATCAAATTTGACACAAAAGTAGTTGATGGCATCCCGATCAAAAAAGCCAATGAGACCCATACCGTATTTTGTACGCTGTTGCCATGGGGACGAGCGGGGGCCCCCAAGTTATTCTAATGGGACGGACACATAAATCTCACATTATATGAAATCATAGCGCGTTAGCGCCCTCTGTAATGAGCATGTGGACAGTGGTCATGGAAGTATGGCCCGTCAGGGCCGTCCGATGCTACTTGTGAAATAAAAAAGATTATGGACGCGCTAGCGCTCTCTTCAGGTTGGAGCTATTATTCACAAGGAGAGGCTAAAATGTAACTTCTGTGTTTACTGACACAGATTAATGGTACATCAGGGCAATAAAATGTAGTGGGCGTGTTAGCGCCCTCGGTAGGGTTACAGAGGCGTGGCAATGGAGGCACGGCCCGTGAGGGCCGTTCGATGCCGCTTGCAGCTTTAATTAGGCCTGAGCGGCCTGCCGTCGCAAGGGCCTATTGTAATCGCAACGCAGTGCACGGAGCGCACGAAAACAGCGCGAAGTGCTGTCCCCATGTCAAACGTAAACTCACCGTGTAAAACAGTGACTGTCAGTGACCTCTGGTGTGGGCCCTGTATACTTATAATTGCATGAAAATGAATGGGGGTATATGGCCAACTGTCATACGGCTGCGTGGGGGTGGTTGAGAGCTTTCCAAAAATGTATAATATGTTGTCGTCGCGAAAGCGACTATATTGTTTTTGCAAGAAATATTATTATTATTAGGCCCGAGCGGCCTGCCGTCGCAAGGGCCTATTGTAATCGCAACGCAGTGCACGGAGCGCACGAAAACAGCGCGAAGTGCTGTCCCCATGTCAAACGTAAACTCACCATGTAAAACAATGGCTGCCCACACCTCCAGCTCATCTCGAGATGTGGGGCATCAAAAGTTATCCACATTTTTTGGCTAAGTTTTACGGTTTGTTTGTGGCGAAGCCGCAATCTTTACGAAGAATTTTGTGACTTATCAAAAACAACAAAATGCTCCCATTCGCACAAACGAACTCCGATTAAAAATGAGAAATATACATTTTATTCAACCTTTCACCCCCGGACACAACAAATGTGAAAAAGTTGCATTGGGCGCGATAGCGCCCCCTCTAGGCTGAGAAGAAAAAATGTATGATGGGAAAAAAATTAGTTTCCATTTCCCCATGTTAATCTAATGGGACTGACACATAAATCTCATATTTACACAATTACAGCGCGCTAGCGCCCTCTGTAAGGAGCTTCTGGACAGTAGACATGGAAGTACGGCCCGTCAGGGCCGTCTGATGCTGCTTGTGAAATAAAAAAGATTTTGCAGGTTGGAGCCACTATTCACATGGAGAGGCTAAAAATGTAGTTTTGATGTTTACTGACAAAGATTTATGGCACATCAGGGCAATAAAATGTAGTGTGGCAGCGCTAGCGCTCTCGGTAGGATTATGTCGCGGCAATGGAGGCGCTAAAGGAGGCACGGCCCGCGAGGGCCGTTCGATACCGCTTGCGGCTTTAATTATTTTTCTTTCTTTCTTTCTTTCTTCTTTCCTCCCACGGAAACTGGATTTTGACCCCCTGAACATGCACGAAAACTCAATTAAAATTCACCGAAAAATCCCGTCCGGTGAAAAATGTATGGAAAAATATACACATTTTGCTCATGCAAAATGACACAACAGCGCCACCTGCAAAATTGTAAAAAAACATTTGATGAGCCGGAGCCTCAACAAACTTTGGCGGACAGTCACGCCGTTCGGCACAGACATTGTTCAAGTGATGACCCGCAAAAAACATTATTGTGGCCCCACCCCCTGACAAACAGGAAGTCCCCTATTTTGAGTGGAAAAATGAGGCCGCGTTTACGCTCATGTCGCATTTGAACAAACTCCTCCTAGGGCGTTTGTCCGAATGAGCTACTTATCACTTCTAACTCATGTACACATGTTGGTCACTGCATACTCGTCAGCAACCAATGACCCCGACAGTCACATGCGCCTTTGTCAGAGCTTTCCGACAATGTATAATATGTGGGGGTCAAGTTAACCACTCCACTTATTATAATAAGTGGAGTGGTATAATTATGCCTGAGCAAACAGGCACAACAGCACCACCTGCTGGCTCATGCCTGAGCACAACAGCGCCACCTTGTGGCTTAAGATGGCTTGAAAGTGGCTTCTAAGTGGCATGTGACCCACCCGTCCACCGTCAAAATAGCCAGAGTTGTTCTTCTGGCAGCATGTTGGCCTCTGTCAGAGTTTGTCCTGAAAAATCGTCCATTTTTCACAAATTCCTCCTTTATTCACAAAAGCCACACTTTTACACTCATACGTAGTTTTACTACCCCTCTGTCACAGACAGAAGCTTTAATTTGAACGTTTTTTGCTCCAATTTCAGCTTTTTTGGACTGTACAATCATAGGAAGTTCAGTTTGGCTGTTTCCTGTCCGTCTCCCTGTGCGTACCCATCGAGGTTGCTGAATGGCTGTAGCATACTCTCAAACATTTGTCTCCCTGCCGAGTTCACTCTAATTATAAAATGATTCAATTAATCTTGCCTGAACTGTAAAGCCGTCTCTCCATTTTGTGCAAATGCATGAGCTCAGTACTTTTTATAATATTAATCCAAAGTCCTCTCAGCTATAGCTGCCTTAGCTCTGTTGGTAGAGCGCAGGACTACAATCACAAGTTTGCTGGATCAATTCACACCCTAACTTTTTCTTTCTTTTTTTAAACTTTTTTACTGGCCACCTACTGGGCAGAACATTAATCGGCGTCTATGGTCTCACCCTCATTAAAAACAAAGAAAGAACAGTTTAGAAATATGCGCAACTACACAGAAAATGACCTGAAATGACCTCTCTCCTACAGCGCCGTGTCGGAACCCATTTTCGAACCCGGAGATTTAAAGACAAGTAGGCCACATCACACTATTATTCGTATGGAGTTACAGCTCAGTGATAGTGTGCTGGTCTCTGGTGTAGGAGGTTGCCAGTTCAAACACGGCACACAACACTTTTCTAATGCTTTACCTGACAGTTACGCTAGTGTTACTTGGTTCATATCTGTGTAGTGATCCGAGTTTTACCTCTACTTACACAGGTAAGTAGGTTGAAAAATAAAGAGGAAGGCAACAGCTCTAAATTACTTATGATTTATTCATAGGAATACTTGGTTTTAGTTTATATATTTTTGTTTGTATTTCCTTTCTTTTCCCCAAAGTAAAAAGGGTTATTTCCAGGTTGGCTTTAACAAAGTGATCGTAACAGAACAAAATGGAAGTCCATTCAGCTGCACACAACACCTGAACATGAAAACCAAGAAGGTGGAGATAATGATGTGATGCAAGGCAGCCGTGGTGGGCCAACTGGGAACGGCCTCAAAGAATACAGAACGTAGTGCAAAGAGAGTTTAGTTTAGTTTTTTTTTTTTTTTTAGTTTATTAGTTTATTTGAGCAGTTAAAATTCTGCTCAAAAGGAGTGGGCTGAAGCAAAGCTTATAAGCGCCCACCCCCGACATCAATGAAATAAAACAATTGATCAAATCACACAAGTACAGGGAGCATGTTACAAAGTACAAGACACAAGAGCAGGAACACAGCACACACACACACACACACATCGTACCCCTCCGTGACCCAACTTTACCTGTTATAGTTACATTATCAATCCTACATTAAGCAACATCATATTTTGATTTGTTTTTTTTTATTTGTCCCACCGGCAAAGAGAACCTACAACCCACTAGAGCGGCCATTTCAACACGGACCACACCCACAAAGCATCTCTAGAATTGTTTGTACAAATATAAATTAACAGAGTTTAACGGAACGGAAAGGAAAAGAAACACAACTGAAAGGAAACACAACTACAACAGCTGTCTCATTTCATGTACGCTATGGCTAATACAAAGCAAGTGAAAAGGGCGATCCTTAAGTTATTTATACACATATATGCACACGTACATACATACATACATACATATACACATACATATATATACACACACATATACATATATATATACTGTATACATACATACATCCCCTTTTTTTTCTTTTTCCTTTTTTCTTTTTTTCACAGAGAAGGTTCACAGTTAACAACTTCCAAAAGGCACTAGTTCTGTGTTCAAAAGGCACATTAATATACATATTATATTATCCATGATCTGTTTAGTGAAAGCCTGAATTCTAACCTAGTGCTACATCAGCTGACATGGGCAACATACCGCTTCCAACATCCATTTAAAGGGCAAATGCTCTGGGCAACACTGGACAGTTGGGGTCACACACACCCAATACACACCCAATATACAGATGCTGTCAGCATGCGCTTGACGTGCTCCCCGGAACCGAAACAATACTAGAAGAGGATATAGCTTGGGTCAGAATTAACTTATTTTAGAATGAATTAAAGCTTGCCAATATTTTACCTGCTCTTTTAAAGCACCGCTCCCAGTAGGACTAAAGCAGGAAGTGCAAGGGCTAGAGGAAGAGAACTGCGGAACTGGACCCTTTTATAGTAAAAAGTCCAGTGCCGCCAGTGGACAGTTGGAGAACTACTCTACACATTGCTGCACACATTGATTCAACTCCAGAATTAGCACAAAGTTATGTAGACACAATTATGTATTTGTCTATTTTTCTACCTTTCACTGCCTTTTCCCTCTTGTGCAGACCATTGCAGACACTATTCTCTGCTGGATTGGACTGCACCAACTTCAACTAAAGCAGAGGGATGTTCCACACAGATGCTGTTCATTGGATAAAATCGTACTTGGATCACAGAACACAAGCTGTTAGGGTCAAAAATGAATTGTCTTGTAACCTTGTCAATGGTATAGGTGTACCCCAGGGTTCAATACTGGGGCCACTTTTATTCAGTCTCTACATCAACGACCTGCCATCTGTGTGTTCTGATTGCGAGATACAAATGTACGCAGATGATACTGTGATCTATGTCCATGGGAAGGACAAGGAGGAAGTAGCTAAAAAGCTTTCGAAAACTATGGAGTTTGTTTCCCAATGGCTGTACAATTCGTGTCTACATCTAAATCTTAAAAAGACGGAGTGTATATTTTTTACAAAGAGAAAGTCTGACTTACCAGATCCTGAACTATACATTGCAGGAGAGAAGATTAGTGTGGTAACAGAGTATAAATATCTGGGAATCATCTTAGATTCACAATTTACGTTTAAAAAGCAGGTCAAAAAAGTCATTCGGACCGTTAAACTAAATCTCGCAAATTTTAGGTACATCAGACAGAGTTTGAATACAGATGCTGCAAAATTATTTTTTTATACTATGATAATGCCACATCTGTCCTACTGTGTCACCAGCTGGTCTCAGGGCTGTAAGACGACGCTGAAACCAATCGATTCTGTCTATAAGCAGGCTCTGAAAGTTTTGGACAAGAAACCTTTTCGTCATCACCACTGCAGTATATTGGACAAATATAACCTGCTGAATTGGGAAAACTTTGTAAAATTTCATGATGCTAATCTGGTTTTTAAAATTTTACGTGGTTTGGCTCCTCCACCACTTTTTAATTTTATAAATCTGAGCAGGAGACAAACTAGATCTGCCACCTCAAATAACCTGTTAGTCCCCCTTAGGAAAAGTGCCTTCAGTCAGTCGGCCTTTTCAGTGAGAGCAGTCCAGTTCTGGAACACTGTCCCCTCTCACATACGCAATGTCGATACATTAAGGTCCTTTAAAAATAAGTTAAAATCTTGGTTACTTGAGAATCAAACTTGTGCACATCAATGTTAATGTATTTTATTTTTGCTGCTTTTGTGCTAATGCCTGCTGCCGTTGTAATTCTGTTGTGTGTAATTGTCTATGGTGTAGTGTTTGTGCCGAATTTTAACATAGGTTGTGTGGGAGCTCATACTAATGAATTGTTTTATCATTTTTAGGTTAATAATGATTGTTGTTGTTATTGTTATATATTGTTGGCAATCTACATCTTGCCCAGGGACTACAGTTGAAAATTAGCTTTGGAGCTAAAACTGGCACATTTACAGTGATGTTAATTAATGTGCATTGTCCCTGTTTAAATAAACTAATAATAAAAAATAAAAAAATAAAAAAACTTAAACACCCCTGTGGTTAGTTCAACGTCAAATAGTATCTTCCTGCCAAAATAATTCAAAGTTTGATGCAACTTTTTTTCCTGATTTTGATATATCAGTCATTATTTTTTATAGATTTACATGACAGTTACGCTTGTGTTACTTACTTTATATCTGGAACAGCAGCCCGGGCTCCTGCTGCAGCCCTGTTAAAGCCATTCCACCATGAATGGCGCAACTGTGCATCTGTTATTAATTCATTTTTTAATTTTTCCAGCCCAAAAGCACCGCAACTGAGCGGCCCAACGGGAAACGTCTCCACTCTCCCAATTACCCAGCACGCCACTGCGCTCCTCTCTGCTGTAGGCTCCTTCCTCTCGATAAACCTGCTTCTTCTCGCTCAAAAAACATGCGAGAAACTTGCCGGGGCAAGAGCTAGCGGGCGCAAGAGTGAGGCCGGGTTGGGTCTAAGGCCGAGGCGAGAGCAGATTTGGGCGAGAGCTGTGGTGGCATTTCTTACCACTATAAAGGAAAACTTGAAAGTATTTGTCTTATCAAAAGTGTAAGTTTAATTTAACACACGTGCGGAGGGCCAACACACAGGTAAAACTCATGGTTAGCTCTGAGGCCCCGAGCCTCTTGATCCCGTTAATATAGACGAGAGAGAGAGTCACAGCATGAGGCAGTCGCCGCCCCTACATCATCATGCAGACATCACCTCCTTGTGATGTTTAGAGCAAGACACAGGAAGGCCTCTGAGCCAGGACACGTCTTGGCCTTTGTCCTAGGTGTGAAGCAGAAACTCAGCATGTGCTTTGGCCGGGATAAAGCACAGGAGACGGGTCTGGGCATTGATTAAGCGGGCCAGACGGTACTTCACAATTAGTGTATTACTGACTTCAATTGAATTAACTCTAAAACTGTCATTACAGAGCGAGCAGGGACGGTCACAAGGGGGGGGGGGGGGGGGCGGTGCCAGGGGCGAGGGCCTTTATCGCCGCTTGCGGCTTTAATTATTATTGTTTACCTCAACCATATTATTGTTAAGCTCAACCTTGTTATTATTGTCAAGCTCATCCTTGTTATTATCGTTTACCTCAACCTTGTTATTATTGTTTACCTCAACCTTGTTATTGTTAAGCTCAACTTTGTTATTATTGTCAAGCTCAACCTTGTTATTATTGTTTACCTCAACCTTATTATTGTTAACCTCAACCTTATTATTATTGATAACCTCAACCTTATTGGTCTGTTATTACGTTATTGGCTTATTACATTTTCAAACTGGCCAAATGTATTATGTTATTGGCCATTGTTACATTATTGGCCGTTCTTATGTTATCGGGTCCTACAGGGAGAATGTGGAACTTTTTGCCCTGGGCCCCAGCAAGTCTGCTGACAGCTCTGGCTTTTACATTGATCTGAATGAAACAGGTACAGTATGTCAATTAGGTGCACACGTCCAAGGCTACTGCAGTGAACATAAAAAGAGAACTTCACAGACATTCTCAATAAACACAGGAAATTGGAGTAAGTGTGCAGGGTTTTTCTATTGTTCATGTAGTAAATGTGTCCCCTAGCCTCCTATGGACAAGTGTTGCAAATTAGCAGTTTTGCACTAAAAAAAATGTATCCGGTTTGTCCAATGCTATTGTTATGTCCATATCAAATTAATATAAATAAGCACTACATATTCAAATGGTGTAATTCATTTTCAATGTTGAACGATTTTGAAGGTCAAATAAACAACTTCAAGGGAGGAATACATTTGTGTTGCTTGTGGATTGTCAAATCAGAGTGTTTGTGTCTGTCATCTGATTAGCATATGTATGACCTCATGTTAGTATTATAAATGCCGACAAGTGAGCAATGAGCGATACATCCGATACAGTTTCACAGAGGAGCTTTTTTAGTTTAGTTTTTTAATACTATGTTGGATTGTATGTCTTTTGTGCTGTGGTTTTGCTGTGCACTCACATTTGGGCTATGGGGTCTGGGGATGGGATTGCAGGATTTGGAAACAGTGCGCTGCTGGACTTGGAGAACAAACCACAATCTGCCTCTGTCACAGGACGGAGATATAGTCATAGGTGGAAGCTTCAGCCTCCATCACGGAACTCCAGCTATTGATAATGTCTATAAGCAAGTACCACAATACAATTGTAAAGGGTAAATTACCACTACTTAGCAATTTGGATCATTTAGGATTTTCTCATCCCAATTTTGACTTTTTTTTTCTCTTTTGTGTTTAGACGTTTACTGTTATATACGTTACAGACTATTTATGCAATGATCTATGCTGTGGAGGAAATAAACCGTGATAAAAGGCTGCTGCCCGGTCTAAAAGTGGGTTATCAAATTTTTGATAATTGTCACATGAACTCTTGGGCTCTTCAAGATGTTCTGTCTTTTGTTGGAGGAGAAGCAACAAGCTGCACATTTGTGAACAAATCTGCTACTTTCAAATTCAACAAACAAGGTGATCAAAAGAAAGTATTTTTTTGTCAATAGTAACCAATAACATTGACAGCCAATGATGTAACAAATGCAACAAATGCAACTTGAACTAAACACATGTTTAAAGCAAATTGCTCAACAACAGAAATTACAATTTCCAATTTCTAATTGGATTTTCACATCTCCTGAGGCTTTTAGTTTTTGGAGGTTATTTTCTTCACTTTTCGTCACTTACCGTATAAATTTGCCAAAGTTACAACAAGGATTTTTTTTTTTAAATGACTAGACTTTACATTAATGATCACAACTTTGATTATGCAATGCAAAAATGCAAGTATAATGCCGTAATGCCAGCTTTAATATATTATTTCCACAGTTAAAAGTTTTATTCCCATTATTATTGGAGGTGCATCATCAGATACAAGTAAGATGCTGTCACCAATCCTGGGACCATTGTCTGTGCCATTAGTAAGTGAAGTATCACTATGTCATGAAGAGCTGTGAGCTTATTATACTTTGGAAATGATGTGTATAATGCTCTTCTAGATCAGCTTTTGGGCAACTTGCCCCTGCCTCAGTGACCGACGACTGTATCCTAACTTCTTCAGGACAATCCCAAGTGATCTATATCAAGCTCGCACCCTGGCCCAGCTGGCCAAGCATTTTAAGTGGACTTGGATCGGAGCTGTGGTGATGCAAGATGATTATGGGCTTGGAGCAGTAAAGGTGTGTAGTTTGATAAAATACTAATACATACAAGACTTATGTATTCCATTCATTTTTTAGGAGTTTCATAAAGAGACTGAGGGTTTTGTGTGTTTGGCTTTTCTGAAAACTGTCAGAGGAGAAAATAGAGTAACAGACGCCAGAGAAGCTGCTCTCACCATTCAGGCCTCAACTGCTAAAGTCATTATTATCTTTGCCTCGTCCAGTGTCGTCACGGAACTGTTTGTGCAACTTGACAGAATCAATGTAAGAAATAATTAACACAAATAACATACAAAAGATTATGTAATTAAAGTCAATGTATATTCTGCTGGTATGACCTTGCGACAGGTGACTGACAGACAGTTTCTGGCCAGTGAGGCCTGGAGCACTAGTAGTGATCTCCTCCAACATCCGGCAACTTCAAAAGTCGCTCGTGGTGTTTTTGGTGTGGCCATTCGAAGTTCCACTATCGATGGATTTGAAGCATACATCAGTGGTTTACATCCATCTCAGCGTCCAGACAATGAGTTCTTAAGAGAGTACTGGGAAAAAGAGTTTGGCTGTGCTCCTGTGTCTTCATCCTCTGCTTCTCTTCCTCCCTGCAATGGGACAGAGTCACTGTATGGGGTGCACAGTCACTTCACTGACTTGTCCCAGTTAAGGGTCACATATAATGTATATCTAGCAGTTTATGCAGCAGCTCATGCCCTCCACAGCCTTTTGTCCTGCCCCAACACTGACACCTCTACATCCAACTGCTCCTCTGCTCACCAGGTCACACCAGCACATGTAGGTCAAGATGCACTTTGTGGTGAAAATACTGACTGAATATAAACATGTTTTTCACT
The DNA here is from genome assembly GCA_007210695.1 of Neogobius melanostomus. Lineage (NCBI taxonomy): Eukaryota > Metazoa > Chordata > Actinopteri > Gobiiformes > Gobiidae > Neogobius > Neogobius melanostomus. The sequence continues at coordinate 56,827 of VHKM01000934.1, read as the reverse complement.
TGGTGTATTTTGCATTCAGCTTCTTGAGCACTTGAGCAGAGTGAACTTCACAACACCTCAGGGCGAGAGGTTTTATTTCCAAGGAGGGGATATTCCAGCTAAGCACGACCTGGTCAACTGGCAGAAGAGCCCTGAAGGATCACTAAGACCTTTACTCATTGGGAAAGTTGATGGCTTTGACATTGATCTGAATGAAACAGGAATTCAGTGGAGTACAGGATCAAGCCAGGTTATCAATACATAATGTGGCATCAACAATATTTTCATTTTTGTTTTATTTTGTCAGTTGTAGAATATTTATTCGTAGTCATTTATGTATAAAGTTTATATTTTTGGTACACATAGGTGCCTGTTGCTGTTTGCAGTGTAAGCTGTGCTCCAGGGACACGGAAGGCAGGGAAAAAAGGAAAACCATCCTGCTGCTTTGATTGTATCACCTGTGCAAGTGGAGAAATAAGCAACAAAACAGGTACATTTCCTTCCTTGTTCTTTATTTTAATTATCTATTTTCTCTTTTTGTACCAACTGTTGATCTGGTTATATTTCCTTTTTATGGAAAGATTCTTTAAATTGTCACCGTTGTCCTCCTGAATACTGGTCAAATGCAAAAGGAACAGCCTGCATCCCTCGACAGCAGGACTTTCTGTCCTTTGATGAAACTCTGGGCATCACTCTGACTACAGTGGCTTTGTTTGGAGCTGTAGTGACCACAGCAGTCTTTGTAGTTTTTCTTTACTACCGACAAACACCCATGGTACTTTTACAGTCAATATCACTTTTATGACTTGATATGAGTAAATAAAAATCTTCCCCTTTTTTCAGGTTCGAGCAAACAACTCAGAGCTGAGTTTCCTTCTTCTTGTGTCCCTGAAGCTGTGCTTCTTGTGCTCGCTGGTGTTCATTGGTCGACCATTGGTCTGGTCCTGTCGTTTCCAACAGGCAGCATTTGGCATCAGTTTTGTACTTTCTATTTCTTGTCTGCAAGTCAAAACAATGGTTGTTCTAGCAGCTTTCCGCTCTGCACGACCTGGTGCTGGGATGTTTGTTAAATGGTTTGGTCCAAGAAACCAGAGGGGCAGTGTCTGTCTGCTCACCAGTATGCAGGTGAAAAATGTTCCTACCATTTGTTTTTTATTTAACTTTCAAAAAGAAACTAAACGCCCTTTTTTTATAGATCATAATCTGTGTTGTGTGGCTGAGTGTCAGTCCTCCAGAGCCTCACCTGGACCTGAGTGTCCAGGGGCCAAAGGTGACTCTGGAGTGTGCCATGGAGTCAGTGCTGGGCTTCTCTCTGGTCCTGGGATACATCGGCCTGCTGGCCTGCACTTGTCTCCTCTTGGCTTTTCTGGCTCGAAAGCTCCCCGACAACTTCAATGAGGCCAAACTCATCACTTTCAGCATGTTGATCTTCTGTGCAGTTTGGGTGGCCTTTGTCCCTGCCTATGTCAGCTCTCCAGGAAAATACTCAGTAGCTGTAGAAATCTTTGCCATTTTAGCCTCTAGTTATGGCCTATTGTTTTGCATATTTGCCCCAAAATGTTTTGTAATACTTTTAAGACCCGCAAAGAACACCAAGAAATATATGATGAGGAAGTAAATGTAAGATAAGTTTACACTCTGATTATTATAATAACTATGACAATATTAATATTATTATAATATTATCATTGCTTTATTTTGGAATTTGGAATAACTTTTTTAATATGAGTTATCACGAAAAAAAAAAAAAAAAAAACAGGAAACTGTCATGTAAGTGGCAAAAAAGGAAGGGTATTGGAATTTCCTACCCGTTTACAGAGATGTAAACGTGTCCAGACTTGGATGCCAATGTGGCAGGTAAAAGTGAGGACCGGGGGTATTGGGGTGCACAAACCAAGGAAGTGCAACAAGGTTCACTTCTATGTTTCAGTAAAATGACAAATTCCAAATGGCTCCCAATGTCCTTGTTATGAAATTCTTACGTGTACTACCAGATTTACATTTGCTAAAGCTTGTCCACACGAAGGGCCAGTTTTTTGTTTGAATGTTTTGTATCTAAATAGTCTAAGTCTAATGTGGGCCAGCATTGCTCTACTATAATACTAAAGAGAATGACTAACACTTGAAGATTTACATCTTTTCTTGTGCTGTCCACGGATACCTTTAAAATACATCTTAATACAAGTTGCGTCTTTGTTCCTATGTTACCTGACTCCGGACAGCACCGTGTGTTCAAACGCTGGAAGGGAAGTTTAGATTTTTTTCTTCGTCAACACTACTCTATCAGCTAATTTACATACCAGAATATAGATGACCAGGATTCAGAAGATTAAATCACGTAAATTTATTTCCCTAACAGGTAATTTAATACAGCGCTCTGCTTCCCCATTTCCCTAAACAGAAAGTCTGCCAGTCCTCCGTTCCCATGAGAGAGACTGATTCAAAACAGGAAAAGTCAGAGTATACTTCACATCTTTCCCATCATGCATTATTCTTGAGCCTAAGACCACGTCTCGTTGTTTCCATTGGTACCCGAGCCGTCATGTGACGTTTGGCTCCGCCCTTCGCCGCCATTTTACATTGTCCTGTTTTTGTTTGGGTAGCAGGTTTAGCTCGGACACCCCCTCAGACCAGTAACTTTCCACTGTAGCAAAGAACTGCAAAACACTTCGGACAAACTTTTGATTAACATTCCTAAATAGCCATAAGGGCAACACATCGCATAAAAATATTATATAACTCTTCAGACCCCCTTCTGACCTCCATAGAGGTCATTCAAACCATAATATTTTTAGTTCACAAAAGTGCAGCTCAACCAGCCGCTCGGTGGTTTCAAAATCTTCTCTCTCTTCCCAGGTTTAACTTCCGCTTATTTGTCTTTCCAGGCGGAACTTAGGTGGTTTATAGTCCATGTCAACGATACATTTCAACTTTTCCTTCCCCCTGGGACCGTCCCATTTTTCCATCACAGCCTTATTCCAGGTCGTTCCATTCAGAGTTCAAGGCTTGCTGTACTCCTTTCAAGTACAGGCTGGGACCGCCCCCTTCTGGCGTTTCCCTTGTCCCGAACTCAGTGTCCCCCTGGGGCGCACCACCCAACGTATAGATGCCCCCAGTGGAACCCAAGAGTAAGGACAACCATACAGCAGATTACAATCAACACAGTTTCATATTACCCTTAAAGCCTATTATAACAAAAACATATATAAAAATAGCCAACATTCCTCCTTTCAACGTCTCTTAATATGTCGCAATCAAACTGAATATTTATCATGAAATTACAGTTACAGATGAAATGTTCTTCAACTAGTCGTCTGGTTGTTGCCTCCGTCCGTGCAGGTTCAGCGTCTGGGCTATAGAATCATATACTCATCACTGGGGTGTTTTTTATTTGGTGTGTTTTGTTTTGTTTTCCACATTTAATCATATTTCAACTATTCTCATAATTACAACCACTTACGTGCACCCACAGAGGCAAGGAACCAAAACAGAATTCTGTAACAGAAACACAAAGAACAGACATTAAAATTACACACAAAAATTCTCATCAAGATCGCTCATCGTGAGCCGATGGACGACCATGCCAGCTAATTTTAAAATATGGCTGTACTCAATTTTAACTATTTAACTTGATTTATCTATTGGAATGTTGTCAATTTTATCTGGAAAATTCAAGGATATAAGCACACAGGTTTCATTAATCCTAAATTTGTAGAGAATAAACTCCTTTTAGCCTCTTGCTCTCCACACTTGCACAATTCTGTGTGCGCATCACAGAACTGTAACAAATGCCGAAAACAGAGCCTTATAAAATGTATCTATATCTGAAACGTATGTCTTACATCGTAGTTTGCCATAAAATTTATCAATTTGTCACTTTTTGTTTTTATTTTAGATATATTTACCATATTTGCGTTTGTTCTTTCCCATGCCCAAAATAAGCCAAATTATAATCGTCCCATAATTAACACCCCCTTCTTGGACTGAGAAAAACTCAGTCCAACAAATTATCATGTAAACGTGTAAAAACAACCTTCCATAGATGAAACCTCTATCCTTGAACAGGAAACACAGCAAACCAGCTCAAAAGGTCACTGGAGATTAATACTTCCAGCATCTGCAAAAACCAACACAATACATATATCAACACAAAAGAAAATGAACAAAAACTAATAAATGTCAGGGCTAGGCCATGGAGACTCTATTTGGTTTTAGTGAGTCAATTTGGTTCAACAGGGCCAGTGATAGGTGTGAGACCACTCGTCTGGATTGGACCTTGGCAACAGCGTATGAGATCAGTCCATAACTCCAAAAACGATCAGACCAACTCTGTTCAGTCCAATTGCGGCCCAGAATCAGGCAAGGTTGGCAAGGAGCATTCTCCGCAGCTCCCGGGACTTCAGATTCTGGGTGAATAAACTTAAAAAACTAAATCAGTAAACATAGTTCCGATATAACATACAATCTTGTCAAAATCAGGGTCCTCTTTAGTCCCATGGGCAAAGAGGAGCCGGATCCAGGCATCAATCGGCCAGTAAAAACTCATAAGAGTAACCTGTTGGTCTGCTCACGGATTGAGCACCTAGAGCAGAGCAAGAGGTAGGGCCAAAGCCCAATTCATTTCAGTCTAAGACCATTTAGGCAATTTATAATTATATAGTTCTATTACTCCAGCATAACAATGCCCTCTAAGGCTTCACATTTAAATTTTATATTTAGGTATTCCAATCTTTGAATTTAGTTGTAATTTTAAAGATAATTGATTAATTATTAGTAAATAAGCCAGCATCAACAGGTCTTAAGGACCACTATATATTTGGTACATTTTAAAGATATTTTTCAGCTAATGTAAATGATTCTCCACCATTATGTCATGGAATGAATTGGAATGTTTGAAAAAATTGATACAAGTCTAGCATTAACATCTAAAAAAATAAGACACAGATTAAGAGTACAGGAGATTTGAAAAATTCAAAAAATGTTACAAAACTTTTGTTTCACTCAGCGCTTTGATCATGGGTCCTAATTTTAGCCTATTGTCCAGGAGAGAGAGCAAATGAGAATCAAAATAACACATTCCATATTATTGTGCCAATACAGGTGTAAACAATTTTCAGTCACACCGTGTTTACCTTTTGCAATTTGTTGGTTTAAGGGGACCTTTATGTCCCTTAAAGTTAGCCTTAAAAGCTTCTCCATATACCAAATCTTAATTTGTCATAATAAACTTTTGTGTAGCAGTTTACGGGTGATTACGCGGTATGCAGAGATGATTTGTGTTGGGTCCAGTTCAAGCGTCAGCAACCATTGTCTTACGGATGACTCAAGACAGCCATGTCCATGTCCTAGGACAGAAACAGGAGTCTTAAGGGCTCTATTGCATAGGTATGCTAGAGTCTGTCCTGCGAGATCATAGGCACTGGTTAGGTGTCAGCTCACAGACTCTGTGGTTCTTCCAAGAAGCCCACTAATTTGGTGTCAGGTAACATTCTTATAGCTCAGATATGTTTCACCTGTCTGCACCAACATGCCAAGAGAGATGTCTGTTCACTGGTAACAGTTCTACCATGGCTATACACCCACCGCCAGGAGCGTTGTTGCAATCGCCTCGTTCTCGAACGTTGCTGGTCCAATTTTGGTTCTGGATCGCCGTCTGAAAACACCTTAACCACAATTATCATCAAAACCACCACAACCATAAATAGCTCCACATTTAGGTAAACTTTTTAGATTTTTCTTTATTAAATTTTGTTGCTCACGTCTTTAAGCTGCATCTTTAAAATTTGCACTTAATTTTCTTTATTTTTTAATTCAGCTTGCTCTCACCTCTGATCAATGGTGTACAACAAATTATGTACCATAAATATATTCATTAATTTATTACATTTGTTTATTTGGTCTCCTAAAAATAATAATTCAAAATTTTGCATATTGCTTCTTCATAACTTTTAGTAATGCATCCAGGATCGTGCATAAACATAAACTTTAAATGGATAACGGTCTGTACTCCAAATCAATGCATCCAAAGTTATAACCTATAAACACTTTTGTTCTCATTCCATGTCACCACAGTGGAGAGAGAGATTCTAATTTTTCAGAAACCTCTCTTTCAGGGGCCTAAAATGTTCTATTCACCACAGACACACAAAAAAATAAAAATAGCATCTATCACACATTAGTTAATTTTTTGATATTTCAAAATAGCAATTTTATGCTATTAAGACTGCCTTCAGCAGAAATGTCTAAAAAAAAAAAATAACTTCGTTATTATACATTCAGAATGTTTTTTTTTTTTTATCTTTTCAGTAGGGGGAGCTATTTCCTCCACACCTCCTTTACTCAGAGGCCTGGATACAGATGGATTGGCCACTCCTCAATGTATCAAGACCTCCTGTTTTAATCATTTCTCAGTTTTCTTTCTTTGCTCCATCCACACAACATTCATACATGTGTCCTTTACGCCACTCAAAATCTGCTTTCAGTTATACAAAAATTTCATTCAACCTCGTTTGTTCACACAAACTCCACTCGCCACTCCACCATAAACACATATGACAACTAGGCAAGACAAGACACCAGAATTTCACACTAATCCCATCACCACATGTACAAATATCTAACCTGTCGATACAAGAGCTCATTTGCATTCGACCAGTAGAATATTCACAGATATCATAACATAATAACATAACCTGGCCAGTACTTTAACACTTAATTCTTTATAATTTCAAAAAACCGAACATTAATTCACCGAATTATCTATGTATTTCACCAATTAGTAGAATTTAAAGATCTTAAATCTTAGGGACTCCAACCCACTCTTATATTTCACCAATATTTCGCCAATTAATGGAATTTAAGGACTTTATTTAGATCCTTTGGCCTCCAACCAGAGTTTTTTCAGACAGCCCCCAAGTCTGTCTACGACTATTTCAACGCTTATTTTCAGTTCACGCGTCCGTGTCCTTGGGAGATACTACCTACGGACCTTTCGGCTTTTAAAGGGATAAACCCAACGCGTAGTTCTTTTACTAGGGACTCAAACCCAACATCCTTTATTTAAGGATTTCCAATCCTAAGGCCTCTAACCTAGAACACTTATACTCAAACCCAGCGCGCTTTATCTTTAAGGATTTCCCAAATCCTAGGGCCTTTAACCCACCACCTTTAATTTAACTTTATTTAACTTCTTTTTTAGTTCGGTATCTTTTTATATTCACCAACAATCTAGGGCTGAGCAATGTGACATCAGACCGTCGTACGATCTCCAAAGCCATCTGCTCCGATTAACCTTTTACACAATAAAAGACACAGTATGTTATATTCTATTTTGTCACATCGCTCATCCCTACAACAACACACACCATAAGACAAAACAAGACACAATAAAACACAAAAACAAGACAAAACAAGACCAAAACAAGACAAAAACAAGACAAAAACAAGACAAAACAAGCAAAAACAAGACAAAACAAGGCAAAAACAAGGCAAAAACAAGACAAAAACAAGGCAAAAACAAGACAAAAACAAGACAAAAACAAGGCATCTCTCACCCTCCCTGCTGGCCGCCAAGATGACTTCAATTATACTCTAGTTGCTTTAACAAGATTATCCGTTCAGACGAAAAATGCTCCAAAAGCCTCAGATATAGGTTGAAAATACATTAAGAAATAGGAAAAAATTATGTTGTTGCAATGTTAGGCTATTATTTAATTTTTCCATGGGTATTTGGATTGTCCTTATATTTATGTTTAATATTTAACAGCTAGTTCCACAGTTTATGAATCTGTGTTATGCTCAAAACAAAGCAAGCCAAAATCAAAAAACTGACTGGATCCGTAAAAAAACACGGACTCGGACTGGATTTAACAGGCACGCTATGGTGGTAACTCAAAACCCGAAATGGATTTACGGAATGGATTTGGTTTAGTGGCCGTATAGTTCCTACAACCATGCCGGCTGTGTGTTTTTTACTACAAACATGGCGACCTCCGGTATTACTGTGTAAATAAACAGCAGCAACAAAGAAAAACCAACAATGCTTCTTTAATTCTCCTCACCCAATATCCAAAGCGATGACAAAACAATGTACAGTGGCTAGATCTCCGCTAAGAATGTATTTTAATGTCCTGCTACTCGTTAACGCCTAAGAGCTTAAAGCTAAAACCAATGCTAATGTTAGCCCTTTGTTCTCAAGCTAGCTTAGCAGCCCAGCACCCCAACAACAAACATGCTTTGACCAGATAAGCACCTCGAACAATCATCAATAAAGCCTTAAACTACACAAATCAGCCATCTCGATGGTCACACACTAAGCTGTGCCCAACACATGTGCTTAATACCCGGTTTTTAAATGCTTTTTATCAACTTTGAGATGCTAGCGATCGCCAAGCTAACGCGGCTAACAGCTAACCACAAGGCCTGACTAAGCCTGCACAACATTTGAACAGGAAATAGACTTAAATACTAGGAAATATTCTACACAGACAATGAGAAGCTAACAATTTATGGGACATGTAGATAGTAAAGTGGAAAACTAGATAAGTCAAACACCGGATATTTTTCCGAAGCAAAGAGATTCAAGCATGTATGCACTGCGGCCTGTTTTTCTCAGGCACAGCTAAAATAATGTAACTTCGATAAAACGTAACTAGGCAGGTCTTATAGGCACATTTTTTGACGCTTTAAGGCGTACAGTCTGAACACTTACTAAATTAGTTAAGTTGCATTTTCTTAAGTTTACCTTTATCTAGATGTACGTCCATGAAGCCGCCTGTTGATTGGTCTTGGAAGAAAGATCTGGTATACCTACCGCGAAGATTTACAGGACCAGACCTTCGCCGCATCCTTTGTTGACGAACCAAACTTCCCCTTCAGCTCTGTCGGGGTCACTATATGAAGATTTACATCTTTTCTTGTGCTGTCCACGGATACCTTTAAAATACATCTTAATACAAGTTGCGTCTTTGTTCCTATGTTACCTGACTCCGGACAGCACCGCGTGTTCAAACGCTGGAAGGGAAGTTTAGATTTTTTTCTTCGTCAACACTACTCTATCAGCTAATTTACATACCAGAATATAGATGACCAGGATTCAGAAGATTAAATCACGTAAATTTATTTCCCTAACAGGTAATTTAATACAGCGCTCTGCTTCCCCATTTCCCTAAACAGAAAGTCTGCCAGTCCTCCGTTCCCATGAGAGAGACTGATTCAAAACAGGAAAAGTCAGAGTATACTTCACATCTTTCCCATCATGCATTATTCTTGAGCCTAAGACCACGTCTCGTTGTTTCCATTGGTACCCGAGCCGTCATGTGACGTTTGGCTCCGCCCTTCGCCGCCATTTTACATTGTCCTGTTTTTGTTTGGGTAGCAGGTTTAGCTCGGACACCCCCTCAGACCAGTAACTTTCCACTGTAGCAAAGAACTGCAAAACACTTCGGACAAACTTTTGATTAACATTCCTAAATAGCCATAAGGGCAACACATCGCATAAAAATATTATATAACTCTTCACACTCAAGCCTCTGACACAACAGCCTTTGTCAACTATTACCCAATATACTGAATGTTGATTCATAAAAAAATAAAAATAATTTCAACACATTTTTACAATGTGTATTTTAATAAATCCATGCATGCATCTCAAATACACATATTTATTTTTGAAGTACAATTATTCAATTAATCATTTTAATTAATCAACAACACATTTATTGTATATTTCTGTCAGCACACATGAGTTTGTCCTGTCACACAGGGTTGAAATAAAAACAGTTTGTGTAATAAATTCATAAACTTTCGTCATCTCCAACATTCCCCATATGACAAGCAGGAATTTGGTTCAAGTCAGACCAATTGAAAAATTAACGATTTTTTACAACTTGCAATAAATACAACAATGAGAAGCAGAAAACAGATATTACATTCATGCGACATAGCGACATGTGACTCCCCTGGAAATGAGATTCTCAGTGGGAGTTCCTGGTTAAATAAAGGTAAATAAAGGTAAATTAAATTAAATTAAATGTGCATAAGAAACTGCTCCTGATGGAGTTTCCAAGTGTGTATGGAGATAGCTTTATGCACATGTGAGTAGCAAATTAACTGATTGTTATTGTATTTTTTGTGCATGTAGATTTTTATTTTATTTTTTACAACCGCAGACCTTTTCCCAGTGTATGATGGGCTCCAGGCCCGTTGTCATCAGTTCTGTTAGTTATCATATGGACCTGTATGAGCAGAACCAACCATACAGTACCTCTGATGTCCCATTAGCTCCATCAGGCCACAACCTGGGGTAGTGTAGGGTGGCTGGAATGAGGTTCAGCACCTCCAAATCCAAGGATGAATCCTTTTTTTTGCCAAAAAGAAAGAAATAAGGTGCTTGCTCATTCCAGATTGATGGAGAGCTCCTTCCTTAAGTGAAGTAGCTCTACTGCTGGTGTCTTGATCAGAAGTGTGGGGTAATGCAGTCAATTTATTTGAATGTTACACTCAACAAGGAGCTGAGCTGAAAAACTCTTGATGTATAGGAGGCAGAGAGAGCTGTGTCTTTGCTGAGAGAAATCTGGGAGTACCTGTAATGTCAAAATATATTTGCCATGCACATGTTTAAATGGCTGAAGTGAATGTCTGTGCTATGACCTCAGGTCATGTCACAGATAGAGACTAGGCCTTGGGATAGTGCGTACATGTAGAGACACAACAGATATGTTGACGCCAGCCTATCATGTCTTGTCGATCTGATGCGTACAAGTACGGTATAAAATGTCCCTGAGTGGGTATTAGGGCAGAGCACTGTGAGCCCGCCATGTTGCTGTGTGTGTTCTCCCTGTGTTAAGACAATAAATGACCACTTGATTCAGACTTCAACTCTCGTTTACATTTTTCTTTTACGTTATTAGATATACGAAAAATGTCTTTACACCTGACAGCTGACCTATCCTGAAATGGAAGACAATGGATGGAGAGACTTTATCAACATTTGGGAACAAACAATAACAATAAAAATAAATACAATAAAATGTCATTCCTCTCTTAACTTCTACCCATTAATGCCTTCTTTGTGTTTCTCTCTGGTCTCAGCAAGATTACATAACATTTGGGTCCAAACAGTGCCACCAAGAGGCCAAAACTGGAGGCCAGGATGGCAAACACCTCCACTGCATCTGCATATTTACCTGGAGAGTTGACATAAGCCGGGACAAAGGCCACCCACACAGCATAGAAGATCAACATGCTGAAAGTGATGAGCTTGGCCTCGTTGAAATTATCAGGCAGATTTCTGGCCAGAAAAGCCAACAAAAAACTCAATATAGCAGTGTTGTTTTTGGCAGCCCTTTTAGTTTTAGTTTTAGTCTTAGTCTTTTGGACAAAAATGCTTATAGTTTTAGTCACATTTTAGTAATTTCTAAATGTGATAGTTTTAGTCACGTTTTAGTCAGACGAACATTTAAAAGGTTTTAGTCAAGTTTTCGTCAGTTTCATTATAAAAAGTTATAATTAATTTCGATAAGTATTGGAAATCAATCAAGTTTTATTTGTAAAGCGCCTTACAACAACCAAAGTGGACCGAAATTGGAATAAATAATAGTTATCTATTGGCTTTATAGCTTTTGACAAACAGATTACACCACAATAGGCAGTAGTAGAAGTGTCATTGTGAACAGGACTTTCCCCAAAGCGCTCGCTCTCCTCGTCCTATGATCACCGCTTCCAGATTTTTTGTATCAACAGCGCTGTCTGCACATAGGTAGCTTACCTCAACATGCTTTCTCCATTCATACGCTACGGTATTTAAAACTGTGCTACATCGATGTCAGACGCGCTCAGTGGAGAATGTACGCTAGCAATGCACTGCACGCCACGGGGAGAGAGGACTAGAGAGAGAGAGGGAGAGAGAGAGAGAGGAAGAGGCGCCACTGCCCGGCCGCATCATGAGAGCTGACGGCGCCGCCTATGAGGCCTACTTTAAAGTCAAGCTGGGTGACCAAGATAAATCCTGGGCACCGCACACGGTGTGCAAGACGTGCGTGGAATACCTCCGGCGGTGGACGAAGGGCACGAAAACTTCACTGAAGTTTGGGATTCCGATGGTTTGGAGGGAGCCGCGAGACCATGCATCGGATTGTTACTTCTGCGCCATCAATACTACTGGCATCAACCGGAAGAATCGGCACAGCCTCCAGTACCCCGACCTTCCATCTGCCCGCCGTCCAGTTGCTCACTGCGAAGAAATTCCTGTACCAGCGTTCACAGAGCTTCCCGACAGCGACGACGAGGCCACCAGTGCAGACGAGGGAGGATATGCAGAAGAGGAGTATAAGGAACAAGATGGTCCGCAGCCCTTTTCACAATGTGAGCTTAATGATCTGGTTCGGGATCTCAGCTTGTCAAAGACTTCCTCCGAGCTGTTGGCCTCCAGACTCAAAGAGAAAAATCTACTTGGCGAGGACACGCGTATCACTTTCTTTCGTAGAAGGCATGAGGACTACATGGGCTACTTCTGCCAGGAGGAAGACCTCGTGTACTGCCGAGATGTCGCCGGTCTTCTTGGTAAACTCGGCGCTCCTCAATACGATCCGAGAGATTGGCGACTCTTCATTGACAGCAACAAGCGCTCTTTGAAGTCTGTGCTCCTCCACAACGGGAACCAGTTCGCCTCAATCCCTCTTGCGCACTCCACAAGTCTCAAAGAGAAATATGAAGCAGTGAAGTACGTGCTCGACAAAATCCAATATGAGCAGCACCAATGGATCATCTGCGTCGACTTAAAGATGGTGAACTTTCTACTTGGTCAGCAGTCCGGGTTCACGAAGTACCCATGCTTTATATGTATGTGGGACAGTCGAGACAGAGCCCAGCACTATGTAAAGAAAGAGTGGCCGGCGCGAGAGCAGTTAGTACCTGGGGCGAGAAACATCATAAACGAACCTCTTGTTGACCGGGAGAAGATATTGATCCCACCGCTACACATGAAGCTTTGATTAATGAAACAGTTCACGCGCGCTCTGGACAAGGATGGGAGGTGCTTCAACTACCTGTGCCGAGCCTTTCCTCGACTGACCATTGAGAAGCTGAAAGCCGGCATTTTCGATGGCCCACAGATACGGCAGCTCATAAAGGACACAGAGTTCCAAAACTCCATGAACAGGCTAGAGTGTGCCGCGTGGACATCATTTGTGCAGGTGGTGAACAACTTCCTGGGGAACACGAAGGCAGCAAACCACGCCATACTCGTCAGCAAGATGATAAAGGCCTTCCAAAAACTCGGGTGTTTGATGAGTATAAAGGTTCACTTCCTGTTCTCACACATGGAGAAGTTTCCTGAAAACCTTGGGGCGATGAGCGACGAGCAGGGAGAAAGGTTCCATCAGGACATGCGCCAAATGGAGGAGAGGTACCAGGGAAGGTGGGACGCAGTCATGATGGCGGACTACTGCTGGTCGCTGAAGAGAGACAACCCAGCAGCTGCTCACACACGGGAATCGAAGAAACGCCGATTTATGCCGTGAACTCTAAAATTTTGTGTCACGTAACGCTCATTGTTTTACTAATATTATGAATTCTGCTTATCAAATTTGATGGAGTAAATAAAAACTGAATGACTTTGGATACGTTGACTTTTATTTCTTGAGGAAAACGGAAAAAACGTCAAGGGTTTCTCTGCTGATGATCCGCAGAAATTAGTTTTTTACGCAAAATCGATTTTTAAAAAAAATTCTGTAGCAAAAAATCCTGACCTGATTGAGCAAAACCAAGGTCATTTTCGGACTCAGAGCAATTCAGCTGGAAAACCCTGGACTATTTTCAAAAAATATTTTTTTGTTACCCAGTGTATTAGTCATAATTATCCACACCCCCGCCTCAAAGTTGTGAGTTTATGTATCCTGTTATTTCATCCTGATTTCAGCTGGTGCTGGATTGTATTTTCTAAAGTCAGCTGAAATGATAGCATCACCTTGGGTAAGGGAATCATTGTAGCTAGTGGTCCTTCGCAGCCAGTTATGCATAAATCTGTTTACTTCTCCATATATTACAAAGTAGGCTTAATTAATTATATACTGATACATCTTCGGTAGAGTTCAAAAAGTGTGATTATGAGAAAACACTATATGGAATCTATTTCCATATATATTTGGAATCGAATCAATTGCTCTGTAATTATATATAAATGTTTTAGTGGGACCTCTTCTGTGTTTACTTTAATTTTATTAAATTACTCACAAGTGGGTAATAACGACTAATATCACTTTACTTAAAGAGTGTCCTCACTAAAATGAGTTTACAACATTCAGAATTCCTAAAATTACGACATTTATACTGAGATAACGTGAATAACAATTTGGGCTCTTATTCTGATATAAATTCTATTTTTCTGTGGCTGCATCCGGCACTCTTCGGCTTTCTCCGTTTAGGCGGTAAGTCTGTTTTGCAAACTTTGACTCGTGCGCCATTTTCTCAACTGGAAACGGGTGAGATCTCTTTGCTCTGCTTGGAAGCTGTCGTCCTTGAAATAAATTGGTAAGTACTAACGCCTCATTGATAATACAGCATGAAACCGTACGTTGTGACAAAAGATACGTGTTTTCTGTGGTCATACATTTTGAAAGTTTGGAACACGGACATTGCTAGCACAGACAACTACAGTCAACAGTGTTTTTGTTTTTCTGTGGCAGGGTTCATGTGTGTCTCGGTCTTACATTTGAAGCGTGTGTTTTTAAGACTTGCTCCTACGAGTTGTTTATAATAATTAATAACGCAAGAGTTTTCAGTTCAGGCGTGGGTCAGTGCCCGGTTCCGCTAACACTGTTACGTGAGCATCACAGCGTAACTTTTTACTTAATCGGATCCTTTTTAACTCTCGGAGGCAGCTGTTTTTGTTAGATCAGAACGAAGCACATTGGAAAGCGGTCAGAAGCACGTATTGGGTTGGCTAAGTCCTTAGCATCGCGCGGTGCTAGCTTACAGTTATTACGATAATAAATCAATAGCCGCAAGGTTTGCGTGTCTGTGTTGGCGTTTTGCACAGGGCTATCTGAGGCTTTGAGCAGGAGACAGGGTGGGACAGGGAGCGCACCTGAGTGAAGTGCAGTGGTGTTGTTTGGGGGTGCTCGTTCGTTTTTAAATTTCTCATTGCAAGCTGTGCAGGAACCCTACATGGTCATTTAGTTCAAAATTGTCCTGAATCACGACATGTAACAATGTCTATTTTGTATTTATTATGTTCCATATCTGTTTTCTAAGGAGTATTAATTCTAATAGCTGAATAGATCACTAATCACTCTGTCTCTTCTTTGCAGGCTCTGAATGTGGAGGTGCAAACAGCGCCCCGATTCTGTATCTACGAGGTACCAGTTACTAAAACACTACAAATTGAATCATTATCATTATGGGCAGAGACACTCATATCCATGCACTTACTATGAATGTCCATGTTCTTTCAAAACATGGAATGCTCTTAAAACTCATCTGAGTCAATGTCATGTTGATGTGTTGTGTACTAGAAGTGCTGAACTTGGAGTTTTTTTCTGCCCTTTGTGCCCTGGAAGCGAAATACCATCTAGTACAGAATACTTGTCTCACATCAACAATCACCTGAGGCGATATGAAAAGGTAACTTGTGTTTTTCAAAATTGTACATTTGAAACTAATGTGTACGCTACTTACAAATCACATAAGAACAGGAAGCATCGACATTGCACTGTTCAAGACTTTAAAGTAGAACTAGTGAAAGGGGGTAATGTAAATGCACCGGAAGACCATCCAGGCAAACTTGGAGAAACTGCGTCAAACTTAGAAAGTCATGAGTTAATTGAAACGGACACACCAAATGAGAACTTGCTAGAAACAATCATTAAAAAATTGGCAACTGTTTTTTTGAAATTGTAGGTTTTTTCACATGTGCCATGTTCAGCAATTGACAGCTTGCTTGAGGAGTTGCATTTCATTTTAACTTCAGCAGCGCTACCTATATCACATAGCACAGCTTTTGACATTTTCAATAAGCATAACCTTCAGGTTGACCAGGTCATAATAAATGAGCTCAGTGTTGCCTTTTCTACTAATAATCCTCTGATAAAAGCTATTGCTAAGGGAGGTCCACTGGCAACTGCGTTCAAGCGCAAACAATACTACAAAGACAAATTTAATGTTGTGGAACCCGTCGAGTATGTATTGGAGGCAAGAGCCAACAAAACATTTCAGTATGTTCCCTTACTAAAATCTTTACAGCAGTTACTTGCTCGTAAAGATATAGTTGATAAGCTTGTTGATCATCATACAACTTTATCTACAAATGCAAACCAGTACGTGAGCTTTCAGGATGGCGAGCATCACAAAAACAATAATTTTTTGGTGAGGATTTAAGGATTTCTCTTTGTCTTTATATTGACGACTTTGAGGTGTGCAATCCATTGGGGACCTCACGCAAGAAACACAAACTTTGTGCAGTGTACTGGGTTTTAGGGAACGTGCCTCCTGGTTGCAGTTCATCCCTTTCCTCAATCTACTTGGCACTGTTATGCAAAAGTGATCACGTTAAAACCTTTGGATATGAAAAGGTTTTCGAACCTCTGTTGCATGATTTAGTGACTCTGGAGAAGCAAGGCCTATATATTCAACATCTTGGAGTTTTTGTCAGGGGAACAGTGCAGTGTGTTGCTGCAGACAACCTGGGAGCTCATGGGCTAGCTGGATTTGTCGAGAGTTTTTCATCAAGATATTTCTGTCGATTTTGTACAGCTCAGCTCTCTGACATCCAGACACAAGAAGTGAAACAGGAGTTTTCGAGCGGAGAACCAAGGAAGTTCACCAGCTTCACGTCAAAACTGCTCAAGAAGAAGGAAAAAGCTGCTTTGGGGTAAAAAAGTCTTGCATTTTAATCTTGCAGCCTCTCTCACTTTAATGTGACAACAGGTTATCCCCCAGATATTGTCCACGACCTCTTTGAGGGCATAGTTCCTGTCGAGCTAGCACGGTGCATTGAGGTGCTTATATCGAAAAAGTTGTTCACTCTTGATCACGTCAATAGTTTAATCCATTCTTTTCCGTTCAAAGAGGGCGATAAAACTAACCGGCCTCATTTGATACCAAAAACCTTTCAAAAAAGTCACTCAGTAGGTGGAAATGCCCACGAAAATTGGTGCCTTCTTCGGTTTCTCCCTTTTATTGTAGGGAAACTTGTTCCCGAGGAGGAACCTGCTTGGCAGGTGATTTTGGATTTAAAGGACATTGCAGAGTTGGTTGCAGCACCTGTTCATAGTGTAGAATCAATTGCATATTTGGAGTGCAAAATGTCTGAGCATCGAGCCAGGTTATACTGTAAATTCCGGACTATAAGCCGCTACTTTTTTCCAACACATTGAAAACTGCGGCTTCTAGACCGGTACAGCCTCCCGTATTTTCTGGGCTATAAGTTGCACTTTTTTTTCATAGTTTGGCTGGCTGGGTCTGTCGTATTACCCGGAGCAACTTGTGTACGTTTTCTTTGTCATTATGCAATTTTTTTGGCTGGGGGGCGTCTTATACTCCGGAGCAACTTCTAGTCAGTCCGGAAAATATGGTATATTTCTACAAAATCTTTTTTATTTATTTATTTTTTTCGTAAAATTAGTGGGTGTGGCTGATACTCGGGTGCGCTCTATAGCCCGGAATTTACAGTTATACAGTTATTAAAACTCAGTCACTCCAAAATGCATTGTTATTATGAAATTAATTCTTCAAAGGCTGAAGAGATGTGTTTTTAAAAGGGAAAAAAAAGTTAATTATTTTGTTTTGTTTTTTATAGAATGAACACAAGATGGCTGCATCACTGAGAGTTGTACTGGGGGTGGACAACGCATCAAAACTGACTCTGCCCTGCGGGATGCCAGATTCAGTTGAGGCGCTCAAAGAAGAGATTAAAAGACAATTCAGCTTGCCTAACAATTTTAGACTGCAGTACAGAGACATTGACTTTGATAATGAGTTTATAAACTTGACAAACATCTCAGAAATCAAAGACAAGAGCACTGTGAAAGTCATTAACTTAACAACTGAATCAGTCATATGCCAACCTGTTTCACAGTGCTTGGATGACAGTTCTTGTACCACTGGATCAGACACAGATATTCTATCCTCCTCTGAATCTACAACTTCAGGTTCCAGCCTTAGGTTACAGCCATGGCCCCAAATTTCCAGATACCTCAGTTTAATTATGAGGTACAGATTCAGTTGGAAAGGGCTAATCAAGACTTCCTAAACAGTGGTACACTTTTGAGCCCAAGCCCCAAACTGAAGTCAGATATACTTGATGGCCTTGCATCAGAAATAGTCAAATATAAAATGTATCCTTCAACCTCAGAATTTGATGATGTCGCCCAGGCCCTTGTAACAAAGTTTCCATGTTTAAAGGAGCAGGGATCAGTTACTGGCTTCTATGGATGGATAATTAGTTTAAAGTACAAAATGGCAAACTACCGCACAAAACTTAGGAACATTGGCTGCCCAGAGTTGAGCATCAATGGACTCAAACAAAGGCGAGGTGCTGTTGGAAAAGGCCCAAACCAGGTGAAGAAGCCAAAGAAAGCGGAGGTCAACTTCTGCCCTGCTTACCCAGTAAACGAAACCAAAGAAAGCCTTGAAAAGGAAAGGGAAGAACTTACATTAGAAGTGAAGAAGAAGAACAACAACCAGCTAATCAGCAGTAAAATGGAGAAAACCTTTGCCCATAGGAGACGAGAAGTAATTGAAGATATGCCCTTCATAGCTGAATTTAAAAACAGGTGGCCAGCCCTGTTTTCTGAGAATCAGGTAGTGTTCCTGTTTTCTGTGGTTATATATTTATTAATAGTCAGCCTTTGATATTGAAAAAAATTAAGAAACAACACTGGTCATATGTAACCAGTTGAAACTGATGGGATATTGTAAGTTTCATGTAGGATTGTTTTATAATCTGTTTCAGATAAATGCAGAGTTTAACCGTATTACCACCGTCCCCTTGCTGTCAACCTTTATGGCTCAACTGGATCATTACTCTAGCAAACTGATGAAGGCCTTCAAAAGGAAGGGAGGTGCAGCAGGACGCAGAATTAACCTGATCATGGCAGCCATGGACCAGGTGAGTGCTCCTCACTGAAACCCTGACTCAGGGGTTGAACTCTTGACATAATTTGCTTGTCTGATGTTTTATTTAAATGTATAACCTCAACCTTTTTTTAGCTTGTTGAATTTCAATCAAGTCTAAATATGATTGATATCATAAACATAGTATAAAACAATGAACTTATGCCCATCATTAACACAATTTCTAATTCTATTGTTTTATTCAATATTGTGGTTGTCATTTTAACATTGAAAATTACAAAACTAAAACCATTGCTGAAATTGTATTTTGATCTCCCACAGAGTCCAAGTATTGAAGCAAGACGCGAATGCATTCTGAAAGCATTATGTGTTTACTTAAATGAAGAACCTGACAACCTTGTTAAGACCTACATGGTGGGTTATGACATTGCTCAACAACAGTGTTCAACACAGCTAATTGATTTAAACAATTCAGCTTTTGAATACTGCTTTCATGTTTATAGCTCAGAAACTAGTCTAGATGGCTCGCACTTCTATTCATAATGTAATTTTCAATCATCACAATTCACCATAAAAATTCCAAAGATTGCAGACATTTAAAAGATACATTTGAAATGATCAAAATATGGTCAAAAGTGTAAGAGTTAGAAGTTAGCTCATTGTTCATCAAACACAATTACCGGTCATTCTATAAAACACTGGCACATATTAATTGACAATACGCATTAATAACATGATAAATTAATATGTTTTTTTTCTGCCATTTTGAGGATGTTGATGTTGGTGTAGAGAAGGAAATGGAGAAAGTTGATTTGGCTGTCTACGCTGTGCAACACGAGGGAGCAGAGAGAGCAGATCCACTCGAGGATGTTGGCATCGTCATAGAGGGATGTACAGTGCTTCAAGATCTGAGAGATGTGGCAAATGGCTGTGCAACCCTATTTGGCTTGATCTACTGCTTAAACTTGAGCTATCCCAAGGACCTTCGATACACTTTTGAGTTTCTTCAAAAAGTGGTGATGGGATTGGATGGGAAAAAGCTCTCAAACAAGGTACAAGTTCTCAAAAACAAGCTTCATGAGTGAATTGACTCAATCAACAGACTAGAACTGGATTTGGTTTGAATTTGTTGCCTCTTGCTGAAAGAAAGCAAGAGCTTTGGGACTGTTGACTGATTCTGGACTACACTGTTAAGGTTAAATACTTTTTTTTGGTCTGTAATTGTTTTTGTTTTTTTGACTTATTCAATTGTGAAAAGAGTTGAAAATGCTAATAATATTCAAGTAATGGACTTGAAATTGAAGAAGATGGAGTTTAATGTAAAATGGCCTGCAGTAAATCTTACTTGATACTCCAATGGAAACATCAGAGACACTCATACCCATCTAAATATTATTTTGGAGATGCAAACAGTGCTCTGAGACTATCTATGGGGAGATTTTCTGCAAAAAGATGACTGACTTAAAAACGTGCCTTTGCACGCACTCAGACACATTTTATCAGTGTATTCATTTTACTTTTTTGCAAGCCACACTCACCATCTACTGCCCACCATTCCCAAGCTCTTCACTACCAACAACATCAAAGCTCAACTATCCCTGCATACAAGCGAGCGCACACACATGATGGGCCTCCCCTCACCAATGCCTTTGCAGTCATTGGCGAGCAATGACTGCTCGCCACTGAGAGAAGGTTTAGAGAAGGTCACCTATTGCATCCTGGACTATTATAGATTGTTTCAATGTGCCAACCAGGCAAATACCTTGGACTGTTAGATTATTGACTATTGGCACTTCATTCTTAAAGGAACAGGCCACCGTTTTTACATACTGAGATATGTTCTTACCTGAGCTTAGACGAGTTCATTTGTACCTGTCTGGTCTCCACGCGTGCCCCCTCACATAAACACAGCACAGACGGCATTAGCATTTAGCCTCTCTCTTCTCCTCTATAGCTCCAAACGAGGTCAAGATAGAACAAGCTCTTCCACGTTTTCCCTATTTAAATATGGTTACGTGAAGTGTTACACTACAAAGTATAATTACACAAAATTAAACAATGTGGATTTTCTACCAGGAGTAATTCGGCATCCGCACAGTAAAGTGAAGATATTACTGTGCAGCTCCCGAACTATTCCTGGTATTATTACGCCTTACAATATAGTTCCCCTTTTTATCCGCTTAGAAAATCCACATTGTTTAATTTTGTGTAATTATACTTTATAGTGTAACACTTCATGTAACCATATTTAAATAGGGAAAACGTGGAAGGGTTTGGTAGCTTCTATCTTCACCTCGTTTGGAGCTATAGAGGAGAAGAGAGAGGCTAAATGCTAACGCCGTCTGTGCTGTGTTTACGTGAAGGGGGGCACGCGTGGAGACCAGACAGGTACAAATGAACTCGTCTAAGCTAAGGTAAGAACATATCTCAGTATGTAAAAACGGTGGCCTGTTCCTTTTTAAGGCTTTTTTGTTTTGCTTTTTTTTTCTCCGATGCAGACCTTGCATGGTAGTTGCCACAAATGATGCGCAGTTTGCGCGCTCCATTGTCTAGGGATGTGATTGGCTGTTCCTATTTGTTGTACATCCGCATTC
Source organism: Neogobius melanostomus (assembly GCA_007210695.1). Taxonomy (NCBI): domain Eukaryota; kingdom Metazoa; phylum Chordata; class Actinopteri; order Gobiiformes; family Gobiidae; genus Neogobius; species Neogobius melanostomus. Next base: position 35,183 of record VHKM01000934.1, on the reverse strand, counting down.
ATGTTTACATTTCGTGCATATCCAATTATGCCGCTATTTTCTATTGAGTGATGATGTTGTGTTAAACATCTTTGTTTTTACTTCTCCCAGAAGGTTGCAATATTGGGGCTTGTTTTTTTTTTACATTTGTGCTACTGTGAAGCACAACCTTCAGGTTTACCAGTTCATAGTTAACCAAAAGTGAAAGTTATCTTTAAAGCTCAGCAAATGTGGGTTTAAATAGGTGTGTCTTTTTTAACAGAGTAATGCAAAATATTTTTTGCTCTGCATTTTTGTTTTATATGTATTTATTTTTATTTTTATTATTTTCAGTTTTTGTGAAATTTGGTTATTTTATTACTCCCACTGCCACTGTAATAAAAGCTTGTGTGAAATTGAGCACTTAAAGCTGTATTTATTTAACCTAATGATTTAGCCTGTACAACCAAGGTGTTGTATGAACATAAATCAGGGTGTTGTATGAACATAAACCTATCACGTTAATTATGTTAATTTGTGTTAGGTTGATCCAATTCAGTCATATTAAGTTAACTTAATGTGGTGCCAATAAATCCAACATAATGTACTTATGGTTATTAAATATAACAATGTAATTTAGTTTCAAAATAAGAATATTAGGTTACATTTACTTAACACGTGTTGTTCACATTATTAGTGATTTTCATTTCCTATTTAAACAACAAAGTTTTGTGGGACCGGTTGACATAACTTTGTTAAGTAAAATCAGCATTTCATTTCTTAGAGTGTACCGTCGATAGAAGCACTCCGCACGCGAACCACTCCGTCCTCTCTCTCCACACCGCTTTGCAGAGGTTTACCCACAGCGGGGAAACCCCCCACGCCACAGCCCACGGGGATGGCAGGTACATGTTTGTGGCAAGAGGTGGCGGGTCAAGACGGGGCGAGAGGACATCGCGTCGATAGAAGCACATCCGCATGTGAACCGCGCGGTCCTCTCTCTCAATACGACCGCTTTGCAGTCCTGTACGCACAGCGAGGAAAACTCCCACGCCAAGGCCCACGGGGACGGCAGGTACATGTTTGTGTTGTGTTGGCAGGTCAAGACGAGGTGTGAGAGAGGGAGAGAGGGAGTGAGGAGAGCGGGTGCTTCATTTAATGTCGCCATTTAAGTTTATTAAAAAATAACAGCACAACGCATTGGCAGGGGAAAACCAAGCCCGAGCCCGGCCCGTGTCCGACGCAATGATGCGGTAATGGGCCCGAAGCCCGGCCCGCGGGCCTTCGGGCCCCTCGGGCCTCGGGCTCAAATGCAGGGCTCTAGCCGGCACCACCATAGTTTTAACCAGAATACAAGAGACACACAGCACAAGCTGATTCCAAAGGCTGCATGTCGCAGCTGGCATGTCCACAGTCTGGGACGTCCGATGAACAGCAGGGAACACAAGAAGCACAGTTTGAGTGACATCAAGATTTGAAAACTAAGTTCTGAATTGTTGGCCCGTACCATTGGTTTTCTTCGATTAGAAACAAAAACAAGCAGGATCATTGCACAAATGAATTCTCCTAAGATTGATGCAGTGGTCAGGCAGATCCCCACTGGCTCCAGGTAGGACAGGAAAGGCCCCCTGCCTGGTTCACAGTGCAGCAGGTCATCCAGAGCGTGAGCTAAAGCATACACAGCCTTGTGTATTGTACTCTGGTCTGAGGGTGGACACATCCACAAACTCAGCGTCTATTTTTTGCAGATTTTCCTGTCCAGTGCACAAAGCTCCTCCAGCTTCTACCCACTCTGCAGGAGCTGGTACAAATTTGCACTCAAATGTGTGCTCCCAAAATTGGCGAACCTTTAATCATTGTGAGACCGTCATAGAATTGCATTTAGCTAAATAAAAAAAGTGAAAGCTGAAAACTTACAATGTCATTTTCATCAGCACTTTTATTTGAATTTGTGGGTTGTATTTGTAATAGGAATTCCTTAAGTCCTGGTATTTCTCCTCTGCGGATGGCAATGCCCAGTGTTCCAGCCAAATAAGGCATGAGTTGTGGAGTTTGCAACACAGTCACTGTTGCCCAGGCTTCACTGGCAATCCACTGCAGACCTGTCACGTCCTGTGTCACCACCTGAATATTATACTTTTAATTTTAAACATATAGTATAGCTTCTATACTGTAAATTTAGAGTCACCATACTTATGCTTACCTCTTGCATGAGTTGAATCATGTTGCTCTCATGTGCAAATGCAATGACTACTCGAGCAGTAGATTTCTTAATCACTTGCACAATCCTCTCAAGTTTACTTTGATTATTGTCCCAGGGCAAAACCTCCAAATATGCGAAACATGCCTCACCTGAGTGCTGAAGGTCAAACTGGAAAGATCGGGCAGCATGAAGCCCATAGTCATCATCGCTAACCAGTAGACCTACCCAGGACCAACCGAAGTGTTTTAAAATCTTAATGATCGCGTGCACCTATATGATTATTATCCATGTTACACAATAAAAAAGGCAGACCTTCACAAATGTATATTTTTGTAAGACTCCTACCTGAAAAGCATCACTTGGGATAGTTCTAAAGAATGTCGGATATTTTTGGCGGTCACTCAAGCAGGAACATGTAGCGAAGTAACTCACCTAAAATATATCAAGTACAGCAAATCTTTGAGTGTCTTTATTCATTACACATATTCACTTTATACCTATGAATTCTTACCATTGGCACTCTGTATAAGCCTAAGACATTTGAGATGGCAATAAACCGTGTAGAAGAAGAATCACCAACAATAGCCAGAACTGGGGGTGCACCCACACATGAATCATTTGATATGAACAGCTTCTCCTGTCCAGCAGCTAAAGATAGGGCTGCTCGGAATCCGATCCCCAGCTCAACGCAGTTATCATACAAACTGTACCCAAGAGTCACATTAGGGAGCAGATCCGAGTTCCCATTCATTTCCTCCACAGCATAGACCATAGTCAGAGCCTGTCTGAAACCTAGGACATCAAAGCTAAGGAGAGAGACACCTGAAATATCACTATTTTAGATACTGTGAAACTGTCCTTGTAAATGGCAAGTGGAAAAACTATCCAATACAACAGGCACAGAAAACCATGAACATAATATCAAATACACTATCTACATTCTGTTGCTTTGGGCCAATACCACCCAGGTCTTATTGAAAGATTGAGCGTATTTATACTCTATGTTACAGGGTTACAGCTCATAAAGGGGCAGGGCCAAAAGTGAAGATAAAAAGATAAAAATAAAACACAGGACAAAATACCTGGATGTTTGAAAAAAAAAGTATAATTGTTTGCCAATGAATGTAGCACACAACTATGTCTGATTTAATGATATAAGTAAAGGGCCTGTCACAATTGGCGCACGGGCACTATGCGATTGTGTGCAGCCTCAAAATATGAAGGTCGTGCGAACACTCTCTTTTGGCGCACGGGCATCAGCACGAGCGACCGCTATTGACCGCATGAAAAGGTGTGAATCGCAGTTGGATCATCGGTCGCAGCTGACACAAAATTCAGTTGCGGGCGATTTCGACTGAATATAGCCGCAGCAGGCCGCTACTGTCGCGAGAATGGTGAAAGATAAATCGTCTCAGTCACGCAGATGGTGAGAGACTGGTGAGCGCCACTATCAGTCTCGCAGAGGCTAGACGCTGTTTCCTCTTCCCCCGTTTGGTCTAGAGCGCGGATCGGGCCGTTTTTTTTCTGTCCGAGCCAGGGCCCTTGGAGGGGGTGGGGGATGGGGGTGATCGTAAACCCGCTGTTACCTCGTAGTGCAGGTGAATTCAATACTTGTCAAAACTTCTCTCAGTCCGTGCGCTTAAAGCGAACGCACACCGAGACACTTTGAAACAGTTTAACCACATTTCTACTGGCAGTGATGCACGCGTTTCACAGAACCCATTAACCTGCTAAAAGGAGCCACGTTTGCCCTCTCTCTTTCAACACGGACTTACGTGTTATGTTTTATTTTTGATAAATGGATAAATCATGTGCGGTTTGAGAAAAGCCTTTGAAGTGAGGTTACGCAGCGCGTAATGTTGGCATGGCACATGGGTCCATTTTTGGAGACCCGCACCCATCCACTACAGCACCTACCCGCCTGTAAACCCGTGATTATATGAAGATTTCAATCCGCACCTGCCCGGACCCGTTAACATTCTACCCGTTACCCACCATTGCCCGTGATAAATCACACAAATTAAAACCTTTATATTGAAGCACTTTATTTTTTTCATCTGAACGAAACAACGTGACGCTAATGAGGGTTGAATGCTTAAACTGGTAATACATCGGTGCGGTTGATTCCTGTGTAATGTCAATGTAAGTGCGCGCACATGTGCGGGTGATGAGTGTGCGTGGCGGCAGGTGCCTTGGAGCTGTGGGAATCGGCGGCAATTCGCACCCGCTGTTCAGAGCGGCGCGAGGAGGCCGGAGGAGTAAAAACACAGATTCGCGAAAAATGTATTGATCATCTGAATTTGGAACATCATAAACCACTCCCACTACATCATACAGACACAAGTGAAACGGAGACACTGTCTGGAAAGAGGGAATATTCATGTCAAGCAGCAGCGGTTTGAAATGCCTTTCCCGAGCCCAGGCATTCGGATCAGAGGAATCATACGCGTCAATAAACGTATGGAAACACGGGCGCGATCAAAATAAAGGACGCACTGGATTACAAACATGTTTTTTAAGGGGATTTTATCATGACATGATCGCTGGACAGACAGGTAGGCTACTACACACTCCACACCCACACGTATTGAAATAATATCCAGGAGAGGGAGAGAGGAAAGAAGCGAGATTTGCCTCAAGTGGGGTGCTAGTCGGAACGTACCGCTGCCTCAATGTCCCAGTCGGAATGTACCGCACCCATTGGTCTGAATGTACCGGTAGCGTGGTCTGAATGTACCTGTCGAGTGGTCTGAATGCCCCGGCAATTTACTTTTACTAGCAAGCGGTAAGTACAATGATTGGGCCCCATTAATTACGTACAAAGATACCGTAAGATTGGGCTCCATATATTAATCACTTGTATGCGTTTTTATGCGTTTTAACGTTTCTTTAGCAACACTTTTTTTAACGTTTCTTTATCAACACTTCTTTATCAACACTTGCTTACTGACTGTGCTCTTTGTCTTTGTTTTTTTGTCTCCAATGTTGATTGAACGTAAAAAGTGCAAAATAAGTCAAGAGAGTTTGTCTGTATTACATGATCCTGCCCGCCCGGGACAACGGCGTCAAGAACAAGAACCAACAAAACATGTCACGTCGTACGTCGTTAAGCAAGTGTCAGAGAAATGTAGGCTCGTAAAACTATACTGTCACCAAAGTACAAAGAATCAGGAAACCGTTTTCATTCATATCTTAGAAGCAACAGCACGAGCTGTGTGGTTAGGTCTGTAGACACCATAATGATATCAATTAAATATTGTGCGGGTAGCAGCTACCTGCCGAGCCGTCCGTGTGTTATCACTACCCACCCGCAAACGACAGAGTCAGAAGTCAGACAGAAGCTGGTCACTTCCCCGGAGCAGCGGGCCTGAGCTCAGGGTCTTGCTGGGCTTTGGTGCGTAAAAGCACTGGGCCCAGTTTATTGTATTTTTTCCCACAAAAACGAACGCTAAGTCAACTAAACAGGCCCATTTTAATTTTACACCAGTTTGATTTGTTTTAACGCGCTGATGTGTCCGAGTCCGACCCGAGCCCGAAAATAAATTCTAAATATTTGTCCGAGCCGGTTGTAGCACTCTAGTCCGCACCACTGCCCGCACTCAACGTCTGTTGCCCGTGAAACACTCGCTCACCAGCCGCTCACAAGCCTCTCACCATTCGTTTTCTGCCTTGCACCACTCGCATTTGGACACTATCCAAATCAACCGCATCCAGTCGCAGCCCGTACTCTATTGTGACTGTGACTGCGATTTCTTAAAGGGGGGGTATTATGTAAAATCGACTTTTTCAAGCTTTATATCATGTTATTATGTCATTCCCTCATTAAACACATGCCTGGAGTGTTGCCTTGGCTCATTCACATATTTTTGAGTAATCAGTAAAAACGTAGACGGCAGCCATTTTAGGTGTAGCTATGCCTCAGTCCTCATAGGAACGCCCCCACCTCCTGGAGACGCCTCTGGACCTTTTGTCACCAGCCAAGCCACCAACCACTGCTCCTCAGCTCAGCAGAGCCCCCTCCCCGCACAGTGTTGTTGTTTAAATGCCACAGCAGTGTGCTGAAGGGGGCGTGTAGGAAAGCTTCTTAAAGAGACAGAGGCCTATTTCAAGATGTTCAGTACAGCCATTTTGAGAGAGCAATTTTATTCAAGGCAGTTATTTTAATTTACTGCATATACAGACCAACAGAAGGTTACGTCATCATTGTAGTATGCTATAGACTGGGGCTATGTGATTGAAAAAAGCATAATACCCCCTCTTTAAAGGTCTACTTTGCGATCTTTGCGACTGATAGGGATTTCAATTTTGGCGCAGAACAAATGGAGGACAAAGTCGCTGCGGTCAATGCGCCAATTGTGACAGGCCCTTAAACTTAAGGGTATTGAGGGTGGCAACATCATACCAGGACCTTCAGCTCTGCACTGGGGTTTTGCAAACAAGCGTAAAGTGACAAGGATGAGAACTGGAACCTTCAAATCTGAGGTCATGGCTCTCAACCACAAAAAGGGTGGTTCCCCTACAGGTCGATGTAGAGCATACCTCAAGGGGAGTTCAGAAAGCTTGAATTCTTGTTCAGTGAGAAAAAAAATGCAGTATTGAGACTGACAAATGGATGCATGCATCCGTTGTAACACTCACTATATGTGTCTTTTGTGGTAAAGAAAGAGAGTTGAAAATGAGGAAACTCACCTAAATCTGCTCCTATTCAATGGCTATGAATTATGATGACTAGATAAATAAAAGTCAGAATGCAAGAGACCAAAACTAGTTCTTTTTCCACAGCTGGTACCATTCAAGGTGGAGCCAGGTGAGGTGTGTTGGACACCTAGTCCAGATGCCTTACCTGGCGGTGTTCTGACTAAAACCACTGGGTAGACCCAAGATGGAAGAAATGAGCTGGCCTGTGAATGTTTCAGGCTTTTCCTTGAAAAACTATAAGAGGTAGTGGGCATGGAAAGAAAAGTCAGGACATCTCTGACTCACTGAGTGAATGGATTGAAAATTATGAATGGATTTTATGGCTTTCATTTCAATGTAGTGATATGATATAGTCAGATGTTTAATGTGTTAGCGATCTAGTCTGTTTGCTAATGTTTTGATTCAACAGGTTCTTTTTTGTGTAGCTGAGAAGAACAGTAAAACCTATGGTATGGTTGAACCAATTGCACATTCATGAACGATTTTGTCATTATGATATTTCATATTCTTATGAGCCACACAATGCAGACGACTGCCTGGACAGATGTCATCACAAAAACAGTCCGTCTCTGCTGTAATGCACCAAACCACTTCAGTGTGGCGCCACCTCCTGGTTTGGAGGCCTTGAAGACAGCCAGCACCACCATAGTTTTCACCAGAATACAAGAGACACACAGCACAAAGCTGATTCCAAAGGCTGCGTGTCGCAGCTGGCATGTCCACAGTCTGGGACGTCCGATGAACAGCAGGGAACACAAGAAGGACAGTTTGAGTGACACTAAGAGCAAGAAGCTCATTTATTGGCCCTGACCAGAGGTGTACGTACTGCGATAATAAGTGAAAATGCCCAACACAATAGAGCATATAAATGCCCCGAGCAGTGAGGCCGTGGTCAGACAGATTCCCAGTGGCTCGTGGTAGGACAGGAACTCTGTTTTCTTAGGAACACACTGGTCTCAACCGGGACTGGACCAGAAGTCCTCTGGGCACATCTTGCACTCTGTGGAGTCTGGTTAGAGTTAAAACATGTATTAGTTTGTTGCTCTAGGAAATACCATACTGCATGATTTTGTGATTTCAGAGCATTATGATGCACTGTGAAGGGTCTCTGACCTGTGCTGTTGCTGATAGTGCCCTCAGAGCAGAGATTACAGTCGATGCAGCACACAGGCTGACCTCTCTGGTCAGCCTATGTGCGCGCAAAATAATTAAAAAAATAGACTGGGCCGGCTCATGCGTGCGGCACATGTGCCACCGATGCGCCTGTGATGGGCCATTGGATGATTCCATTCCAGAAAGCACGGGCTGCGCAGAAAATAAAAAATAAAATCTAACGCACTGGCCCACTTTGGAACCGGCCCACCGGTCAAATGCCCGGTAAAATACATCGCCAGTCCGAGCCTGGATATAGCGATAGAAAAAGTTGAGAAGGGATCACCAACAATGCCAAGCACAGGCGGATACCCTGTGCAGTTCTCCTGGGGCACAAATGCCTCTGTGTGTCCACTTGCCATTGACACGGCTTCACTGAACCCAATACCCAGCGTGGCACAGTTATCGTGGAGACTATAGCACAGTGTCAGGTTTGGCAGAAGCTGAGAGCTGTTGTTTATTTCTTCAACGGCAAAAGCAATGGTCATTGCATGCCGGAAGCCTAAGGTTTCAAAGCTAATAGAGAAAACATACATTAGGTGCAATACATACCGCATTGGTGGTGTTATACTGTCACAATGTACAACCTGTGCTCCAGTTTTCCTCTCTCTTCTTCTTCTTCTATTCGGTTTATTGGCAGTAGGCCACCCGCATCGGGGCATTACCACCACTTACTGTACCGGACTGGAGTGTAAGTCATTGAGAGTGGTCTTTTCCTCTCTCTCCCCCTCCCTTTTGTGTTTAGTATGTCTCCACCTGCATGGGCGTGGCAGTTCCTGGGTGCAGGTCGGCACAGCTGGCTTCAATCAGCCAATTACCAGAAGTACAAGAGGCTTGGTTTCCCTGCTACACACTGCCAGTTTGTTTGTTGACTTCAGTCAGTATCCACCTGTGGTATTCCATTTTTGTACATCTGATCTTTGTACTTACCGCAATTATCTTTTTGTCCAGAATCTGTCTGCGTACTACCTGCCTCTAGGGATGGGCAACATGAAGCTTCATGAAACACCAAAGCATTTGAAGCGATTGTGTCGAAGCTTCGAAACACAGTTCGAAACCGACTCCACAGTGACATAAAGAGGCAATGTTTCAGTACTACAAGATTCACAAAGGTTCAGCCGAGAGATGAAACACTACACCAGTGGGTGCTACGGAGTTCAAGCATACACCCGCATCTTTGGCTGTTTTTGTTTTGTTATTGTATCTTTTGCTTTCTTTGTTGTCAATGTCGTTTTTGTTTTTCAGTAGGCTTATGTGTGAGTTAATGTAGTTGCCCTGTGCCCTTTGGCTATTTCAGTTATTCTTCATTCAGTGTAAGCTTTAAATCAACGTAAACAAACATTTAAAAAAAAAGACACCCACGTCTTTAGGCGAAGTTACCTTGTCAACAATATGATTCAATAGATATAACCCGAGTCACGAGTGTCCTTTGATTCTCTTCTCACATGCAAGCATGGTCGGCCAATAGCGTGCTGGGACCATTTCGGCCCGACAATTTAGATAAGACCGGCCCACTTTTCTGTGGGTTTATAGCTCAGTGATAAAGCGCTAGTCTCTGGTGCACGAGGTCCCCGGTTCAAGTATGACTTTGTCATTTTTCTAACGCTCTTTTTACATGGACCGCTTTCAAGATATTTTTTTTTCAGAAATATAATGTTCTATGCTGTGGAAGGACTTAGTCTTAAGGTGCGTTCAGACCGAACGTGCGTCCACGCTCCGTCAGCCTCTAGTTGGACGCCAAACATTGCCGCTTCACACTCGCGAGAAACGCCCGTTTGCTGGCGCATGAAGTTTTGCAAGCGTCATAATTAGGAGGCGTGTCATACAACTCAGGCCGAACGCAAACCGCGATGATCAATTTCTCCTCCATGCTGCAGGTCAGGGGCGCAACTACCGCAAATACCCCCCCTCCCACACACAAACACACACAAACACACACATGGCTCTTTGATGGTTGTTTCTTTTTTTTTAAAGAAAAATAAATACCCTCTGAATTGACTTTATTTTAACTAAAATGTCACTATTTCACACAATATAACATCGATATTTCCCTCTATGGAGTTTGTTATCACAAAAAAACAATCACACGGCCCGATTAAAAGCTTCTGTTGCTTCATTCATGTAACTTTTCCTCCTCTCCCTCTCTCTCCCTCGTGCAAGAGGGGAGAAAACAACCCAAGCTTTAACGCGATCTCCTCTGTAACCGTGTTTAGTTTTCTTGTAATTTTTTCTGCAACTGTGAAGCACTTTGAATTGCCTCGTGTATGAATTGTGCTCTACAAATAAACTTGCCTTGCCTTTATTATTTCATTAGGACTTTTATTTCTCAAACTTGTTGCCTTATGCTCACTTTGAGCTCCTCGTGGGGCTGGGGCTGCAGCAGCGGTGGAGATGACAGTCCCTCTGCACTCCTCTCTGCCCCACTCCAGCAGTGACTTTTGTTTCGCAAAATAAGCATGCACAACTAAAGTGACGCCCGTCCCCCAAAGAGGAATAAAAAAAAACACCACCACCGCGAACCTGTTCAAATCGTTCACTGTAAAGACTCGTTCAAAAGAGCCGGATCGTTCGCGACCGACACATCACTAATTGGCGCCCCGTCCTTTCGGCGCCCCTATGAAAGGCATATATTGCGTATGCCCTTTTTGCGCCACTGCTGCAGGTAACAGGTGACGCTTGTGCTCACTATTTGAGCCCAGTCCCGGATTGGTTAACGAGGCGTAAATGAACGCACGTGTAGATTGTGATTACTTGAGTGCATGAAGCAGTGGGCGGGGCATCCCTGCGCTGTACCTCGCTGTTCTCACTGGTTTTGACGCGCGTTAATCCTCATCTGCTCGCATTTGGAACGCTTCATACGCACGGACGGCTTTGCTTAAATTTCGACGCGCGTCGAAGCACGTCTACATAGGGTTACCATGGAAGTTGGTGGCGTGTCAGCGTTTGGTCTGTACGCACCATTAGACTCTTACTAATAACTTCTCCTGCTTTAGAAAACACTCTCACACAAGGTACACTTGTCGCTGGCATACACAAGTATTTTTTTGAGAGAATGAACAAATGTGGTAATCTCTCTCGTCTCTCACAAAACCCACAAGGGACAGATGTGCTGACGTCTTTTAAACTTTATGGGAGATAGGTTGAGACAGGTGCGCTGTTCTGTGGTTCATTGAAACTCCTGTCAATCAAATGCGTGTTCGGCACGCGTGCCCTCTAGTGAAACACTTGCCAAACAGCGGCGTTTCATGAAACGTTTCTCAGATCCAGTCACGTGACATGCGCGGTTTGAACCTTGTTTTGAAGCAGTGTTTCGACACGCATGCGCCATGAGACTTCGACACAGTGTCGAATCCCGTGGTTCAAGACGGCCATCCCTACCTGCCTCCAGTCTGCCTGCCTGCCCATACTTACCTGCCCATCTGCTTAAGTATATGTATATCTTTAATCTCTGCCAACTTACCTGCAAGATACTGACCAGTCTGTCTCCTCGTGTCCAGTCCTCTGGCTTGACTCCGTCCATCTCCCGGTCCTGTACTCACCTGGTCTTCTGGTCCAGTGGCGCCTCCAGAAATTGTTCATAGGGGTGGCCAGATGGGGCCACTTAAAATCTTGGGGTGGCAAACCAAAACTATCAGCCATAATTTCACAATTGCAACAGCCGCAGGGAGAGGGAGGGGGAGGGGGAGAGCTGGCTAAAGCGTACGATCAAAGGTCTAGAGCGGCTTGCATGGCTGGCTGTGAATTTGGGCTGAAAATATTCCTAACTGATACTACAGTACTACAATAAACAGTGGCCAGTGGGGTGGCCAGGAGTCGGTCAGGGGTGGCCACGGCCACCCCTGGCCACCCCCTGGTGGCGCCACTGTTCTGGTCCCTAGCCTTGCCCCCATCCTCCAAGTCTTCACAGAAATAAAACTAACTTTTGCTAATCAGTCATCTGTCTGCTTTTGGGTCCTATTCTTCAGTCGTGACATATACAGAAAACACTCACCGGCAGGTCGGCTGTTGTGGCTGTGAGGAGAATGTACATTCAGGAAAAATAGAGCTATAGTGAACCTCGAAAAGCCCCCAAGAATCACATCGCCAGCCATGTATATGCTATTAAGATTGAATTTCCTCCACAATTTACAAAATGGCAAAAACTTGGTAGATTCAGATGAAAACAATATGAGGAGCAGCAACATGCCTAAAATTTGGAACAGCAAACACACCCTAACAAAAAGACACATTCTGATCGCTCTCATCTCCCCGCTCACCTTTAGCGTGAACATGCCTCATTTAAAAGAACATCCTAAAATATATACTATTTTCAGATGGTATAAGTTACCACCCATCAGGGCATACGAAGGGTTTCATATACGCATATCATGTATTACTGTTAATTTATCTAAAAAGTCGAACCTTGGATCCAGGAGGAACAATGCGGTTTTCGTCCTGGTCGCGGCACACTGGACCAGCTCTATACCCTTAATCGGGTGCTCGAGGGTTTGTGGGAGTTCGACCAACCAGTCCACATGTGTTGCTCCGGGAGTATGGGGTCCGGGGCCCTCTGCTAAGGCCTGTCCGTTCCCTGTATGACCGCAGCAGGAGCTTGGTTCTCATTGCCGGCAGTAAGTCAGACCTGTTCCCGGTGCGTGTTGGTCTCCGCCAGGGCTGTCCTTTGTCACCGGTTCTGTTCATTACCTTTATGGACAGAATTTCTAGGCGCAGTCAGGGACCGGAGGGTGTCTTGTTTGGGAACCTCAGGATTTCATCTCTGTTGTTTGCAGACGATGTTGTTCTGTTGGCTTCATCAAATCAGGACCTTCAGCGTACACTGGGGCGGTTTGCAGCCGAGTGTGAAGCGGCCGGGATGAGGATCAGCACCTCCAAATCCGAGGCCATGGTTCTCCACCGGAAAAAGGTGGTTTCCCCTCTTCAGGTCGGTGGGGAGTCCTTGCATCAAGTGGCGGAGTTCAAGTATCTCGGGGTCGTGTTCACGAGTGAGGGACGGATGGAGTGTGAGATCGATAGACGGATCGGTGCGGCGTCAGCAGTGATGCGGCCGCTGTATCGGACTGTTGTGGTGAAGAGTGAGCTGAGTCGGGGGGCAAAGCTCTCGATTTACCGATCGATCTACGTTCCCACCCTCACCTATGGTCATGAGATCTGGGTGACTGAAAGGACAAGATCGCGAATACAAGCGGCTGAAATGGGTTTCCTTCGCAGGGTGGCTGGGCAGGGTGGCTGGGCGCACCCTCCGAGATCGGGTGAGGAGCTCAGTTACCCGGGAGGAGCTTGGAGTCGAGTCGCTGCTCCTTCACGTCGAAAGGAGCTAGCTGAGGTGGCTAGGGCATCTGTATCGGATGCCTCCTGGTCGCCTCCCTCGGGAGGTGCTCCAGGCATGTCCTATTGGGAGGACGCCTCATGGAAGGCCCAGGACACGCTCGTGGGACTATGTCTCCGAGCTGGCCTGGTGTCGCCTCAGGGTCCCCCAGAACAGCTGGAGGAGGTGTGCGTGGACCGGGAAGTCTGGGCATCTCTGCTCAGACTGCTGCCCCCGTGACCCGGCTCCGGATAAAGCGGAAGAAAATGGATGGATGGATATCTAAAAAGTGCCATTTTATGCACGTTATTTGAAAAAAAAAAAACATTAATGGTTATTTATTTGACAATTTAAAAAGATGTTTGCTATTGATATAGCAAAAATAATTCTGCCGAGCTGGTGTTGCATCAGAGAAGATTGGGTCAATGTTGGCACTGTGGCGGTGTGGATGTGATCTATGGCTGTTTTCAGGGGAAACCATAATACAAATATAACATTACTCTGACTGGTTTGTACTTAAGTCTGTCGTTATGGTATTCAATGAGAAAGTTGTGCATGAGTACTCAAATATATGTGATTTACGGACAAAGTTTTAGTAATACACACAGATGTGTTTGTAGAAGAAGAAGAAGAAGAGCTTTATTTATAGAACGCCTTTCACAGACATGGTCACAAAACACTTTACATGAGACAATTGTAGATTTTATCGATATAATTATAAAATCACACTAAACTCACTAAACCAAATTGCACAATAATTTGTCAAAATCAAACCTTAATTCCACAATAATAACATTTGTAATGACAATTTGTAACCACAGTATGTCATTGCAACGCACCCTCATTTCTTTTTCCACACAAAACACATGTAAATGCATTGTTGTTTATGTCATTTGATTCACACTGAGACCTATTTCAAAGTCCTGAATACCATTATGTTAGTAAGTCCCGGATATCCAATGTGAGGTACAGTCAGAGGAGGGACAGGTGTTCGGAAAGCCTTTATAAACACAGATATTCCCACATGAAGCACTTTCAGCCATCATGAGTTACAGTGCTATATTCTTGAGTTTAACGCTGGTTCTTTATGATGTGCCTTCTCCACTCTGTCTAAATGTCAATACCACAGACCAGGATTCTTCTGTTGTATGCAAGGCCAAGGGCTCTGCTCTAGCCCCAGCCTTCTCTATGGAGGGGGACTACCTCACAGGGGGATTTTTTCTATTCATTACTATACAGTATGCACACAGTCATTAATAATTATACAAGCAATCCTGAACCACTGCGATGCAGAGGGAGGTAAATCTACTTTGTTGCACAAGTGTATGCTATGTTTGTGTAATTCTGAGATTTGATTTGAAACTTAAAAATATTTGTTGTTACGATTGTTCATTTTTGAAAGATACACAAACTCTTATTATTATTATTATTATATTATTATTATTATTGTTTACCTCAACCTTGTTATGATTGTTACCTCAACCTTGTCATGATTGTTACCTCAACCTTGTTATTAGTGTTTACCGCAACCTTATTATTGTTTACCTCAACCTTGTTATGATTGTTAACCTCAACCTTGTTATTAGTGTTTACCTCAACCTTGTTATTATTGTTTACCTCAACCTTGTTATTAGTGTTTACCTCAACCTTGTTATTATTGTTTACTTTAACCTTGTTATGATTGTTACCTCAACCTTTTTATTATTGTTAACCTCAACCTTGTTATTAGTGTTTACCTCAACCTTGTTATTATTGTTTACCTCAACCTTGTTATTATTGTTAACCTCAACCTTGTCATTATTGTTTACCTGAACCTTGTTAGGCCCGAGCGGCCTGCCGTCGCAAGGGCCTATTGTAATCGCAACGCAGTGCGCGAAGCGCACTGTACCAAGGTGCGCAGAGTGCACGAAAACAGTGCGAAGCGCTGTCCCCATGTTAAACGTAAACTCACCGTGTAAAACAGTGACTGCCCACACCTCTGGTGTGGGCCCTTTATACTTAATATTACAGCAAAATGACTAGGGGTATATGGCCAACTGTCATACGGAGGTCCACCTCCGAGCACCATGGCTGCGTGGGGGTCGTTGAGAGCTTTCCAAAAATGTACAATATGTTTTTGCAAGAAATATTATTAGGCCCGAGCGGCCTGCCGTCACAAGGGCCTATTGTAATCGTACGTAGGTGCGTGGAGCGCACGAAAACAGCGCGAAGCGCTGACCCCATGTCAAACGTAAACTCACCGTGTAAAACAGTGTCTGCCCACACCTCTGCGACGATATTGTTTTTGCAAAAAATATGATTATTATTCTTTATTACGCCCGAGTGGCCTGCCGTCGCAAGGGCCTATTGTAATCGCAACGCAGTGCGCGAAGCGCACTGTACCTAGGTGCGCGGCGCGCACGAAAACAGCGCGAAGCGCTGTCCCCATGTCAACCGTAAACTCACCGTGTAACACAGTGACTTTTATACTTAATATTGCAGCAAAATGAATGGGGGTATATGGCCAACTGTCATACGGAGGTGGATGACGAGTGCTCATCACGGCTGCGTGGGGGTCGTTGAGAGCTTTCCAAAAATGTATAATATGTTGTCGTCGCGAAAGCGACGATATTGTTTTTCCAAGAAATATTATTAGGCCCGAGCGCCATACATGGCGTTAGGGCCTATTGTTTCTGCAACGCAGTATGGACCTCTGTGGCCAATCACGCGCACAACAGACATGACAGCGACCAATGAACCCGACAAACGCATAGCTCTTGGTCAGAGCTTTCCAAACATGAATAATGTGTGGTGGGCGGGAACACGGCTATATTGTTTTTGTAAAAAATATTATTTTTCTTTCTTTCTTTCTTTCTTTCTTTCTTTCTTTCTTTCTTTCTGGGGCGGTCACAAGGGGGGGGGGGGCCTTTATCGTTGCTTGCGGCTTTAATTATTATTGTTTACCTCGACCATATTATTGTTAAGCTAAACCTTGTTGTTATTATTGTCAAGCTCATCCTTGTTATTATTGTTTACCTCAACCTTGTTATTATTGTTTACCTCAACCTTGTTATTGTTAAGCTCAACTTTGTTATTATTGTCAAGCTCATCCTTGTTATTATTGTTTACCTCAACCTTATTATTGTTAACCTCAACCTTATTATTATTGATAACCTCAACCTTATTGGTCTGTTATTAACGTTATTGGCTTATTACATTTTCAAACTGGCCAAATGTATTATGTTATTGGCCATTGTTACATTATTGGCCGTTCTTATGTTATCGGGTCCTACAGGGAGAATGTGGAACTTTTTGCCCCGGGCCCCAGCAAGTCTGCTGACAGCCCTGGCTTTTACATTGATCTGAATGAAACAGGTACAGTATGTCAATAAGGTGCACACGTCCAAGGCTACTGCAGTGAACATAAAAAGAGAACTTCACAGACATTCTCAATAAACACAGGAAATTGGAGTAAGTATGCAGGGTTTTTCTATTGTTCATATAGTAAATGTGTCCCCTAGCCTCCTATGGACAAGTGTTGCAAATTAGCAGTTTTGCACTAAAAAAAATGTATTCGGTTTGTCCAATGCTATTGTTATGTCCATATCAAATTAAAATAAATAAGCACTAAATATTCAAATGGTGTAATTCATTTTCAATGTTGAACGATTTTGAAGGTCTAATAAACAACTTCAAGGGAGGAATACATTTGTGTTGCTTGTGGATTGTCAAATCAGAGTGTTTGTGTCTGTCATCTGATTAGCATATGTATGACCTCATGTTAGTATTATAAATGCCGACAAGTGAGCAATGAGCGATACATCTGATACAGTTTCACAGAGGAGCTTTTTTAGTTTAGTTTTTTTAATATGATGTTGGATTGTATCTCTTCTGTGCTGTGCTGTGTTTTGCTCACATTTGGGCTATGGGGTCTGGGGATGGGATTGCAGGATTCAGAAACAGTGCGCTGCTGGACTTGGAGAACAAACCACAATCTGCCTCTGTCACAGGACGGAGATATAGTCATAGGTGGAAGCTTCAGCCTCCATCACGGAACTCCAGCTATTGATAATGTCTATAAGCAAGTACCACAATACAATTGTAAAGGGTAAATTACCACTACTTAGCAATTTGGATCATATAGGATTTTCTCATCCCAATTTTGACTTTTTTTTTCTCTTTTGTGTTTAGACGTTTACTATTATATACTTTACAGAATGTTTATGCAATGATCTATGCTGTGGAGGAAATAAACCGTGATAAAAGGCTGCTGCCCGGTCTAAAAGTGGGTTATCAAATTTTTGATAATTGTCACATGAACTCTTGGGCTCTTCAAGATGTTCTGTCTTTTGTTGGAGGAGAAGCAACAAGCTGCACATTTGTGAACAAATCTGCTACTTTCAAATTCAACAAACAAGGTGATCAAAAGAAAGTAATTTTTTGTGTAAAGTGATCCTCAAAATACACTGAGACAATAGTAACCAATAACATTGACAGCCAATGATGTAGTAAATGCAACAAGTGCGACTTAAAATAAACACATGTTTAAAGCAAATTGCTCAACAACAGAAATTACAATTTCCAATTTCTAATTGGATTTTCACATCTCCTGAGGCTTTTAGTTTTTGAAGGTTATTCACTTTTCGTCACTTACCGTATAAATTAGCCAAAGTTACAACAAGGATTTTTTTTTTAAATGACTAGACTTTACATTAATGATCACAACTTTGATTATGCAATGCAAAATGCAAGTATAATGCCGTAATGCCAGCTTTAATATATTATTTCCACAGTTAAAAGTTTTATTCCCATTATTATTGGAGGTGCATCATCAGATACAAGTAAGATGCTGTCACCAATCCTGGGACCATTGTCTGTGCCAGTAGTAAGTGAAGTATCACTATGTCATGAAGAGCTGTGAGCTTATTATACTTTGGAAATGATGTGTATAATGCTCTTTTAGATCAGCTTTTGGGCAACTTGCCCCTGCCTCAGTGACCGACGACTGTATCCTAACTTCTTCAGGACAATCCCAAGTGATATATATCAAGCTCGCACTCTGGCCCAGCTGGCCAAGCATTTTAAGTGGACTTGGATCGGAGCTGTGGTGATGCAAGATGATTATGGGCTTGGAGCAGTAAAGGTGTGTAGTTTGACAAAATACTAATACATACAAGACTTATGTACACCATTCATTTTTTAGGTGTTTCATAAAGAGACTGAGGTTTTGTGTGTTTGGCTTTTCTGAAAACTGTCAGAGCAGAAAATAGAGTAACAGACGCCAGAGAAGCTGCTCTCACCATTCAGGCCTCAACTGCTAAAGTCATTATTATCTTTGCCTCGTCCAGTGTCGTCACGGAACTGTTTGTGCAACTTGACAGAATCAATGTAAGAAATAATTAACACAAATAACATATAAAAGATTATGTAATTAAAGTAAATGTATATTCTGCTGGTATGACCTTGTGACAGGTGACTGACAGACAGTTTCTGGCCAGTGAGGCCTGGGGCACTAGTGGTGATCTCCTCCAACATCCGGCCACTTCAAGAGTCGCTCGTGGTGTTTTGGTGTCGCCATTCGAAGTTCCACTATCGATGGATTTGAAGCATACATCAGAGGTTTACATCCCTCTCAGCGTCCAGACAATGCGTTTTTAAGAGAGTACTGGGAAAAGAGTTTGGCTGTGCTCCTGTGTCTTCATCCTCCGCTTTTCTTCCTCCCTGCAATGGGACAGAGTCACTGTATGGGGTGCACAGTCACTTCACTGACATGTCCCAGTTAAGGGTCACATATAATGTATATCTAGCAGTTTATGCAGCAGCTCATGCCCTCCACAGCCTTTTGTCCTGCCCCAACACTGACACCTCTACATCCAACTGCTCCTCTCCTCACCAGGTCACACCAGCACAGGTAGGTCAAGATGCACTTTGTGGTGAAAATACTGACTGAATATAAACATGTTTTTCACTTGGTGTATTTTGCATTCAGCTTCTTGAGCACTTGAGCAGAGTGAACTTCACAACACCTCAGGGCGAGAGGTTTTATTTCCAAGGAGGGGATATTCCAGCTAAGCACGACCTGGTCAACTGGCAGAAGAGCCCTGAAGGGTCACTAAGACCTTTACTCATTGGGAAAGTGGATGGCTTTGACATTGATCTGAATGAAACAGGAATTCAATGGAGTACAGGATCAAGCCAGGTTATCAATACATAATGTGGCATCAACAATATTTTAATTAGGCCCGAGCGCCATCAGGGCTGGCGAAGGGGCTCTTGTAATCGTATAGAGTGCGCGGAGCGCACTCCCCCAAATTGCGCGGAGCGCACAAAACGAGCGCGAAGCACTCGCCTCCTCTCAAACATGCACTAACGCACTCCTCTCCTCGTGCACGTTCCGTGCACGTGCACATGTATCAGAAAACGAACATTGTAATTGGATGGTGCCCCAAAGTGCGAACAAAACGCACAAAACGAGCGCGAAGCGCTCCCTCCTCTCAAACACTCACTAACACACTCCTCTTGTCGTGCACGTCCCGTGCACATACATATATAATGCAAAAATCAACATTGTAATTGTACAGAGCCCATAAAAGTCAATGGGCGACTGAGAGCCCCAGGACCTCTACCATGAGGTAGGAATGCGCGAGCGCTTTCCGAAAATATATAGTTTATGGTACCCGCGTAAGCGGGAACATTGTTTTCGTATGGGAATATTATTCTTTCTTTCTTTCTTTCTTTTCTTTCTTTCTTTTTTTTCTTTCTTTCTTTCTTTTTCTTTCTTTCTTTCTTTCTTTCTTTCTTTCTTTCTTTCTTTCTTTCTTTCTTTCTTTCTTTCTTTTGCACCGTCGCAATTTTCACCCAGTGAACATCGACGAAAAGTCACAGATTTTGGCCCAAAATTCAAACCCGATCCGACGAAACTTTTGACTATTTCCAAATTTTGAACTTCAAAATAGTGGCGAGATAGGACTTGGCCAAAAATGAAGTCTGTCGTAGAATCATAAAAATCGGTACAGACGTGCATCATTGAGCAAAAAATATTATTACGGCAACGCCGTCCGCCATATTGGGTGTCGGCCATTTTGGATGACAGCCGTGAAGCGGGAATCTGCCTTTATTTTTCACTTTGTACAAAAGCTATCTCCTCCTAGAGCGTTTATCGGAACGACCTAATTTTGGGTGGAAAATAATCTTGAGAAGTAGAACTTTAAAAGTGATCCAAATTACTTTTCTAAGTTTTACGGTTTTTATGCGGCGAAGCGTTTTTCGCAAACAAAAAATGGCTCCCATTCGCACATATGAAGCCCGATTTCGCTCATTTTGGTATCAGTTGTTAAAATCACAGTCCTAAACACTTTCATTTGGCAAAATTCAAATTGGGCGCGATAGCGCCCCTATGGGAATTATATGGAGAGTACAAATTTTAGTTTTACGAAAATTAAAATAATTTGGCACAAAATTCTATTTGGTCGTTCCGATCAGAAAAGTCAATTACACCCATGCCATATTTTTCACAGGGTTGCCGTGGCGATGACCGGAACGTCCCGTTTTATTCTGATGGAAAAATGTTAAACTCCATAATTGAGCGAGAAGTGAGGAACCAAAGGTTATCCAAAGTACTTGGATAACCATTGTGGATGATCTGCGGCGCAGCCACATCCCTAAGTAAAATGTAAAAATATGCTTCAGTTTGCAGATATAGTGTGATACAAATTCATACTAATTTTTCTCTGTATAATGTCAAAATTGAGCGCGGAGTGCGCGTTAGCGCATTCCAAAAATCCTAAAACTAAGACCCTTGGGAAAAAGTTAAAAACAAACATAAAGGCAGTAGCAATACCATAATTTTAGATTGAGGGAGACAAAAGGTTGCTTTAGGCAGGGCGGTCGGCGAGGGCCGATAATCGCCGCTTGCGGCTATATTTTTTGTTTTGTTTTGTCAGTTGTAGAATATTTATTCGTAGTCATTTATGTATAAAGTTTTTAATTTTGGTACACATAGGTGCCTGTTGCTGTTTGCAGTGTAAGCTGTGCTCCAGGGACACGGAAGGCAGGGAAAAAAGGAAAACCATCCTGCTGCTTTGATTGTATCACCTGTGCAAATGGAGAAATAAGCAACAAAACAGGTACATTTCCTTCTTTCTTCTTTCTTATAATGATCTATTTTCTCTTTTTGTACCAACTGTTGATCTGGTTATATTTTTCATGGAAAGATTCTTTAATTGTCACCGTTGTCCTCCTGAATACTGGTCAAATGCAAAGGAACAGCCTGCATCCCTCGACAGCAGGACTTTCTGTCCTTTGATGAAACTCTGGCATCACTCTGACTACAGTGGCTTTGTTTGGAGCTGTAGTGACCACAGCAGTCTTTGTAGTTTTTCTTTACTACCGACAAACACCATGGTACTTTTACAGTCAATATCACTTTTATGACTTGATATGAGTAAATAAATATCTTCCCCTTTTTTCAGGTTCGAGCAAACAACTCAGAGCTGAGTTTCCTTCTTCTTGTGTCCCTGAAGCTGTGCTTCTTGTGCTCGCTGGTGTTCATTGGTCGACCATCGGTCTGGTCCTGTCGTTTCCAACAGGCAGCATTTGGCATCAGTTTTGTACTTTCTATTTCTTGTCTGCAAGTCAAAACAATGGTTGTTCTAGCAGCTTTCCGCTCTGCACGACCTGGTGCTGGGATGTTTGTTAAATGGTTTGGTCCAACAAACCAGAGGGCAGTGTGTGCCTGCTCACCAGTATGCAGGTGAAAAATGTTCCTACCTTTTGTTTTTTATTTAACTTTCAAACCAAAACTAAACGCCCTTTTTTTATAGATCATAATCTGTGTTGTGTGGCTGAGTGTCAGTCCTCCAGAGCCTCACCTGGACCTGAGTGTCCAGGGGCCAAAGGTGACTCTGGAGTGTGCCATGGAGTCAGTGCTGGGCTTCTCTCTGGTCCTGGGATACATCGGCCTGCTGGCCTGCACTTGTCTCCTCTTGGCTTTTCTGGCTCGAAAACTCCCCGACAACTTCAATGAGGCCAAACTCATCACTTTCAGCATGTTGATCTTCTGTGCAGTTTGGGTGGCCTTTGTCCCTGCCTATGTCAGCTCTCCAGGAAATACTCAGTAGCTGTAGAAATCTTTGCAATTTTAGCCTCCAGTTATGGCCTATTGTTTTGCATATTTGCCCCAAAATGTTTTGTAATACTTTTAAGACCCGCAAAGAACACCAAGAAATATATGATGAGGAAGTAAAGATAAGTTTACACTCTGATTATTATAATAATTATGACAATATTAATATTATTATTGTATTATCATTGCTTATTTTGGAATTTGGAATACATTTTTTAATGTGAGTTATTACGAAAAAAAACAACAAGAAAAACAGGAAACTCTGTCATGAAAGTGGGAAGAAAGGAAAGGGATTGGAATTTCCCACCCCACTAGAGATGTAAACGTGTCCAGACTTGGATGCCAATGTGGCAGGTA
The DNA here is from genome assembly GCA_007210695.1 of Neogobius melanostomus. Lineage (NCBI taxonomy): Eukaryota > Metazoa > Chordata > Actinopteri > Gobiiformes > Gobiidae > Neogobius > Neogobius melanostomus. The sequence goes on along the minus strand of VHKM01000934.1, from coordinate 12,407 downwards.
AAAGTGAGGACCGGGGGTATTGGGTGCACAAACCAAGGAAGTGCAACAAGGTTCACTTCTATGTTTCAGTAAAATGACAAATTCCAAATGGCTCCAATGTCCTTGTTATGAAATTCCTACGTGTACTACTAGATTTACATTTGCTAAAGCTTGTCCACACGAAGGGCCAGTTTTTTGTTTGAATGTTTTGTATCTAAATAGTCTAAGTCTAATGTGGGCCAGCATTGCTGTACTACAGTATAATACTCTGGAGTAAAGAGAATGACTAACACTCAAGCCTCTGAGACAACAGCCTTTGTCAACTATTACCCAATATACTGAATGTTGATTCATAAAAAATAAAAATACAATACTCGACAATACTCTTAAAAAGATGGCTGCGAGGGCAGACGTGTGTGTGCCAGCGCAGCCCTTGTCTGCTTTAAACTTTATAATATACGCTCCTTTTGACTCCTGCCTGCAGATATGGCATAATAAAGAGCGACCACTGCATAAAGCTAAAAACTATGGCGTGTATTGTGGATTACTAAGACAAATCAAGTAAGTTTGGCCTAATCAATCAAGACTAAAGTGCGCGCACCTGTTACGGCAAAGCACTGCAACAATGGCAGGGGAAAATCTGATCACAATGGAAACGTTGTGGGAAAGACTCAATCTAAATCAAATGAACTTCTGCAGAGATTCACAACAATTGAGCAACAGATGATGCAAATGAATGGTTCGATGAATGCACTAAATGAACAGATCGCTGAAGTGCAAATGCGTGTGGAGCGCTGCAGAGGATAACCTGGAGAGCACTGACAGCAAAGTGCAGGATTTGGTCAAACGAGTGGAAGTACTGGAAACAAAGGCTGAATATATGGAGAACAAAAGCCGACAGAACAACGTGGTTATCTTTGGAATAATGGAGGGTGAAGAGAGAGCGACCCTGTGGCGTTTGTTCAACAGTTTCTGATGGAGACGCTGAATCTGCCACGGGACACTGCATATCGAGAGAGGCGCATCGCATCCCCACCCACGCGTCTGCTGCTACTACTGCTGGTAAAAGACCGAGGCCGATTATCGCCAAGTTTGGAAATTATCAGCATAAGCAAAGGTGATGAAGCTTGCACGGGTGAAGGGGACACTTCTCTACAAAGACACCAGTGTTCATTTATCAAGATTTCAGCCCTGCGGTGCAAAAGAAGCGTCAACTGTTCGTGCCGATGAAAAGGAAATTACATGTTGCTGGAATAAGGTATGCAATGATGTTTCCCGCTATACTTTCCGTCGACTTTATGGGAGTACAAAAGCGCTTTGAGACTCCGTCAGATGCGCAGAAATTTCTCGATGACCTGGGATAAATCTAGCGCTTCCTCGATGACTTCATAACTCTGTCACGTATTGCGGATCGCTCAAATGGCTTACTGCAGATCTTTATTTTTCATACGGTGCCCAATGATTGTGACTGAATTGAAAGTACAGGAGCGACTCTTTATTTTTGTTTTTTCATTAAAGCAGACAAGACCACTCAGGTTAAGGTTCAAATGTGGCTAATATCAGCCTTGTGTGGGCTGGTATTTTGGCCCATATTTTTAAGTTGTTTTCTTCTTTTGTTTCTTTTTTCTTTGTTTCTTTTTTCTTTTTATTTAAATACAAAAGGGGATCCATATGTGCATGCGTCATATATTGGAGAAATTTCTAGACATTTTATGCCTATGATGCAATGACTTTACCAGTAAATTTCTGTTCATTTAATATTAAAGGGTGTAAAAATCCAGTTAAGCGAAATAGGATAATTACATTTCTGAGAAAGGAGAATGTTTCAGTTGCTATGTTACAGGAGACACATTTGACTGAAAATGAACATAAAAAACTTAGAAAAGATTGGGTTGGAAATGTGTATTCTTCCTCATTTAATAGTAAAAGCAGAGGGGTGGCGATACTGGTGCATAAAACTTGCCCATTAATATTAATCATGTTGAAATTGATGAAGAGGTTGCTATGTTTTGTTGCATGGGGTTTTATATGGAGAAAGAGTTACTATTCTAAATGTACATGCTGCCCCTGACCTTGATCCTACATTTTTTACTAAACTGACTGATTTACTGTTCAAGTATCGCTGCCCCTACAAGATTGTTGGTGGAGATTGGAATTGTGTAATGACAATATTTTAGATAAAAGGCCCAACATTACTAGTGCAAACGAACTCCTAGACAGCGAGCTTTACAACAAATGATTGATGAGGTTGATTTAGTTGATGTGTGGAGACATATGTACCCTGGAGAGAAGGACTATACTTTTTTTTTCAACCCTCATAAAACATATACAAGAATAGATTTTTTTTGGTCACTAAAACAATATTGGAATCAATAAAAAAAAGTAGCATTGGAAATATACATTTGTCGGATCATGCCCCCAATTCAAATTGAGGTTGCATTTACTTGTTTATGTAAGGAATAAAATGTTTGGCAGTGTAATAGGTCAGTATTATCTGATGTTAATTTTTGTAACAATACAAAAGCAAATCTAATACATTTTCTAGAATTAACGATAATGATGATACTGATCCGGCAAATATATGGGAAACACAAAAGCTTATCTTCGAGGCCTGATGATTTCATACTGTGGCTGCTAGAAAAAGGAAAATTATTTATGAACCAAAAAGACTAGAGTCAAATTACAAGAAGCTGAGACTAAACATAAGACAGTCTTTCCGCCGAAAGCTGGGATCAGGTTATGATTTCTAAAACAGCACTTACTCATTGAAAATTCAAAAAACAGAAAGAGAATTATTTTTACAAAAGTATAAACAGTATGATAGTCATAGAACTGCAAAATATTTAGCAAGCTTGATTAATATTAAAAACGCAGGTCTGCATATTAAAAATAAGAGATAAAAGCGATAAATTGGTTTATACATCAAGTGAAATAACGAATGTGTTTCAAAGATTCTTTGGTGATTTGTATAAATCTGAGAATACAGATAGTGAAGGGATATGAATTTGTTTTTTCAGAAGCAAGTTACCTAAAACTGATTGCAGGATAATCAGTCACTTGGTGCTTAAATTACAGTTGATTGACGTGAATGAAAACCTTTGTGGATATTTTAGCTCCTTTACTTACAGAATGTTTCAGTATGCTTATGATAATAAGAAAATGCCAAGACAATTGCAGCAATCTATTATTTCATTAATACCAAAAGATCACAAGGATCCAGAACCCTGCATCATTACAGACCATTCAAAATACAGATTTAAAGATGTTAGCAATTTTTGGCAATTCGATTAAATAATGTGATAGATAAATTAGTCTCCTGCGATCAACAAGCTGTTATTTAATTACGCGACAGTCTAGCGCCAATGTAAGGCGGACTGCTTGGGATATTACAGTATGTAGCATATAAAAGAAAAGGCAGTGGTCATTACATTGGACGCAGAAAAAGCTTTTTTGATCGCGTTGAATGGAAATACTTTATTTAGAGTTTTTAAAGAATTTTTCAAAATATAATGAAGCTTCTCAACTAGATATAATTACTGTATTACAATCCTCAGGCAGCTCTTTTTATTAATGGAACTACATTTGAAACATTCTTGTCGGAGAGAGGAACGAAACAAGGATGCCCTTTGTTTCCTCTTCTATTAATTTGTTATTGAGCCTTGGCGGAATCTAAAGAATGAGCGAGGAAGTAGAGGCCATTGAAACGGAGAGCGGCTCCCACAAGATATAGTCTTACGCCGTATGTCTTTATTTTGAAGATCCGACCAAATCTATACCTTATTAACAAAATGATTGAAAACTTTAGTAAGTTTTCAGGATATAAAATAAACTATGAAAATCTCTAGCCTTTCCGCTTGGAGATCAATAAAACTCATTAAGCTATCACCCTTTTAAAAGTAACACAAGATTTAAATATCTTGTATATATTTTAGTGCAATCTCTCAAAGTTTGATCAAACATAACTTTCACCTGTAATGGCAAAATAAAAAACTGACCTTCAAGATGACCAAACTTCACTATCTTTATTGATCGGATAGCTATTAATTAAAATTGATTTCTCCCTACGATGTTGTATGTATCCCCAAGCGCCTACTATATTCCATCTAAAATGTTTACAAAAATACACAGCACTGTAGGAGATTTGTGTGGAATAACCAAAGGCCAAGATGGAACTTCAAAGCTTCCAATTACCAATCAAAAAGGAGGACTTGGCATCCCCAAATTTAAATTTTATCATTGGCTGCAACTAAAGTCATGGCAGGTGGGTTAAAAAAAAGCCAATTCTGCCTTTCCCAGAATTAAAGTATAGGTTTGATAGGGTTCCAATAGAACACCTTCCGTTTTTATGTTTCACAAAAATTATGCCAAGATAGAAAAATTATATAATTGAAAATATCTGTAGATCTCTTCAGTTGTCGTCGTAAAATATTTTGGGCTTGACAAAATATTCATTCTTGGCTCCTGTTGCCTATAATCCAGAATTTAGCATACCTGTCTTGATGCTGGTTTAACGAAGTGGAGAGGAAGCTGGTATCTAAGGAATATTTAGATGTTTATGCAGACAGTGTCTTAAGTCTTTTCAACAATTAAAGCACGAGTTTAATATTTCTCAAAGCCCCTTCTTTCGATATTTACAAATAAAGTTACCTTAGTTCTATTGAATTACCAAACAAGGTGGAAAAACAAATGTGCTAGTAGTATCTTATAAAGGCAGCATGCATTGAAATTAAAATAATGACCATACATTTATGATCAAATTAAGCAAATTTAATAAGGTTTAATACATATAACAAAGTTGGAAGTTTGACTTTGTGTTAAACTGGAAGTCAGACAATATGTAGCAAGTATTAGTCATGCAAGACAAATTACTAAATCAAACAAATACATGAAGTACATATAAAATTATTAACAAGCTGCATGTGACTCCTTTAACTCGGAGTAAATATGAACATGTACAAAATTTGTTTGAAATGTTAAAAAGGATATAGAACGTATTTCCACTTACATTGGACCTGTCCTCTTAATTGGCCACATTCTGGTCTTCGGTTGTTCGAAATTGAAAATCCTTTGGATAAATGCCACTGGATCCCAAATGTTTACTTGGTTAAACATTGTTGTGCCGGAAAGCAAAACCCAATGTCCATAATGTTGTATGCCGCTCGCCTTTCCATAACTCCAAGCCTGATTAAAGGACACTCTTCCTACTTTTAAACTCTTGGCGTGAGGAAGAAACTCTTGCACTGTTACCATACGAAAGACTGATTGCACTGGAAGGGAACTCTGGACACTTTTGTAAATGACTGGTCTCCCCTTAAAGGACTATTTTGGACGTGTAATGGCAGGCAATAACATGTATTGATATGGACTGAAAACAAGATTATGAAAAATAAATTGGATCCCCCCCCCCCCCCCCCCCCCCCCCCCCCCCCCATAAGTATTAAATAGGCTGCGGTTTGGATGAGCTTTAAACTGCAAATAAGTTTAATATTGGAAATGTTTGTAAAAAAAAAAAAAAAATAAAATTTTATGTAGTTTTAAGCTAAAAAAACAAAAAAACAAAAAAAAAGGCTAAAACCCTTGTATTATTGAAAACTTATCAATGTGAGCAAAAGAAAAAAAAAAGGTTCACGAAATCATTATAGGTTTCTAGTGTTTTTTTAAGTTTTGACAATAAAACTAACTAATAAATGTGTGTTAAACTTAAAACTTGACAAAAAAAATAATAATCTATGTGCAATATATGTACCTGTTTATGTTAATTTGCATAAACCAGTGAGAATGTGTGTGTACATGTGTAGGAAGGAAGCTTGTATAGACCTGAAACATGATTTGTAATCACTTGCTGTCTGTATTGTTTTTTTTCTTTTGTTTTTTCTTCTGTTTACTGTCAAAAAGAAATTGAAAAAAATAGTTTAAAAAAAAAATAATAATAATAATAATAATTTCAACACATTTTTACTATGTGTATTTTAATAAAATCCATGCATGTATCTTCAAATCCACATATTTATTTGAGACAATTATTCAATTACATCATTATTAATCAACAAACATTTATTGTATATTCTGTCAGCACACATGAGTAGTCCTTGTCACTCAGGGTTGAAATAAACATGTTAATAAATTCATAAAAGTTCGTTCATTCCAACATTCCCCATATGACAAGCAGGAATTTGGTTCAATCAGACAATTGTGTTATGAAAATAATTGATTATTACAACTGCAAATATACACAATGATAAGCAAAAACAGGATTTTAAATCCAATGCACATAGCAACATGTGACTCCCCCTGAAATGAGGATTCATAATCTCAGTGGGAGTCCTGGTTATAAAGGTAAATAAGGTAAATTAAATTAAATTAATGTGCATAGAGAAACTGGCTCCTGATGGGGTTTCCAAGTGTGTATGCGAATAGCTTTATGCACATTCAAGTAGGCAAATTAACTGATTGTTATTGTATTGTTTGTGCATGTAGATTTTCATTTGTATTTTTTACAACCACAGACCATTTCCCAGTGTTTGATTAGGCTCCGGCCGGGTCTCTCAGTTCTGTTAGTTATCATATGGACCTGTATGAGCAGAACCAACCATACAGTACCTCTGATGTCCCTTAGGCTCCATCAGGCCACAACTGGGTAGGTGTAAGGGTGGCGTGGAATGAGTTCAGCACCTCCAAATCCAAGGATTGAATCCTTTAATTTTGGCCAAAAAGAAAGAAATAAGGTGCTTGCTCATTTCAGATTGGATGGAGAGCTCCTTCCTCAAGTAGTAGCTCTACTGCTGGTGTCTTGATCAGAATGGGTAATGCAGTCAATTTATTTTGAATGTACACTCAACAGGAGCTGAGCTGAAATTCTTGATGTACAGGAGGCAGAGAGAGCTGTGGTCTTTGCTGAGAGGGAAAATCTGGGAACGTCCCCACAGTGGCCTACCCTGAAAATGGAAGACAATGGGATTGGAAGACTTATCAAATTTGGAACAAACAATAACAATAAAATTAAATAAATATAATAATGTAGTCAATCCTCTCTTAACTTCTACCCATTAATGCCTCTTTGTTTCTCTCTGGTCTCAGCAAGATTACATAACATTTGGTCAAAACAGTTGCCACCAAGAGGCCAAACTGGAGGCCAGGTGCAACACCTCCACTGCATCTGCATATTTACCTGGAAGTTGACATAAGCCGGGACCGAAGCACCCACACGCACAGAAGACAACATAGTGAATGAAGTGATTGAGCTTGGCCTCGTTGAAATGATCAGGCAGATTTTCGTCCAAAAAAGACAAACAAAAAACTCAATATAGCCAACAAACCATGTAGCCAAGTAGGAAAAATAATCCGACTGAGACCCTAATGCACATTCATAAATGATTTTATCATTGTGACTATTCATTGTTTTTGTGTAGTTGGAGAAGCCGTACAAGCCAATTTATACAATAACAGCATTGAATAGAGTCAGGGCAAAAACAGTCCCTCTCTGTGTAATGTACCAAAACCATTTGAGAATTGCACGACCACCTCCTGTTGGAGGCCTTGAATGGACAGCCAAGCACCACCATAGTTTTAACCAGAATACAAAGAACAGCACAGCAACAAAGCTGTTTCCAAAGCTGCATGCGCAGCTGGCATGTCCACAGTCTGGACACGTCCTATGAAACGCAGGGAAACACAAGAAGAAGCACAGTTTGAGTGACACAAGATTTGAAAACTAAGTTCTGAATTGTTGGCCCTACTATTGGTGTTCTTCGATTATGAAAAAACAAGCAGGATCATTGCAACAAATGAAATGCTCCTAGATGATGCAGTGGTCAGGCAGGCCCACTGGCTCCGTAGGAAGGAAAGGCCCCCTGGCCTGGTTCAAACAGTGCAGCAGGTCGTCCAGGCGTGAGCTAAGCAATACACAGCCTTATAAACATTGTAGTCTGGTCTGAGGGTGGACACATCCACAAAACTCAGCGTTATTTTTTTGCAGATTTCATTCCAGTGCACCAAAGTCTCCAGCTTCTACCCACTCTACAGGAACTGTACAAATTTGCAACTGAAAATGTTGTAACTCCCAAAATTGGCGAACCTTAAATAATTGTGATGGAAGAATTGCATTTTAGCTAAATAAAAAAAGGAAAGCTGAAAACTTACATGTCTTTTCATCAGCACTTTTATTTTGAATGTGGGTTTATTTGTAATAGGAGAATTCTTTACAAATTCTGCGGATGGCAATTGCCAGTGTTCAGCCAAATAAGGCAATGAGTTGTGGAGTTTGCAACACAGTCGCTGTTGCCCAGGCTTCACTGGCAATCCCACGCCAGACCTGTCACGTCCTGTGTACCACGCTGATATTATACTTTTAATTTTAAACATATATAGCTTCTGTACTGTAAATTTAGATCACCATACTTATGTTACCTCTTGCATGAGTTGAATCATGTGCTCTCATGTGCAAATGCAATACTACATCGAGCAGTAGATTTCTAATCAACTCGCCACAATCCTCTCAAGTTACTTTGATATTGTCCCAGGTTCAAAACCTCCAAATAGCCAAACATGCCTCACTGACTGCCTGAAGGTCAAACTGGAAAGATTGGGCACTTGAAGCCATAGTCATCATCGTAACCAGTAGACTACCCAGACCAACCGAAGTGTTTCAAAATCTAATGATTCGCCTTGCACCTATATTGATTATAATGCCATGTTCACACAATAAAAAAAAGGCAGAACCTTCACAAATGTTATATTTTTTGTAAGACTCCTACTGAAAGCATCACTTGGGATAGTCTAAAGAATGTCGGATATTTTGCGCGCGTCACTCAAGCAGGAACATGTAGCGAAGTAGTAACTCACCTAAAATATATCAAGTACAGCAATCTTTTGAGTGTCTTTATTCCATCCATCCATCCATTTTCTTCACTTTATCCGGGCCGGGTCGCGGGAGGCAGCAGTCTCAGCAAAGATTGCCCAGAGTTCCCGATCCACGCACAACCTCCTCCAGCTGTTCTGGGGGACCCCGAGGCGACACCACAGGCCAGCCGGAGACATAGTCCCACCAGCGTGTTGTCCTTGGCCTTCCACGAGGCACTCCTCCCAATAGACATGCCTGGAGCAGCCTCCCGAGGGAGGCGAGGATGCATCCGGAACAGATGACCCTAGCCACCTCAGCTGGCTCCTTTCGACGTGAAGGAGCGGACTCTTTACCCGAGCTCCTCCGGGTAACTGAGTCCTACCCGATTCTCGGAGGTGCGCCCAGCCACCCTGCGAAGGAAAAAATCATTTCGCCGCTTGTATTCGCGATCTTGTCCTTTCGGTCATTACCCAGATCTCATGACCATAGGTGAGGTGGGAACGTTAGATCGATCGGAATCGCAGAGCTTTTGCCCCCTGACTCAGCCCCTCTCACCACAACAGCCGATACGCGACCGCATCACTGCTGACGCTGCACCGATCCGTCCTAATCGATCTCACGGCTCCATCCTCCCTCACTCGTGAACACGACCCCGAGATACTTGAACTCTCCACTTAGGGTAAGGACTCCCCACCGACCTGAAGCGGGGAGGGGGAGGAAACCACTTTTTTCCATGGAGAACCATGGCCTCAGATTGGAGGGCTGATCCTCATTCGGCCGCCTTACACTCGGCCTGCAAACCGCCCCAGTGCGCGCGAAGGTCCTGATTTGATGAAACCAACCAGAACACATCTCTGCAAACAGCAGAGTGAGATCCTGAGGTTCCCAACCGGACACCCTCCGGCCTGCTGCGCTAGAAATTCTGTCCATAAAGGTAATGAACAGAACCGTGACAAAGGGCAGCCCTGGCGGAGACCCAACACGCACCGAAACCAGTCTGACTACTGCCGGCAATGCGAACCAACTCCTGCTACGGTCATACAGGAACGGGACAGCCTTGCAGAGGGCCCGGACCCCATTACTCCCGGAGCACCCCCACAGTGGCACCACGAGGGACTACGGTTCGAACGCTTTCTCCAGATCCACAAAACATTGGACTGGTTGGGCGAACTCCCACAACCCCGAGCCACCCGATGAAGGTATAAGCTGGTCCAGTGTTGCACGACCGGGACGAAAACCGCGATTGTTATCCTCCTGGAATCCCGAGGTTCGACTATCGGCCGGATCCTCCTCTCCAAGCACCGGAGTAGACTTTACCGGGAGGCGAGTGTGATCCTTGTAATTGGAGCACACCTGCCGATCCCCCTTCTTAAGAGAGGGACCACCACCCGTCTGCATCCAGAGGCACTGTCCCCGATGCACGCATGTTCAGAGACGTGTCAGCAAGACGCCCTACAACATCCAGAGATAAGGCTACTCGGGACGAATCTCATCCACCCGGGGCCTTTGCACCGAGGAGCTTTCTAACCACCTCGGCCTATGACTTCACCTGGGTGATGACGAACCCCCCCGAGTCCCCAGCCTCTGCTCCTACGAAGACGTGACAGTGGATTGAGGAATCCTCGAAGTACTCCTTCTACGCCCACCACATCCCCAGTCGAGTCAACCAGCTCCCCGCCGCCGCCCACAGTAAACAGTGTTGGTGAAGCACTGGCTTCCCCCTCCTGAGCGCCGGATGGTTTACCAGGGAATCTCTTCAGGGCACCGATAGTCCTCCTCCTGGTTCTCCGAACTCCTCCCAGACCCGAGTTGTTTGCCATCTGTGACGCACGAGCTGCAGCACGCTGGCTGCGGTACTTCTCAGCTGCCTCCGGGAGTCACAAGCCAACAAGGCCAGTAGGACTCCTCTCGCTGACGGCCATCCTACTTCCGGCGCCACCACCGGTTCGAGGGATTTGCCGCCGCGACAGCACCAGAGACCTCACGGCCACAAACTGCAGCAGCGCCATCAACAATGGAGGAGGAGAACATGGTGCCACTCGGACTCCATGTCTCCAACCTCCCTCGGAATCTGGGGAAAAGCTCTTCCGAGGTGGGAAGTTGAAGCCCCCCTTACTGACAGAGGGATCCACAAACGTTCCCAAACGACACCTCACAACACGTTTGGGCCTCCAGGTCTGACTGGCTTCCCTCCCCTGCCAGCGGATCCAGCTTTCACCACCAGGTGGTGATCTTGACAGCTCAGCCCCTCTCTTACCGAGAATGTCCGAGACAAGCGGCCGGAGATCAGAACACAAAACAAGTCGAATCATCGCCCCCTCCCTGCCTAGGGTGTCCTGGTGTTCGATTATGGACAAAACTTAACTAGCACAGAGCTCCAATAAACAAACACCACTCCGGTTCAGATCGGGGAGGCCGTTCCTTCCCATCACCCCGTCCGGGTCTGGTGTCTCCACTATTCATACCACGTGGCGTGAAAAGTCCCCAAGTAGTAGAACAATGGGTCCCCAGTCGGGACACTATCTAGTACCCCTCCCAGGACTCCAAGGAAGGCCGGCGGGGTTACTCTGCACCGTGTTGGCCGTTAGACCGAGACAACGGTGAGAACCTGTCCCCAACCCGAAGGCGTAGGACGCGACCCTCTCGTCTCACCGGGGTGAACTCCAACACGTGGCGCTGATGCTGCGGCTATGATGCAAACCCACCCCAGACCCGCCGTCTCTCCCGCGGGCAGCACTCCAGAAAAAATGGAGGTCCAGTCTTCTCTCCAGGAGTTGGATCCGGAACCCAGGGCTTGCGTGGAGTCAGGCCCGATATATCTAGCCGATTATCTCCTCAACCTCCGCCACAAGCTCAGCTCCTTCCCCCCCAGCGAAAGTGAACACGTTCCATGTCCGAACGCCAGGAAGCTGCGCACGCGCGACCAGGTCGTCGAGGCACCCGCCTTCTGATGCCACCTATCCTCTCTGCAACCCGACCCATACGGATCCCTCTGCGGGGTGTGGGTCCACAGGAGAGGCCACGTCGTCCCCTTCGGGGCTGTGCCCCGGCCGGCGCCGTGAGCAGAGCCCGACCACCAGACGCTCGCATTACGAGCCCCAACCCCAGCCTTGGCTCAGGGTGGGGCCCCGGCTTGCGCCATACCGGGCGACGTCACGTCCTTGCTATATACAATGTCTTTATTCATTACACATATTCACTTATACCTGATATTCTTACCATTGCACTCTGTATAAGCCTAAGAATTTGAGATCGCAAATAGACTGTGTTAGAAGAAGAATCACCAACAATAGCCAGAAACTGGGGGCTGCACCACACATCATCATTTGAGCATGAAAAGCTTTTCTTCCAGCAAGTAAAGATAGGGCTGCTCAGGAATCCGATTCCCCAGCTACGCATTTCATACCAATACTGTACCAGATCACGTTAGGGAGCAGCGTCCGAGTTCCCATTGATTCCTCCACAGCATTAAGCCATTAGTCAGAGCCTGATCTGAAACCTAGGGACATCAAAGCTTAATTGAGGAACACCACTGGAAATATCACTTATTTTAGATACATTGTTGCTAAAAATAAAAACCTCCCATGGA